>CM028332.1:33515299-34122117 GCA_016647705.1 Eucommia ulmoides | reverse complement strand
AGGAAGAAGAAGAAGAAGAAGAGAAGGTAAAAAGAAGAAAATTACACAAACAGCCCAAAAATAAAACTAAAAACCCAATTCGCGGCTGGCGAACGATTCGGATTAGGTAACGATTTCGTTGGTTGATATTTTAATCGTTAATTTTAGTTACATCAAATCATATTATTAACACTAAATTTCGTAATCGCTACGATAATTTTTTTGGAATCGTTAATTTTAATAATCGTTGTACGGTGAATATTAACATAACAGAATAAGGATAATAATAAATTTTTCCTAATAAAATTATGGGAAATATGGAACTTAGGGCCAGTATTGCATAATTAGGTTATTGCACATGAAATATTAATTTAGGTTCTGTCATTAATAGGTTCACAGGCACCGGGGTATCGGTAGGAGAAAATCTGTAAAAGCTGTTCGGAACGGTTAGCTAGGTGAGTGTACTGTCTTCTTGCTAAATTATTTTTGTATATATATATATGATGAAATGTTGGTTTACTTAAACCGTACGATTTTATAAATTATATGGATCGAGCAGGAGGTGGGTGAGTTGGTAAACTGGATTTCTGGAAGATTTCGATAGTTTTCGAAAAGAAGTTGAGAATGAATTTTTGCTGGATTTGGTGAAATTAGACGGTATTTTTAAAATAAAATAGGAAACATCTATTTTTCTAAAATACCGGGTTTTCTAAAAATAAGGGGTGAAAAAGTGGTTTTGATAGAATTAGACGTTTTCTTTAAAAGGAAATGCGAAATATGATTTTTGGATTCAAAAGTTGGTTTTGAGGAAAAGAGATAGACGTGATGATTGGACGATGTTGAGTAAACAATATTTATGGAGTTATGATTTGATAATACTATATTTGATTTTGACGATGCCATGATTGTTCTCCCCGTAAGGGGTGTGGATTCTTCCCATGGGATATGGATGTTTCTCCCCGTAAGGGGTATGGATTATATTTCTCCCCAAAAGGGGTGTGGATATTTCGTAGGAAGGCATTCCTATGGATGTTACGGTACCGTTGCAACTCCTGATCGTGAGGTTAAAACGATCACTATGGCTAGCCAGTGTGTGTTGTGGTGAAGGTGGTGCGTTTGAGATGTGTGTTTGAGGTGTGTGTTTAAGATGTGGTGTTTACTTATATTGGGTGATTTATTATTTATTATGGTTATTGGTATGAGTTTATACTAGATGGAACTTATATTTATTACTTTATTTTCACTGCTTATACTATGAAGAAATTTTACTCGTACGTGCTGTTTCTATACTCATGCTTGATCCATTTAAATGTCGTAGAATGATTTATTATTATAAAATATTTTTACTAAGAAGGCAGTACACTTGCAGGTGAAATAGCTAGGAGTTGGTCGGTCCCCTACTGGCGCTGAATAGAGTTATGCGGGTCATGCGATGGAGTCATTTGAGAGAATTTGCGAGACAAGGTGTCAGAGATGAGTCTAAGTGAGATTCATGAGATTCGTTTGGTTGTTCTTATATTTGGGACAGGGAGTCCCTATCAGTTGAAATTATGTATAGGTTGTATAGATAATTTGTTTATATATTAACATATTGTGGTTGTCTAGTCAGCTAGGTGACGTCACGTCGACGTTATGCCGGCCCCATGGTGACGGGAGTCCAAGGTGGGGTGTGACAACCTTTGCCCAGTTGGATGCATATGCAGCCAGCAGCACTGGTCGCACGTGTGACTAGTTTTTGGTTGCACGTGCGACCTTTATACAACCCCCACCCCCTTTTGAACGTGATCTGTTCAGGCTTCTTTCGTTCTCGTCTGTTTCTTGTCCATTTTGTTTCGAATTAACGCGTTTTTATCCCACTTCGAAAAATCTACAAAAACAAAGAAAAATAAATCAATTACTAATATTTAATTTACTTAAGAGATTAATAAAAACTTAATTTAGCGGTATTAAACCGCATAAATGCGGTACAATCAAAAACAAAATAAAAAAGGGAAATAAAATAAAGGTAACTATAAAATAAAGTATAATATTTTTGCGAGGTGGTCAAAATGCCGTGTCTACAGCTGCCCTTCTTTGTCATGCAAATTCCACTTGCTTGACAAAAATAAAAGACCACGTTATTTTGATCGTCCCATTTTTATTTTTTATTTATTTATTTTTTAGTGCATTTTTCAATAATGGAACAATAAGGTCAAATGACTCATGACGATACTCATAACGAACAAGTGTACGTTTAGAGTAATAAAAGAAGACTCATGACGAACAAGTGTCCGTTTAGAGAAATAAAAGAATGACTCATGACGATGTTCATGACAAACAAATATCCGTTTAGATGATCATTTAGAGTGATAAAAAAAAAAAACACTCTTGATGATACTCATGACGAACAAGTACCTGTTAAGATGATCGTTTAGAGTAATCATAAAAATGACTCATGACAATACCCATGATAAACACGTGTTTGTTTAGAGGGTCATTTGGAGCAATAAAAGAGAGACTCATGACGATACTCATGACGAACAAATATCCGTTTAGAGGATCGTTTAGAGTAATGAGAAATTATTCATGCCCCAGCCCTCTTGGCCAGGGACCCAAAGAAGGTTCAGAAGTATAAAATATGCCCCAACTTGTGACTAGGCTAGAATGAGAGAGCAAAGATATAAAATGTGCCCCAACCGAACTCTCAGATGACCGAACATTTATAGATTGCCTACGTACCTTAGGATTACGCCGAGGATCAAGTTTAGCGTAGTTAACTTTTCGCCCCTTTCAGGGCAAAATGCATACCTGGACGCTAATTTAGAGCTTCTGAACTTTCAACAATAAAAGTTTCTAATTTGAGCCGGAAGGTAAGAAGTCCTTATGATAGAGAAATCTATGCTTCTATGCCCTTTGAAATCCCTGTAATTGGACAAAAAAAAAAAAAAAAACACATGCAACACAAAAATTTAGTCTGAAAACTTGTCACCCTTGACGACTTGCAATTCCGTTCCCCCCTTTTCCGTCGCAATCCCTCGTTTGATGGCGCTCGACTTTCTCGGGATAGTATCGGGAGATTTTTTCGTCTCGTCCTTCCGTCAATCTTAGAGATGTACTTTCTGGAGGTTTTCTCCAGGTTGTTGGTGGGGTCTGGTTTTAGACACTATCCCTATTAGCCTTTATTTCTCTACTCCCACCGATTCTCACTTTCTCTCTTCTACTAGGCATCCTCAGTGTTGAGGAGAATCATATATTCCTGCTTACTTTGTATTTCTCAAATCCTGCAAAACTGATTTAGCCAAATATGGGAAAAACGTGTAAAACCTTACCCCAAACAGGTATCTTTATCACCAGATATGTTGACTGCGAGATTTCAAGCTGGATTGTCTGACAAATATGATTTCAATGCAAATTTGAGCCATATTTGATGTTCTTTTTCACAGATTCCAACTCTTGCTCAAATCCATCAAGTTCCGAACACGGAAAAGTCTTATGGTCAATGGAAGTCAGCCGTAGTGGAAATTCCAAAAATGTCCCTAGGAGTGATCTAACTGTTTTTTTTTTTTTTTTTTTTGTGACACGGTCTCTACATTTTTCTCATAGCGCTCTTTCGAGTTTTCACCATGTTCGAGCTGTACACTTTTTTTTTTTTTTTTGTTTTTTTTTAATCACAAATTGAAATAAACTTACTTAGAAAAGAAGGACATTTATTAGGCAAAGTATTTATTTACAGAATCTGAGTTTAGGGGCTCGGGAAATACATTACCATCCATTTCCTGGAGAATCAACGCTCCACCGCTCAAAGCCTTATGAACAACAAAAGGACCTTCCCAATTTGGCGCGAACTTACCCTTAGCTTCATCTTGGAAAGGGAAGATTTTCTTCAATACTAACTCACCGACCTTGAAGACTCTGGGGTATACCCGTTTATCATGAGCTCTGGTAATCCTCTGTCTGCAACACTATCTGTGGCATATCGCTGTTAGCCACTTTTCATCGATTAAACAAAGTTGATCCAACCGTTGTTGTACCCATTCAGTTTCATCAAGCTCGGCCTCTATGAGCACTTGCAGAGATGGAATTTCTACCTCAGCCGGTATCACCGCTTCTGTGCCATAGACCAAAGAATAGGGGGTTACCCCTGTCAAGGTCCGAATCGAAGTCCGGTAAGCCATCAAAGCATATAGCAGCATATCATCCCACTCTTTATAATTATCAATCATCTTCCGGAGAATTTTCTTTATATTTTTGTTGGCGGCTTCCACTGCTCCATTCATTTTTGGATGGTAAGGCGCTGAATTTTTGTGCTCGATCTTGAACTACTAACATATTTTCTGTATTTCTGAACCCTTCAGGTTTTTAGCATTGTCAATTATCAATGTTTGTGGCAAACCATATCTTGACACAATATTTTCTATGATGAACCGAGCTACTATCTTTTGAGTTACTCGGGTTAAGGAAACAACTTCTACCCACTTGGAAAAATAATCAATTGCCACCAGGATAAAGCGATGACCACTAGGCGCCTTAGGGGTAACTTCCCCAATAACGTCCATACTCTACATTGAGAAGGGCCATGGGGCTGCCAAGCAATAAAAGTGCGAATGTGGGACATGGAATTGATCACCATGAATCTGACACTTATGACATCTTCGAACAAACTACACGCAGTCGCTTTCCATCGTTAGCCAAAAATGACCGGTCCTCAGGATCTTCTTGGCGAGCATGAAGCCGCTCATGTGAGGTCTACATATGCCACCATGGATTTCTTTCATCAACTGGATGGCCTCTTCGACTCCAACACATCTCAACAGGCCCATGTTAGGAGAGCGTTTGTACAGTGTCTCCCCGCATAGGAAGAATTGGTTTGCTAACATCCGGAGAGTTTTTCGATCAACACTTGATGCCCCTTCTGGATACTCCCGATTTTTCAGAAAGTTCTTTATGTCATGGTACCACGAGTCTTTGGCTGGTTCAGATTCAAGCTGGCAACAGTGGGCCGGTCGGCGCTGAACTCGGATTACCACCAGAATGATATCATCATCCTTCCGAGTGATAGAGATCAGAGACGCCAAGGTAGCTAAGGCATCGGTGAAGTCATTTTTAAGCCTCGGTATGCTTTCAAATTCTATCATCGTAAATCGCTCGTACAACTCCAGGAGGTGATTGTTATAGGCTATCAAGGTCGGATCTCTCGTAGCATACTTATCTGTCACCTGATTGATTATCAGCTCAGAATCTCTGAACACTAGTAATTCTTTGATTTTCATATCGACAGCCAGCTGGAGTCCCATAATACAAGCTTCGTACTCAGTTCGATTATTTGTGCTCTGGAACTTCAACTTGGAAGCTATTGGATAATGTTGCTTGCCTGGAGAAACCAAAACGGCTCCGATTCTAGCCCCTCGAGAGTTCACTGCTCCATCAAAATACATTTTCCAAATTGTTTCCTCATTTTCTTCATCCACCACATGAATCGACTCGTCAGGGAATAGCGTCTCAAGAGGCTGGTGATCCGTTTGAGCTGGACAACTAGCCAACTAATCTGCTATTGCCTGACCCTTTACTGACTTTTGGGTCTTGTAGATGATATCGAACTCCGTCAGCAGCATCTGCCTTTTTGCAACTTTTCCTGACAGAATCGGCTTCTCGAAGATGTACTTTAAGGGATCCATCCTGGCTTTCAAGTAGGTAGTCAGTGGGAGCATATAATGGCGTAATCTTTGAGCAAACCAAGCTAATGCACAATAGGTCCTCTCCAGCAATGTATAATTTTCCTCATACTTCGTGAAACACTTGCTGAGGTAGTAGATGGCTTGTTCCTTCTTTCTAGATTTATTGAGTTGCCCAAGAATAGCTCCCATGGAGGAGTCGAGAACTGACAAATATAGTAATAACGGAACATTCTCCCGAGGCGACACTAGAACTAGAGGGTTTGTTAGATAGATTTTAATTTTCTCCAAGGCATTCTGGAAATCTGCATTCCATCGCCCGTCACTTTCTTTTCGAAGTAGCTTGAAGATTGGCTTACAAGTGGCAGTGAGTTGGAAGATGAATCGGGCTATGAAATTTAATCGCCCCAGAAAACCTCGGATCTCTTTCTCATTTTTCGGTGGTGGCATCTCACAAATGGCCTTCGTCTTTGCAAGATCAATCTCGATTCCATGGCGATTTACCATGAAACCAAGAAGTTTTCCGGAAGCCACCCCAAACGTGCATTTTGCTGGATTGAGCTTGAGCTGGTACTTTCGAAGTCTATCGAACATCTTTTTCAAATGGCAGAGATGATCCTCGTTCTTCTGAGATTTAACGATCATGTCATCTACATATACCTCCATCTCCTTGTGCATCATATCATGAAAGAGGGTCGTCATTGCTCTTTGGTATGTTGCCTCGGCATTTTTGAGACCGAAAAATATCGCCCTATAGCAAAAGACTCCCCATGGTGTAGTGAAGGCTGTCTTTTCTCGATCTTTCTTATCCATCAGAATCTGATTATAGCTAGAGAATCCATGGATGAAAGAATAGAGCTTTCGCCTTGCAGTATTGTCGATGATGATGTGAATGTTTGGCAGTGGGAAATCATTTTTCGGACTTGCCCGGTTGAGATCACGATAATCCACGCAGACTCTGATTTTTCCCAAGGACTTTGGCACGGGAACGACATTTGAGAGCCATTCACTGTAGTTACAGACTTCAATAATTCGAGTATTGAATTGCTTCACGATCTCCTCCTTGACCTCGAGGCTGACAGCATGCCTCAGCTTTCTCAACTTTTGTTTGACTGGTATACTCCCTGGCTTTAGCGGCAGCTTATGGGCCACGATACTCTTGTCCAGTCCTACCATGTCATCGTAGGACCAGGAAAAGATATCTTGGTGGGAAATTAAGAGCGTTGTCAACTCTTTCTTTTCCAGAGTCATGAGGGATGATCCAATCTTTACTTCCTTCAACTCTTCCGAGGTCTCTAAGTTTATTAACTAGGTCTCATCGTTACTGGGAATCGGCTTGTTCTCGAACTCCGTAAAAGATTTTCGAATCTCACCATCGTCTGGCTGGAAAGAGTCATCTTCTGTTTCCACTCCCATCAGGTCATGGTCTGGTTCTGCATTGAAATCATACTTATCGTACTCTGGTAATTTAGGCATCCTGAAAGCATAAAATTTAAACATTTAAACCATATGTTGGATAAAGCAGAATTGCATTCATTAAATATAAAAAACCATTACAAAGCAAAATCTTTTTCCATCTAGAAGGCTAGGTGGATGGAGGGATGAACAACAGAAAATCTCCCTAAGTTTACCGAAACGCCTAGCGAATCGGGAGAGAACAAGAATCCCAATTTTGCACATTTTCTTTTCCCTTGGTTCGAATACCAGACCCATGACTTGGCCCTGCCTCATCTCCCATGATTACATTCACAGCTTTCTTGATCATCACTCTCTCAGGGTGCAACTCGAATCCTGCAGTCTTCTTCCCTTTCTTGATGGTTTCTGCTGGATAGGGGAAGGTGACTCGGATATGCGGAATTTTCATTGGCTGGTTGTCTGGGGATCCATCCCTCTTCTTCCGAAAGAACTTTACCTTGTCTGTTTTTGTCAGCTCGTATCCCAATCCGAATCTCTCCCTCTTCTCCTTGACTTCTATCAGTTTTGTAATTCCGTCTAGATTCTTACCCAAATCTTTCTCGGGAATGCAACCCCGGGACTTCATTTCTTTAGCAACGAAGGCCACAGCATTAGACAGTGATGGTGTCATCTCTTGTCCTCCTTCCTTCACAAAGGTAGCATTCGCGACATCGAACACGTGATAGAAGGCTTCAATCTTCTCCTTCTCTTTTCCATCGTCTATTAACGGGATATGCCGACTTATCGCTTGATGGAAAGGTATGATATCTGAATCAGCACTAATCACGTACAGTGTGTCATCAATGATAAACTTGATCTTCTGATGTAAAGACGAAGGTACTGCCCCAGCGTTATAGATCCACGACCTCCCCAACAACAGGTTGTACGAAGCAAGTATGTCGAGCACTTGGAACTTCGCATTGAACTGTATTGGACCAATTTCAATTGGCAGGTCAATCTCTCCAACGCTATCTCTCTAGCCTCATCGAATGCTTTGATAACCGTCTTAGACGATCGAACCTGTGACAGATCTATCCCCATTTCTTCCAGGGTCGACAAAGGACAGATATTTAGTGCCGATCCATTGTCAATCAGTACCTGATCTATGAACATTCCATGGCTTTCGACCGTGACATTCAAAGGCTTGTTGTGACCTGTTCCATTATCGTCCATCTCGTCATCTGTGAAAATGATGGTGTTAGGTCCTAGGACCTGCTTGACCAGAGTGACAAATTTCTCTAGAGAGATCGTGCTAGGTAAGTGGGCTTCATTTAGGACTTTCAACAGTGCCTGTCTGTGTATTTCTGAGGATAGGAGTAGTGAGAGCATCGAGATTTGCGTCAGTGCTTTGCTGAGTTGCTCCACTATCTTGTATTCTGAATTCTACATTGCCTTTAGGAAGTCGTGAGCTTCCGGTTCTGACACCAGCTTTTTCAGAGCCCCTCTTGGTTCCCTCACAAGAATCTTGATCAAATCCTGTGGCGTATACACCCTTCTAGACCGAGTGATTCCACTGGTTTCTCCTACTGAGATTGAAAATTCTCCTCCTTCTCTTATTTTAGAGACGATCTCATAATTCCATGGAACCTTATTGAGATTTTCCACCAGTTTTTGGATTGGGAAAGACAGAACTAGAGATTTCTCCAGTTTTTCGGCTACCCTTTCTAGATGTAATTCGAACCCTCTGTAGAGAACCTCCGGGTGTAAGCAAACACCACCGATATCGATCACATCAACTTCTTCCTTGACCTCCTCTGTGAAAATTAGATTGATGCCATTTCCTGAGGAGACATGTTCAGGCAATGAATTTTGCTGACAGTTTGGCATACCGGCCTCAGGTTTTTTAGGAAACGTGATGGCTCATGTTCGTATAAACTCCCGAATTTTATCTTTCAGCTGAAAGCATTGCTCAGTCTCACGTCCTCTGGTTCCCAAGTGGTATTCAGAGAAAGCATTTGAAGAAACTACTTTACTCCCAGGTTTAACTTCGTAAAATGGAAGGGGTGTCAGCATCCCCTACTTTTCCGGTACAACTCGGTGATCGAGACCGGAAGGTCTTGTAGCTCTCTGTTGTCGTTCTGGAAATTTTCCCCTATAGCATGAGGTAGAAGGCCTTGGTGGTATTTGGTTCCTAACCTTGGAGTGTGGTTAGGAATTTGAGGTGGGGTGTTTGGGTGTGGTTGATAGGTATGGTAAGGGGGTGTTGGGTAGGCTTGAGGATATTATTGGGGAATATGGTTTTGATAAGGGGGAGGTACATTTTGGTAATAGCGGGGGCGACTTTGGGAATAGGGTTGGTTTTGAGGATAATTTTGGTTTTGGTGATTTAGAGGAGGGTAGTTGTGATATTGGTTGTTCTGGTTCGGGTAGTTTTGGGGACATGAAGCTTGGGGGTAGTTCTGGTAATGGGTTTACCGAGGAGAAACGACGACGGCTACTTCATTTTCTTTCATCTTTGGCGGGGCTGACCTTTTTGTCAGATTGGATTGGGCCTCTTCAATTTTTCCGTTCCTTATTCCTTCTTCCGTCACTTCGGCCTGTTTGATTGCATCGGCGAAAGAAACCACTGCTATGCTCGAGAGATCTTGATAGAATGACAGTGACTAAATTGACTTGAATATCTCTAACTGAGCCTCCTCGCTCAGCCTAGGGACAACTTTGGCAGCCTCCTTCCTCCAACAGGCAGTATACCTTCGGAAGCTTTCATCTTTATTTTTCAGTATCTGGTAGAGGGTATTGCAGTCCGGCGCGGCATCCCTATTGTACACATATTGCTTACAGAAGGCCTCTACTAGATCTTCAAATGTTTTAATCTGTGACAGCTCCAGGGTCATGTACCAGTTGAGAGCCGGTCCTTTCAACGATCTCCGAAACATCTTTAGGCAAAGGTCTTCGTTCCGAGCATGAATTCCTAACTCCTCTTTGTAAACGCTGATATGCCATTCTGGAGGGCCAGTGCCATCATATTTTGTGAACTCTGGAACTACGAAATTTTTCGGGTATACAACCCCAGGTAGTGCTGACAACTCCTTGTATGTCGCTTTCCTGGACGGCTTCTCCTTTTGCCATTCTTCCATAGTTTTCTCCAATTTTTCCATTTTCAAAAACCAAGACGGTGGAGGGCCATTCTCTTCTTTGTTTTCAGTTTCAATGGTCGGGGCTGGTTGGCTATCATTTGAATTGTTTGGTGGAGCAACGACCCTCTCCAAGTGAATGAGAATTTGCGATGCGGTGGGGGCCGAGCCCTTTGGTGAGGCCTGATAGACATGCCCCTAGATAGGATATGCCGGCGCTCCATAGGCGAAAGGATGAGGGCCCATTTGAGGTACATAGTAGACCGGTACTGTGAAGTTCGGGCCAACGTGGTTCGGATTCGGCTCTGAGTTCTCCATCCCAATACTTGCAGGGTTTCCATTTGGGGATTCAGTCACAGGAGTCCCATTGGACGGAGGAATAGGCACCTCCTGAGGTCGGCTAAGTTCGTTGATCCTTTCCATCAACCTGTCAATGGTTTCTTGCATTTGAGCCGTCTGGGTCGTTTCGGGGAAATTCAGGATTGCTTTCTGATGTCATCTTGGAATGAGTCTGTGCTCGACTGCGTGTAAAGGTCGGACTTCGAATGGGGGGAACTGGATTTGCTTTTCTGTGACCAATTTTCTTTGTCTCGTCCTGTTCTACAGCAAAAATCCTTTTATTAGTCCACGTGAGTCTTAGGTGGTTTTAAAACTCATTCTAGTTCGAAAATTTCAATTTCGATAACGACCAATTAAAACAAAAGATGGTTTATGAAAATTCTCTCTCTTTTTTTTTTCTTTTTTTTTTTTTTTAACTTCCCAAGATATTATCAATCCATCAAGTACCAAAACCCCTTTCCTGTCTTGTATCATAGAATCTTGAGAGGATAATATGGATACAAGACAACTGTGCTTTTGTTAGAGAATTTACAACGATATAAGAGTTTGAGAGGAAAGAAGGAAAAGAAGAAGAAAATATATATAAAAAATAAAAAATAAAAAAAAATAAAAAATAAAAAAATCACAACTTATTTACCAAATTGAGGGAAAAGATAATATAATAAAATTTAACATTCGGACTTGGGATTAGTTGGACTTATTTAGACATATTGGGCTTGACCTTCTAATATCCCCAGCGGAGTCTCCAGTTGAATGCGCCACGATTTTCCAAAGAAAATCAAAAATAGATATATTCGCTGGTAAAATGAGAAGGATTTTTTAAAAAACGTCAATTTTCTCATTAAAAATACTTAAGCCTGTTTTAGAAAGAGGAGTCGCCACCTAGCATTGGATTGAAATGATGTGCTAGGTCACCAGATTTTTCTTTTTGGAAAACAATTTAAAAAAAAAAAAAGGCTTAAGTAAAATTTTGAATCCAAAATAACATGGTCCGACCAGAGATTCGTTTAAAGAGTTCGGGGGTCAGTTACGCTCGGGGAAGGTGTCAAGCACCCCAAGACGCCCATCTAAAGATGGTACCTTATCCAATTAAGTCCAATTAAAATTTAAATCCGAATATTTTTATTTTATTTTGAAATCCTCCTCATATACATACACATACACATACACACACACACACACATCGAGGGAAGTAATCTTCCTAAACCTAGACCGTTCTAATGGAAGGTTAGAAATTTTTCACCTCATTTTGTCAGCACGTTATATTTAATACGAGTTAAAGAAACACACGAATACACACACTCACACTCATCGAAGGAGTAATTTCCTTCTAAACTTAAACCGTTCCAATGGAAGGTCGGAAGTTTTCCACCTCGTATTGTTAGCACATTATATTTAACACAAGTTAGAGAAACACACACCTTGAAGAGAGTATTTTCCTTCTAAACTTAAACCATTCCAATGGAAGGTCGGAAGTTTTCCACCTCGTATTGTTAGCACATTATATTGAACACAAGTTGAAGAAACACGCACGCGCGCACACACTCACACGCATCCAGGGGAGTAATTTCTTTCTAAACTTAAATCGTTCCAATCGAAGGTCGAGAGCTTTCCGCCTTGTATTGTTAGCATATTATATTTAACATAAGTTAAAGAAACACACGCACACACACACACTCACTCACATCGAGGGGAGTAATTCCCTTCTAAACTTAAACCGTTCCAATGGAAGGTTGGGAATTTTCCACCTTATTTTGTCAGCACATTATATTTAATACGAGTTAAAAAAATACACGCACACACACACACGCACACACATACACACTCCTCAAGGGGAGTAATTTCATTCTAAACTTAAACCGTTCCAATGGAAGGTCGAAAGTTTTCCACCTCGTATTGTTAGCACATTATATTTAATACAAGTTAAAGAAAACACACGCACACACACACTCACCCGCATCGAAGGGAGTAATTCCCTTCTAAACTTAAACCGTTCTAATGAAAGGTTGGGAATTTTTCACCTCATTTTGTTGGCACATTATATTTAATACGAATTAAAGAAACACACGCACACACACACCCCTCAAGGGGAGTAATTTCCTTCTAAACATAAACCGTTTCAATGGAAGGTCGAAAACTTTCCACCTCGTATTGTTAGTACATTATATTGAACACAAATTAAAGAAACACACGTACACACACACCTCGAAGGGAGTAATTTCCTTCTAAACCTAAACCGTTCCAATGGAAGGCAGAGATATTTCCACCTCGTTTTATTTACTCAAAAAAAATAAAAATAAAAAAATAAAAAATAAAAAATAAAAAGTAAATAAATAAATAAAAATATATATATATAAAAAAAAAATCTAATTTACAAAAAAATCAAAATTTAGTATAATAACAACTTATTTTAAAAAAATAAGAGTAAGATTTACAACAGATGAAAGTTTACAACCTTAACTTGGAGATTTTTTCTTTTTCTTCTTCTTCTTCCAAAATTACAACAAAATAAACATAATATTATTTTCTTCAAAAATTTCTCTCAAAATTTGTCCTCTTCCTCTTCCCAAAGAAACCAAAAAAACTCTTTCCCTGGTGTCTGAGCCTTCATTCTATTTATAGGCAAAAATCCGTCCTGAAAAGAAGAAAAATGGGGTGGGTGCACCGAAATTCGGTGCACCTACCTCTGCCCAACTGGCCGCATATGCGGCCAGCAGCACTGGTTGCACAGCGACCAGACTAGTCACACGTGCGACCAGACTAGTCGCACGTGCGACTAGTTTTTGGTCCCACGTGAGACCTATATACAACCCCCCACCCCCTTTTGAACGTGATCTATCCAGGTTTCTCTCGTTCTCGTCTGTTTCTTGTCCATTTTGTTTCGAATTAACGCGTTTTTATCCCACTTCGAAAAATCTACAAAAACAAAGAAAAATAAATCAATTACTAATATTTAATTTACTTAAGAGATTAATAAAAACTTAATTTAGAGGTATTAAACCGCATAAATGTGGTACAATCAAAAACAAAATAAAAAGGAAAATAAAATAAAGGTAACTATAAAATAAAGTATAATATTTTTGCGAGGCGGTCAAAATGCCGTGTCTACACCAAAGTTTCTTGATTATATGAAATTTGTTAAAATTAAACGCTCTATTTTCTCAACTCAATATTTATTTTACAACTAAAATATTATAGTTACATTTATAAAATTAATAAATTAATAATTTTACTATAAAGAAAAATATAAACAATATTATTAGTCAATGAAATTTTAAAAATATCATTCTAAAAAGTTTCAGAATTTTTACTTTAAATTAAATTCTTTACTAATTAAATATTTCTATACGCGAACATAAACACACTATATTTTCCAAACTCAATATACTTGCACATATATACAAGTAAATTTATATCTTCATACAATAGTAAATAATAATAATAAAAAAAAAAAAAAAAAAAGGGGGCTAATCACTAATAAAATCGATACTTGTTGAACAAAATTGTTGAATATGTTTAGAATTTGGATAAAATATTTTATATATTCCTCTATACACATATATATAAACACCTATAGATACTTGGCTCGCATGAATTCTCTAATCATTTATGGATGTTGAGCTATCTTAATTAAACAAAAGCACTTATCACTTTATAAGAGTTTAAAAGCTTGATGTCACGGACTTACTTTCCCTAAAGTGATTGTGCGGCACTTAGTGTAACGACCAGGTTTTCTAGGACCGTCACATGGTTCTCTCTTCGGAGAATTAATGCTAAAATCGAACGGCCGATATTTTATTTTATAAAATCTGATAAATTTCACAAATTACGGCAATAATTTTTAATTATCGATTTCTCGAGTCAATTTTATAATGTTAAATAGCAAATACAATTATTAAAAATATTAAATACAAATTCAAATAAAATTTCTTGCGCAACTATATTTCCACCGACCCTGCAATCGAAACTGTGAAGTTGTGAGCCAATACTCAGTAGAATTTCAACCCCTTTAATACGTACATTTAATCAATTCCTAAATAAAACACATAGACATATTTTTCACATAAATTCCACATAATAATTGTAAATATTTAATGAAAATTAACAACTAAAAATTTAACGACAACTTCTGCATGCATCACATAATCAAGAGAAAGATTAAAGACAAATACTGAAAGAGTTAGAAATTCTACTTGAAATCGGAAGCCGAAATTCGAACTGAAGTAATTTTCTCGCTTAAAAAAACATTCATAATAATATATATATATAAGCTTATATATCATTCCCAGTAAACTCATGTATATATATAGTTGATATTATTATTATTATTATTATTATTATTATTGTTATTATTATTATTCATGCGCATACACGTGTAATATATATATATATATATATATATATATATATATATATATGAATTTTATATATAACATATATACATTTGTGGTTGGTTTCATTTCATTCTTTGAGAAGGAAATGATCCCAGCCACATTAATTCATTTAATTTACTTATTTATTTATTTATTTGTTTATTTACTTATTTATGTAATATCTCCCTTAAAATAAAATAAAATATTAATTATACTCCAAAACTCTTAAAAGTATATTTTAAATAACACAGTAGTTCTAAGACTTTTAAAATCAAATTAAAATTAACATTTAACTCGAAAAATTATCAAATATTATTTATAACATAAATTTATAAAACAATCCCCAAAATATTAAATTTATATAAAATAATATTTTCAAAAATAAAAATTTTGAGGTATTACAATCTACCCCCTTAAATAAATTTCATCCTCGAAATTTCATTCAAAACAATAATATTTCAGAATTGCACCACACGGTCATGTTAGTCATACTCGATTTTAGAACAATTGTTTTCTTTGTAGGGTCCCGTAAACAAAAGTCACCAATAGTCCACATCTCACCAACAATCATACTATATATCACCACTTCCGCATTTACGGTGGCCCATAGTTTATCCAACACAATACAATATGGTGCACTTTGGTCAGTAACACTTAGCATAGATAACCAATTGCCAAAGAATCATAAGTTTCTAAATGTTTCTGCTGCGTTACTCTGATAAAAATAGTAATAATGTCTATATAGAACCAACAAATATTTTTTTTATATCTCTCATTTGGATCAGATCTATCTCAATTCCAACAAGTCTATGACCTCAATAATTTTTCCACTTGGCATGACTTTTGAAGTCCACTGCCATATCTCATAATCAATATTTATCAATTCCATCCAACATTCAAGCCAACATATTGCAACAACCAAATCTTAACCGAAAGATAGCCCGAATTCCTCGTGGACTGCCCCGTGCGACTAAAAACAATCATCTTTAATATCCATATTAAAATTCCAATAATCTCGTAAAATTTTTCATAAATATCAACACAATTCAAAATTCCAATAATGGATTTGGCCGGAGGTTTGGCACCTGGTTCCATATCGATCCTGTAGTCTACCTTCCTCTGGGGTGGTAGCCTTTTTGGTAATTCTTTTGGCATAAAGTCTTTGTACGCCTCAAGGACACCTTTGATTTCTCTCAACACCACGGGCAAGTCGGGAACTAATGGATCTTCAGACATTTCTTTTATCTGTGCAAGTTAGCTGGCTTCCCTTTTCTTAAACGCCTTTTTGAATTGCATAGCGAATAGGGCTTTCTCTTTTATCTTTGCGATACATTCCGCAGGAACCATGCAAGCCTTACCACTATGCATAATACACACCAAATTTGCAAAAGGAATAGGGAAAGCTTTTACCTTGTTAAGGAATTCTATCCTGATCATGACCTTGAAGTTGTCCATTGGTACCACCGACATATCCATCGTGCCTTCCCATTATCCAATGTTTGCACGTACACCTCGTGCCACGCCTTGTATCAGTTGGGCCACCGAGTTCAAGGTCTTGATTGTACCTCATTCCTTAATGAAATTAAGCTTTAGTCTTTTTCGCTCTTCCACCAAGACGAAGTTATGACTTGCTCCGGTATTGATTAAGGCCTTAATAAGCAATCCGTTGATATTTGTTTCAACGAACATTAGCCCCTTTGGCGGAGCTCCCGACACGGAATATTTTGCCTTAATGGCATTAAATAGACAAAGGGAACCCATGTGTACCTCGTCTTCTTGTTGGCTATGTTGTTCCTCGTCTTCTTGTTGGCTATGGTGTTCCTTGTAGGTTCTTTAACTCTAAGAAGACTTGATCTCGAATGGCACGTACCTCATCTCGTAGTGAACAACCATGTTCACGAATGGACACCCATATAGTTTCGTTGATTGTTTGGTCCTCTAACTCTAAGCTTTGAAACTGTTCTCCCATGTCCTCGAAATCGGACTTCACATTTGCCAAGATCTCCTCAAGATGGGTCACCTTACCCTCAAGGCTCGAGACAGTGTCCTTAGACTTGGTCCTCTTACCATTTTGGGTTGGGGGACGACTCTACTCTTGACCGCATTCTATCATAGGTTCCTCCAAATCTGAAGTTCCGGTTAATGCCATTGCCACAGTCTAAGCTCAATTCCTCGAGCTCTGATACCAGCTGTCACGGATTTACTTTTCCTAAAGTAACCATGCAACACTTAGTCTCGATTCCAACACCTTGGAAGGACTAAGTAAGCCTTACCAAGACAATCAACCAAACAAAAAAAAAGAAAGGAAGTTAGAACACTTTAAAGAGAGAGAGAGAGAAAAAAAAAGTGTGTTTGGGAGAATGAGAAAGCTTGTATTGTAGTTCTCTACTTGCTGAGGAGCAAATGAGTTTCCTTCCCTTCATATAGGCCAAGGGTCTTACAATGGACGACCGAGATCATTTCGATCTAACAGCTGCAATCTATTATCTAGAGAATTCTATTACATATTTACAAAGGAAGATTTTAAATTGGATTCCTCTAGAAAGGTGGGGAAGATAAGGGAGCTATCTAGGGTGCTCCAGAGTTCTCTACAATATCCTAAAATATTCTAGAAATTATGGAGCTTCCATGGTAAACGTTTTTCTTACCCCTATATATACATGACTTAGCCTCCATACTTAGAGATTTCTCTAAGGAAGGATGCTAGTGTCTAAGAGACGTCACATTGAGATGTGTTTATTAAACAAAGACACTTAATTCTACTAGAAAAGAGTTTAAGGATATTTTATTCTAATTACATATATAACCACAAGATAATGTTATAAATGATTATTCAACTCTAAGCTCTTGAGAGTAAATTCTTGAATTTCATATTAACCCCTAAAACTTTTGAAAATCAAATTAAAATAAATCAACATACTAACTCCCAAAATTCTTTAAAATTAAGGTTTTTTTTTTTTTTTTTTAATATCATAATGACCCCTAAATATTTTTAAAGTGAAGTTTTAAACTAACATACTAAACCCAAGTACTTCCTAAATGTTATGAAATGCAACAAAAAATATGCACATATAAAATTAGGTCTTACACATCCCTTCCCAATTTATTCTCACTTAAAGGGATTAAGGCCAGAATTTTTGAAATTCTTAATGATATTCCCCTTCAAAGTTTGTTAGAATCAAATAGGGATAATGACATTTTTGGTTCCTGACAAATGGCTCAAGTGTCCAATTGGACCCTAGTATTTTAAAGATGACATATTTGGTTCTTCACATTTCATTTTCATTCCAATTTGGCTCTTCTATTAAGTTTTATATTAATTACTATTAAATTACATTTATACCCTTTAAAATTTTTAATTGGGAACATTTTATTTTCTATCTAAAACTTAAAGGTCAAATGTGTATTTTGAAAACTATTTTTTTTCCTTCTTCCCGTTTACCACCATCCACATTCTTCGCCTGCAACTTCTTCGACGACAACCAACAGCAGCCTACTGCTAATACCAAAATCCCAAGTTATTTATCTTCTCTAATCTACTCTCTCTCCTCTCAAGCTTGGGTTCATTCCCTAATTATATGGTGGAAACGGCGGTGACGGCAGCTGTCACATCTCTAGTGACCCACTCTAACCTCCCCATATCTCTAGCAACCTACTCCCACCCTTGCTCCATCTACGGCGACCACCGACCCAAATCATCTTCCACCCCCACTCGACCTCCATCTTCGGTGACCCACCTACAATATATATATATATATATATATATATATATATATATATATATATATATATATATATATTGCAGAGAGAGAGAAAGAGTTGCAGAGAGTTAGAGAGAGTTGGGTGAAAGTTGAGAGAATTGATATTTTATCTTTTATCTTTAGCCAAATATTCAAATAGACCCCCATTAAATTAGTTAGAGTAAAACGATAAAATTAACCTTTTTTGAAAACATGAAATAACCAAAATATTCTTACTTTCAAGTTGATCGTTAACGTTGACTTAACGAAAGGGCCAAATTGAAATAAAAATGAAACGTAAAGGAACAAATGTGTCATCTTCTAAATACCCGGGCCAATTGGACATCTGAGCCATTTGTCACTAAAAATGTCATTATCCCAATCAAATATAGAGAAATTGTATTTTTTTTTTCATTTGATTCATCAATTTAGGCCAAGAAAATAGTATTTTCAATAAATATCTTATTTAGTTATAATTAATCTGATAAATGTGATTTTATTTTGCTATAATTTGCAAAAACTGATTGTCAAAAAGAAATATGTGAGCCTATTTCTATTCTCAAATTTTTATTTTTATTCTCAAAAATTCTGGAGCATAAATATAATTTCAAGAACCAAAAATAAAAAATAAAAAAATCACCTCTCGCTTCTAATTTTTAGGAGAAAATTAATAACAATAAGGGTGTGTTTGGATGTCAAATTGTGGTTGCTCGAGAGGTTAGTGGAGTTCAGTATGGAAAAGACAGAAATTTTGTTGGTTCCCCTGAAAATAGTTGTGCCTTAGAGACTTCAAGGTTAGGTGAGGACATTTTTTCTCCCAAGGATCGGAGACCTCTAGCTGATATTATCTTTAACAAATCTCTTAGCCCTTCAAAGAAATATTGGAGGAGGAAAATTAAGGAGAAATTAGGTAGCACAAATAATTACAATAATCTCATTTGTGAAATCTCATTTTACAATAAGAAGATTATTGATTGCGATGAGATATACTTTGGAACATTGGGTATTGCGATAGAGGCCGGGAGAACTTTAGGCTTAAACATCAACCTTACCGAAAGGGATTTATGAGAAAAGATGTCGAAAATGGTGTACAAATAGTATAAAAGTACCATTTGATAGCTACTTGACTCATGAGATTTGTATGAGCATTTACTTCAATTTGAGGAATTGTAGGATTCGGATTTGAGATTGGTAACGTGGAAGTTTGGAATTGCGGCGGTGCCCAATTACTTTATTTTTGAAAAAAATCCTTTTTGAATATTTTTTAAATCTGGTAAGAAGTTTCAGGTTTAATCTCTGTTAGAAAAAGGGATCAACAACTTGATACAATTTAGACTAAGGGAAGTTTTAGTGTCTATTCCCAGTAAAGAGAAGGCAGAGGAGATCTCCTAATGGAAATCGAAGGTCTGGATAGTCGTTGAAGGTTCGCTCAATGTTTTGGGTCCTATGAAATGTTTGTTTTTCCTTATTTTTGTTTTTTCAGTAACTTTCGTAGAAGTGAGGTATGGTACTTGGTGTTTTGTATGTTTGTATGCTAGTACGACTTTTCTTGTATTGGTATGAGGACCCTAGGATTGATTGTCCATGTGATAATCCGTTAGCGTAGAGGGAGCTCCCTATTGTGAGATAAGAATTTTTATCGCTTGTAATAATTGTTTGGAGAGTCTTGTGGGATACATGGTAAATGTTTTACCGTGTATTAAGGGAGACTCTTCCCTTAAATTATAGCATAATCAATTACTTATAAAAAAATTAAATAAATTAAAAAAAAATCCCTCCTTAAACTACCTTACCCAAATACAAAACTTAAATTTCAATTTATATTATTAAGAACAAACAATAATACGAGGGAAAAACAATTCGAACCTCCCATTAGCTAGCTACTAATATTAGGGATGACAAAAGTTCAATTTTAGGCCAATTTCATTAGGAAACAAAACCAAAATCGTTAAGCATATACCAAGTCTAAAACCAAAAATGTCTTTAATTTTTATTATTATTATTATTATTATTATTATTATTATTATTAAATAGTTTTAAAATCGAATGGTTTATTTTTTTTAGCAAAACCAAAACCAAAATTGCGAAACTGTTAAGGTTTTTTAATTTTATGTAAAATCAAAATCAAAACCAAAATTGCATAACTGCAAACCTTTTTTTCATATATAAAATAAAATGCAAAAGAAATAATCAAAATCCTAAAATTAACGCAATTATCGCCTAACACATATATCAGGAATCAAAATATAAAGGGTTAATTATACTTTATTCCCTGTGATTAGGCTGTTTTGCACTTCGCCCCCTATTGTATTATCGTCACCACTTTAGCCCCCGTAGCTAGGCAATTGTTGTACTTTACCCCCTAGTCAACACTTTGCCCCCTATAGTGAGGCCTATATCAAGGGGTAAAGTGCAATAAGACCTAACTACATGGGGGGCAAAGCGGTGACGAAAATATCACAATGGATAAAGTGCAAAATGACATAAGTACAGGGGGATAAAGTGTAATTAACCCAAATATAAATAAATAAATAAATGAAGATAATATATATAATAAAAATATGGGTTAATAGCACTCTACCCCCATGGTTTGACCCATTTTCACTTTACCCCCTTGTACTATTACTGTTGCCACTTACCCCCTGTAGTGGTAGACTAAAGTGCAAAACTAACACTTTCCATCCAATCTAACCATGTTTGTTGTCCATGCGCCATTTTCAAAGATGGGCCTTTGTTGTCCATCCAATATCACAATGTTCCTAATTTAACCCTACTTTTCCCCTATATAATATCCAACATTCTTACACAATTTCTTACTTTCACCAATTCAAAATTTTATTTCTAAAATCTTTTCACCAACAAAAATATTTTGTAAGGATAATGTGTAATGGCCCAGTTTTCTAGGGTCGCCACTAGGTTTTTCCTATAGAGAATTATACCACGAATATTTTACTATTTATAAATAAATTAATATTACTAACAATTCATCTCAAATACGATTCTGTAACGACTCGGTTTTCTAGGACCGCCATGCGATTTTTACCCTTGGAGAATTAATGCTAAAACCGAATATCTAATATTTCATTTTAATAAAATTCGAGAAATTTTTACTAAATACGGCGATAATTTTAATTATCGTTCTATCGAGTCCATTTTACAATGGTGAATAATAAATACAATTATTACAAATATTAAATACAAATTAAAATAAAATTTTCGAGTCAATTTGTAGTACTAAGATGTTAATGTGTTCAAATTGGAACCCAAGGGACCAAAGTAAGACATTATCAAACTTTAGGGGTACAAATTCTCAAAACCCACAACAAAGTCCAATTTGAACACATATAAAGGTTCAACAGTAAAGGTTACAAGGTTACAAAGCGTTAGCGTTTTGGGGTATGAATTATATATATATAATGGCATAAACTAATTACCGAGTAATCAATAATTCCTTTTATAAACATTTGATAAATTTTGCAACTATGGCGATAATTATAATTATTGAATTCTTCGATTAAATTATACAATAATAAATCATAAATCCGACTATTACAAATTAAATAAAAATTCAAGTGAAATTCTTGGCACAGTTTCACTTTTACCGTCCGTGCAATAAAAATTATGGGGTTGTGAGCCAACGCTTAGTAAAATTTTAATCCCTCTAATACGTCTATTCAATCAAATCCCAAATAAACACATAAACGTATATCTCACATAATTTTCACATAATATGTATTCATAAATATTTCATGAAAACTAACAGTTAAAATTTAACATTACATAATCAAAAGATAGATTAAATATAAATGTTAAAAGAGTTAGAGATTCTACCTGAAATTCAAAGCCGGAATCCGCACTGAGATATTAATCTTGATAAAAAACTTTCCAAATAGATAATATAGTAACTTTTATTAATATATATATATATATATATATATATATATATATATATATATATATATATATATATATATATCCATCCACATGTTGATGTATGATTCTTGTATATATTGATTTTTTTTTTTTTTTTTTTTCATATATTCATCACTTCCTTAATATGTAAGCAACTTTTATTGCTATTATTATTATTATTATTATTATTATTATTATTATTATTATTGATAACTCAACACACACGTATAGTTTTGTATGACGAACACATATTAACATTTTTGTTATTTACATAATAACCCCTTAAAATGAAGAAAATAATAATTATATCTCAAAATTTTTAAAAGTATATTTTAAATAACACAATAGTCCCAAAACTTTTAAAAGTCAAATTAAAATTAACATTTAACTCAAAAACAATTATCAAATATTTATTTATACCATTAAATTTTTAAAACAATCCCAAAAATATTAAATTTATATAAAATAATATTTTCAAAAATACAAATTTTTGGGGTATTACAATCTATCCTCCTTAAATAAATTTCTCTTCGAAATTTAGTTTAAAACAATAATAATTCAAAATCACACCATACAGTCATGTTAGTCATATTCGATTCTAGGATAATTATTTTCTATGTAGGGGACCATAACTGAAAGTCATCCATAATTCATAACCTTCAAAATCCATTCCACACATCGCTACATCCGCATTCGCAGTGGCCCACATTATATCCAACAACATACAAACAAAGTGCACTTTGGTAGGTAATTAACACCTAGTATCGATAACTAATTGTCAAAGAATCTTATATCTCTAAATGCTTCCGCTGCTCTACTCTGATAAAAATAACAATAACTATATATGTCTATATATAACAAACAAATATATTTTTAAAATATCACGGTAGTTGATAGGTGTGAAAAACCTATCTATTTCTAAATCGGATTTGTTAATTCTCAAGCATTTTAGTTATATTTAATTGTGTTTTAGTGTAGAACAGGTGAAAGGACGTCAAAGGGCGAGAAACAAGTGAAAACGGTGGAGAAACGGTGAACAAAATGTGCAAAACAGGGTTTCGGTGAATGAAGACCACCGCCTAAGCGGAAGTTCCACCGCTTAGGTGGAAAAGAGGCAGAATGTTGGAGTGCTGAAGGGATGAACTACCGCCTAGGCGAGAAAACTATCGCCTAGGCGAGAAAACAACAGAATATTTTGCCAGCAGCCACCGCTTAGGCGAAGTCACCGACATGAGTTAACCGACTTAAGTCCACCGCTTAGGCGGTGACACTCTGCACAGAAATATCTATTTTCAGATATTTTGAAGATATTTCCAAACCTTTACCAATAAAACCCATTTCTCTACCAAACCTAAAAAAGAGAGGACCCCTTAGACGTGAGAGGAGGCTCCGGTTGTTCTTGGGAGCTCTCTTCCACCTTAGTTAGATTAGATTAGTTTAGGAAGTAGATTAGATTAGTTGTAAAGAGTGTTCTTGGACAATCCTTGAAGAGCTAGAAGAGGAAGTTCATCAAGCGAGAAGAGGAAGCTCGGGAGGATCGTTCTTTGGCGAAAGTGGACTACTCCACTTTGAGATTTGGCTTTTCTTCCCTTGTTTCCATCTTTGTATTTAATATTTATAGTTGGTAATGATGATCTCCCCTTGATTTATGTTGTATTGGCTAAGAACATGTTAGTGTAATTTAGAGATTAGTTAGGGAAAGGTGTAGTTGTGTAAATACTTGTTTGGTTTAATATACGTTTCTTTAACGGTTGTTGTTTTAATTCCGATTGTGTTTATCATTTGATGACGATCTTAATATGCTTGTAACGGTATTAGGGTTGGATTTGAGAATCTAGGGTTTGACACTTGGGAGAGGTAACCCTAGATTCGGACTAGGGTAAACACATCGTTACGACCTAACGACCCGGGAGGGCGTTAGTTAGTATGCAATCGATGACGTTGGGTCAAGACTCACGCGGTCCAGAGTCGTTAAGACATCGAGGGAGACCTCGGCGTCGACTCGAAGTCATGTATTCCCTCGTCTTACACTCGGAAGAGATGGCGGAGGAGTTTACGAATCGAGATTGTCGGATACCTAAACTCCGTTATTGTTAACCGAACGAAATCAAACGTGTATTAAGTGAACGAAATCAATCCCTAATTAATCAACTTAGTTAGAATTAACCCACTAATTGTAATTTAGCTTAGTTTAATTTCAATTCACGCTTTCCGTCGTCAGGATAACACGAGACTACATCAATTGTGGTATTCAATTCAATTATTCACACTTTTCTCTGTGGGAACGATATCCGATCTTCAAAGATCCACTATATTAAAACTTTAGACCTCGTATACTTGCGAGCGTAAGTAGGCGTGCGCAAAGTCGCCCCCTACCAGTAGTCCCACTTAGATTGGGTCTATCTCAATTCCAATAGATCTACGTCCTCCATAATTTTTTCACTTGGCATGACTTTTCAAATCCACTGTCATATCCCAAAACTAGCATTTATCAATTTTATCCAACATTTCAAGCCAACATATTCGTAACAATCAACATCTTAACCAATAGATAGCCCAAATTCCTCGTGGATTGTCCCGTGCGACTAAAAATAATCATCTCTAATATCCATATTAAAATTCCAATAATTTCATAAACTTTTCCATAAATATCAACACAATCTAAACTTTTGGTAACGAATTTTCTGTAATACGTCTTAAAACACATAAATACTTCTCAAATATATAAGTATGTCTCAAAACACATTAGTACGTCTTAACTACATAAATACATCCCAAAACACATAAATGTGTCTTAACCACATAAATTTGTCTCAAAACACATAAGTGCGTGTCAACCACATAAATACGTCTCGAAACATATAAATACGTGTCAACTATAAAAATTAAATACGTCTCAAATATATAAATACGTCTCAAAACACTCAATTACCTCTCAATCATAAAACACATCTCAAACACATAAATACATCCTGAAACCTATACATACGTGTTAAACTACAAAAATCAGATACGTCCCAAATGGTCAATACTCACGTAACGTGTATATAAAATATTACACATAGCCCCCAAAATTTTTAACAACTACCCCACACTCCGACTCCATCTATTGTTGGTAGTGACCAATATCTTTCTAAATATTTTATCGGTGTACTGTCTTGATAATACAAAAATTATTTTATGGATCAAGTGTTTTTTATCAAAATTCACTTTTCAATAAAATATAACCACACTGAGCAGTATCCAAATCCCAACAAAAATATAGTTACTCGCTTGACAATATCAAAATCTCAACAAAATATAATCACTCACTTGTCAATATCAAAATCCCAATAAAATATCATCATAATAGAATAACCGAATTTAAATCGACTGGTCAACTCATGTTTATATAATAAAATAACATATTTTCTTATTAACTATATGATCATTTTATCTTACAATTGAGAGTTATCATATCAACTACCTGTAGGACTTGCCCTCCTAATATGTCTTAACACAACATATCCATAATCAATTCCATATTCAACTTCTCCAGTCAAATCAACAATATATGTTTATCATCTGCAGAACTTGCCCTTCTAACAAGTCTCAAAACAACATATCATTAATAATTCCATATTCAACTTCTCTTGTCAAACCAACAACATTTTGTAGGACATGCTCTTCTGACGAGACAATTATGACATAGAAAGATGATAAAAATCAATCTCCACCTTTTAAAATTTTACTTGATCCATTTAACATCATAAAACTGTTCATTTTCATCAACACTTTTTTTTTTTTTTTACAATTTAATACAAATAGATAATTTGATAGTTTATATAGAAGACAGTAAACATCTTTACGCCAATTTTTTCAATTCAACAATATATCTTATGGTCTACAACTAACACAACATTCACCAAGTAGGCTAACCGTTAAGGTGTTATACGTTAAACTGTAGGGACCCAAGTGAGATTTTAGTCAAACTTTTAGGATACAAATTGTCAAAATCCAAACAAAATATTCGATATACTATGTATTCTTATAGGTATCATGTTCCTAGAACAACGCCAAAGAACAAAATTAACAAGTCTCCTATAAAGAATGACAAGCTTCCTTAAATCTCCTTCAATTGATATATATATATATATATATATATATATATTTGATTTTCAAACTCATTTTCAATAACATAATTATAGTTATGTCCTACTATTTTCATATCATTAATACAATCGACAATTTAAGGATCAGGTGACAAATTATAATTTTTTCATGATTGGAATATGGAATAATTCAATTATCTAAAAATTGTTGAACGATAAATATAAAAATGTGTATGTGCATGCGTGTGTTTATTTACATGCAAATAATGTCATCACTAAAATGTGAAATATAGTCCAACAATTTATGAAACGTATTCATAATTTGACATCACTGGAATATGAAATATGTCCTCCATCAAGTGACAAATTATCACTTATTACTGTTATCTTCAAATGAGTGTGATTCAATAAAACAAAAATACAAGTTTTAGTATTAATTCCATCTCTGTAATGGCCCAACTTATTTTTAACTAAATTTCTAGGTGATCGTCATATTATAATATCGTAAATGTGGTTTGTGGTGATCGTCATATTATAACATTCACTTGGGAATTACATTTATAATATCATATTTAGATATTATTTTTAAATATTACTTTTATTATGAGTAATGGGTACCATAACTCAAACTTAAGATTATCGTAAACCTGCTTTGATACGATAATTTTCTAGGGCCGCCCCTAGGTTTCTCCCATAGAGAATTATACCGCGAATATTTTACCATTTATAAATAAATTAGTATTACTAAGAATTCTGCTCCAATACCACTCTATAATGACCAGATTTTCTAGGGCTGCCACGCAGTTTCTCTCCTTGGAGAATTAACATTAAAATCGAATATCCAATATTTTGTTTTAATAAAATCTGAGAAATTACTGACAGAAAACTTAATTACCCAATGCAAGTATTTCGGAGTTGGGGACTTCGGGAACTGAGATCCCGGAATAGCCAATCCAGGGACCTTGATTTTTTTTTTTTTTTTTTAGTTTGGATGGTCTCGGAATTGGTAATCACGGGACCATCCCCTAGAGCTACAAAGCAGTTGGTTTCAGTTGAGACCATATGTGTACAATGTAATTTTCTTAACTTTCTTCCACCCACTTCATTCACACATAAATTTCTTTTTATTTTTTGTTTTCCATTTTTCGTTTTGATTTTTTTTCCGTTTTTGCTTTTTGTTTCTTATTTTTCATTTTTTTTATATTTTGGTTTTTATGATCTTATATTTTCCTTTTTTAATTATAATTTTTTTATTCTCTATTTTTTTCTTCTTTTTTACTATTTTAAATATTTTGTTTTTGTTTTTTGTTTTCAGTTTATGTTATTTACTTTTTTTTTTTTTTTTTTTTTTTTTCTATTTTATGATTTTCAATTTCTTGCTTTTGTTTTTATTTTTTCATTAAATTTATAATTCTTGTTTTCAATTTTATTTTTTTATTTTCTTTTTAATTTTTTATATTTATTTTTATTGTTTTTTTTTTTGGTTTATTTTACATTTTACATTTTTCTTTTTTACCTTTTTTTTTCTGGTGTTTTTTTTGCTTTCGAATTCTAGTCTTGTTTCTATTTTTTCGCTTTTGATTTTCAGTTTTTCTGTTTTCATTGAATCTAATTTTTATTTTTTTTTATTTTCTATTTTCCCTTTGTTTTCTATTTTGCTTTTGTTTTTTATTGTATTTTTTGTTTTCTATGTTTAGGTATTTTTTTTTTTATTTGAGGCTTTTATTGTTTAAATTTTATAACTAAGAAATATTATAATTTCTATTTTTCAAAGAAATTAAAAAATCTATTTGTTATTTACTTTACTTATTTAATTCGTTAAGTAGTTAGTTAATTTAATTTGTTAGTTTTTACTGTTGTGCCGCGCCGTCGCTATTTAGCCAAAGTGCATAATTTTCAATTACATAACTAAATTAACAAATTAATTCATAAATTAAACAAGTAATCTAACAATTTAAATTAACTAACTACTTAACAAATTAAATAAGTAAAGTAAATAAAAAACAAATTTTTTAATTTCTTTGAAAAATAGAAATTATAATATTTCTTAGTTATAAACTTTAAACAATAAAAGCCTCAAATAAAAAAAAAATACCTAAACATAGAAAACAAAAAATACAATAAAAAACAAAAACAAAATAGAAAACAAAGGGAAAATAGAAAATGAAAAATAAAAATAAAAAATAGATTCAATGAAAACAGAAAAACTGAAAATCAAAAGCGAAAAAATAGAAACAAAACTAGAATTCGAAAGCAAAAAAACCACCAGAAAAAAAGGTAAAAGAGAAAAATAAAAAATGTAAAATAAACCAAAAAAACAATAAAAATAAATATAAAAAATTCAAAAGAAAATAAAAAAATAAAATTGAAAACAAAAATGATAAATTTAATGAAAAAATAAAAACAAAAGCAAGAAATTGAAAATCATAAAATAGAAAAAAAAAAAAAGAAAAAAAAAAGTAAATAACATAAACTAAAAACAAAAAACAAAAACAAAATATTTAAAATAGTAAAAAAGAAGAAAAAAAAATAGAGAATAAAAAAAAAATATAATTAAAAAAGGAAAATATAAGATCATAAAAACCAAAATGTAAAAAAATGAAAAATAAGAAACAAAAAGCAAAAACGGAAAAAATCAAAACAAAAAGTGGAAAACAAAAAATAAAAAGAAATTTATGTGTGAATGAAGTGGGTGGAAGAAAGTTAAGAAAATTACATTGTACACCCTCATATTTATGGGGTCTCAATCGAAACCAGCTGCAAAGCAGCTGGCGAAACCAGCTGCGTTGCAGCTCTAGGGGGATGGTCCCGGGATTACCAATTCCGGGACCATCTAAACTAAAAATAAAAATAAAAATTCAAGGTCCCGGGATTGGCAATCCTGGGATCTCCGTTCCCGGGGTTCCCAATCTCAAAATACCTGCATTGGGTATTTAAGTTTTTTCAAACACTCTGTCAGTAAATTTTTTTTTTTTTTTTTTCATTTATTAGGTAAAGAACTCCATTTTACAACGGTGAATAATAAACACAATTATTGCAAATATTAAATACAAATTCAAATATAATTTCCGAGTCAAGTTTTAGTACTAAGATGTTAATGTGTTCAAATTGAAACCCAAGGGACCAAAGTAAGACATTATCAAACTTCAAGGGTACAAAGCATCAAAACCCACAACAAAGTCCAATTTAAACACATAATATTTGATAAATTTTATAAGTACGGCAATAATTATAATTATTGAATTATTCGATTCAATTATACAAAAATAAATCATAAATCCGACTATTACAAATTAAATAAAAATTTAAGTGAAATTCCAGGCGCAGGTTCACTTTTATCGGGTTTATAATAAAAACTGTGAAATTGTGAGCCAAAACTCAGTAGAATTTAAACCCCTATAAAGTGTATTGTTTTGTTTTTCACACCATCTTCTTCCAAATTCTGCACCTTTCAAAAATACTTAATGATTTTGCCCACCACCATCCCTCCATCTACTATCGCCGTTGATCCAACCACCACCATTGACGCACCAATGGTGAACTAACACCACCACATATACAACCTCTCTCTTTCTCTCTCTCTATCTTTCTCACGAGGCTAGCTAGCGCTCCACTGATTTTGACAAAATGGGCACCGGCAGGAAGGGAAAAAAACACTCCTAATCTGAACAGAAATAAAAAATCGGGGGAATAAATCTCTGTGTAACTTGACAGAGTAGCAGATCTGTTTCATGAAGGTAGATCTTTTCGGCGAATGGAGATCTGTTCAGCGAAGGTAGAGATCTATTCGTCAAAGGCAAGCTCGGCATCGGAGAAGGAAGAGACGGTGGCGAAGGCGGCGGCGGGAGGAAGAATGAAGATGGTGTTGAAGGCATCGGCGTGAGAAAGACTGAAGATGGCTCGACAAATTCGCATAGACGGCATCGGCAGCTCCACCGGAATTGATCGGCAATGGCGAGGCTGAAGTGATTCAAGTTAATAGGAGAGTGACTTGAGAGTGGAGAGAAAGTCTCACAGATTTGATTTGATATCAATACAAGCTGGTTACATAAAATGAGTTATGTTCAATCTGTTTTCCTCAAGTTCAAGTATTGATTGTTTTGTTGCCATTCGTGATGATTTCCAAAAAGTTTTACTTGTCCTCAGCAAAAAAAAATGATGTAGATAATGTTATAAATCTGTGTTGTTCATATAGGAAGATGTAACTCCAACAATTTGTTTACTTATCTTGAACTTCTCTGCTCATGTAATATAGACACTGTTGGTTAGAATGATGAAGGAGAAGATGACGAAGAAAGTGATGATGAGGACTTGGTTGAAGCAGAAGATGAATCTGACCTTGATTTGGCATGGAAAATGTTGGATGTTGCAAGAACAATTATTCAGCAGTATCCTTAATTGTGAGTATATATAAAGTATTGGTGGTGGTGGTGGCGGCGGTGGCGATGGCGGTGGTTTTTCATCGCATGAGTAAAAGTGTAGAAGAGGAAGCACGTTTGGCATCCAAAATACACATTTGGCCCTTAAGTTTTTGATGAAAAATAAAATAATCCCAATTAAAATTTTTAAAGGGTATAAATATAATTTAACAGTAATTAACAAAAAACTTAACTGGGGGACCAATTTACAACGAAAATGAAATGACAGGTACCAAATGTGTCTATTTCTAAATACGAGGGGTCAATTGAACATTAGTTGTATTTGTAAGGACAAAAAATGTCATTATCTTTATTTTTTAAAAATATTTTGTTTTAAAATTCAGAACTCTTTTCATAAATTTTTCTTCTAAATATTATTTAAATTTCTTTCAAAATAACAATTTTTTTTTTTTTTTTTTTTTTTTACTTAAAACATGATTTTACACATTCTAAAAAATATTTTTCTTAAATTTATTTTACCATTTTTACTTCTCCTCTATATAATATCCAACCTTCTCACACAATTTCTTATATTCACCAATCCTTTTTATTTCTTGGGATGAAATGAATGTGTAATATTTGAAGTAATGAAAATTAAATTATTCATCTTTTTGTCTGTTGACCTATCATCCATAAAGTTCAAAATATACGACACTTTAATACATCTCAAAATATACAATTTTACCATAATATACCAATTTAATATATCAAAATATCAATTACTACGTTTCACCATATGTACCATTGTAATACATAATTTCTCATCAAAATATTTCAATAAATACAATTTACAATTCACCATAATACATTATAAATAAAAACTATTCACGAATAAAAAAATATCAATAACCATGCAGAAAAAAATAGCCGAAAAAGTGATCAAAAGCTAATCAAAACAGTGGACAAAAGATGATAAAAACCGTGTCCAAAAACTAAAGAAAACCTTGCCCAAAAACTGATCAAACATTGTCCAACCCTGCCAAATAATAATAATGATAATAATAATAATAATAATAATCGGAAATTTGTAGCCATCACACATTGTTGAAATACCATCAAACACCAATTGTACAAAATAACCATTACACGCTGTTCAAACCCGAAAAATAATGCAGTTTGTGCAAAAAACAAATCAAACACCAATTGTGTACGATGAAGTAATTGCCTGAGAGGTGTCGACTGCAAAATATATAAACAAACATACATTTTTCAAAGGTTGAATGAAGACATTCTGCAAAATATAAAAATAAACATACATTTTTCATGAATTCATCACTCTAATACACATTCCCGATTAGTTCAATCCAGTATTTTACTATCCAAAATTTTGAAAATTTAAATTAATACACATTCCAGTTCAGAAAATCAAAATTGAAACATGAAAAAAACTCTATTTTTGAAATATTAAAACTTTGAGAATCAATTAAAATACAAACTATATAAGCGAACAAATATTTTTCATGATTTCATCACTATAATACACACTCCACATCAATTCAATCTAGTATTTTATTATCCGAAATTTCAAAAAATTAAATTAATACGCATTCCAGTTCAAAAGATCAAAATCGAAACATAAAAAATCCTATTTTCAAAATGTTAAAACTCTAAAAATCAACTAAAACAAATGAGATACAAATTTTTTACCTACAAATTGTTCAATTCTTCCAAAACTCTTCAACAATTGTATAGATATGGCACGATTCTTCTGAATGGCGTTCTAATTCGTACAAATCAGAGAACAAATCGAACAAATGGTGTAAGAATTTCGTAAGAATCTGAGAACAAATCAAACAAATGGCGTTCGAATTCGTATGAATCCGAGAACAAATCGAATTTGTATGAATCTGAAAATGATCTAGGGCTATCGTTATCAGATCTGGAAGGACTATGAGGTGAACAATCTAGGGTAATAAAATAATTGGGTGAAGGATGGGCGAGAGTAAGAGCAATGATGTCTGTAAGATAGAACGATGAATGACGATGGAAGGAGTCTTAGCTGACGATGAACGATAGACTAGATCGAAAATCTGCGTAAAGATCAAAACAACGATGAACGTAGAGAGTGAGAATGATGAACTTGAAGGACGAACATCAACCGATTTTGATATCGTCTACAAGATGGAAAGATGAAAACAACGAATGATGAATGAGAGAGGGATGAGTTTGAGAATAAGAACGTTGTGAGAGTGAGTCTAAGCCTGAGATGCTAAAAATTGTTTTCTTAATATATAAGTAAGGGTAAATTTAACATTCTACATTTTCCATCAACGGAGTTACAGTTGCACTTTAGTTCAACAATCACAGGGGATAAAGTGGTGACGTCCAAACCGCAGGAGAATAAAGTGCAAATGGACCAAACCACGAAAGGATAAAATATAATTGACCTTAAAAAATATCTAAAATACCGGTTATGCAATTCAATTACGTGATTCAATATTATAGTTACTATACAAAAATTAAAATCGAATTTTGAAACCAACACCATAACTAAAATCATTTAATTTATTTCAGAACCAAAATGTTTGATTCGGTTACCCATAAAGGTTAAATTTTCATCTTACTAATACTTCACACACACAAAAATGAAAGCCCTAAGAATTGGTGAGGAGCATCATTGTCTTGAACTCCTCGAAGTCGAGCAACCCGTCGGAATTCTTATCGTATTCCTTGATGATTCTCCGGCAATCCCCTCCCTCCCACACACCTAACCTCGACAGCGCAGTCTGTAGCTCCTCGCACGTGATGAATCCGTCGCCGTCCAAATCGAACACCCCGAACGCTTTCGCCAGCTCCGCCTCATCCTCCTCCTGGATTTCTCCGCCTTCGCCGCCGCAGCCGCTTCCTTTCACGAGAAACTCGTAAAAGAACATGAAATCGATTAGGTCGAGGCTCGATTTTCCGGCCAGCCACTCGAGCTCGCCGTGGCTAGCTCGAATCCCAATTCTCTCCAGTAGCCAATTCAGCTCGTCGATGCTCACCCGGCCGTCACGGTCTCGGTCGAGCCGCTCGAAGATCCGGTGCAAGTCATCGGAATTAAGACGAGACATGGTATATACTAAACAATTTGAACTGTTTCTGTATATTCAGAGGTGCGTTTACACTCTAATACACACAGGTATATATACACACAAAATCTCCTCAATTGGACTGTCCTGGCAATGTACGGAATAACTAAAAATCTTCGAATTTCTGGCTGATAAAATTAGTTGAATGTACTTGCGGTCCAGAGCTTTGCGGCTATATATGAACAAAAATGAGGAAACTTCGAGGAAGAAGAGATGAGATAAAAATTGACATTTCTGTGGATTTTGATGGATTCGAAATTGGATTTTGTTGCTCCTTATTTACAGAAACTTCACGAAAGCTCTAGTCCTTTCTGTTTTGTTTCTTGTGAATGTGGGGAACTGGCTTGCTTTGATTGTTGACAAGGACAAAGATTCTTTATTGTGGAGGGAAATGAAAATAAGTTATGACCCCTTATATTTTGGAATATTTGCATTTTGGTCTCTTTTTAATTCAATTTTCTCTCGCAATTCTCTTTGGGTGTTTCACATCAATAGTGGATCCATATACTTAAAAATAATAATACTAACATAATTTTCATTTATTTCTTCACAGTTTAGAATCAGTGTTATGTTGAAACACAAATACTGAAGTTGATAGAGGTAAATATAGAGTCAAATCAAGACCAACTACGCCCGGTTTGTTTTTAAGAAAAATCTAAATGTTATCCTAAATAATAATACAAAACCCACGAATTATCCTGATGAACTAAAATTGTTGCATTCGAACCTCCAAATCAGATTTAATCTACATTTAATCCCATTTTTCAAAAATAAAATTTCTGGATACTTAATTTGCCCTTCTCCCCCGCCGGAAATTGTCTGTTATATTACAATTAATTACAAATATCACCTAACTTTTCAAAATAATGATATGTATATTCGGTATATATATGGTGCAACAATTCATTAATATTGCTTTGGGAAAGTATAGAATTCAATAGGACTATAAATTTAAGCTGAATACCTGCTGACCCTCCATTGGGTCTGTCATTTTTATATATACTAGGTTTATACCCGCGCTAAGCGCGGGTTTAAAAATAATTTCATAGTTTTTTTTTAAAATATTTGAAATTAATTTTATATTTGTTATGTTATTCAGAGTTTTTTTGTATTAGTTAGTGTGGTTAGTTTTTTTTTTTTTTGGGGGGGGTGAAATATATTTAATTTGGAGTGTTGCAAAAAAAAAAAATTGGGTTATATTTTTTTAAATTAATTTTCATGAGAGTTTTTTTTTTTTTTTGTTGTTGAAACTGTGAGTATTGTTCAATATTAGATAAAACAATGGAATTTTAGTTGAACACAATTTTAATTTTAAAGTAATATTGGTGATAAAATTCAAATTTTTATTTGTGTTGTAGTTAGAGAAAGATTATATTTTAGTGAAATTAGTTTGGTCATTTTTTTCATTTGTAATTAATATGATGATAACATGTTACTAATGTTATTGTAAAGTGTTAGAAATGTTTTTTTCTCACGATTGGCCTTTAGTATTTGTATTATTTTTATTTTTTTTTGTAATTTTTTTTAAAAGAAATGATTTGTTGTAAATTTTGATATTGTGTATTTGAGTTTATTGCTCGTTTTTGTTGTAAAAGTAAACAACAAAAGTTGTAATATCATTATGTGAATAATAAAATAATGAAAGTAATATTTGTAAATGATAAATTCTCAAAACAATTATGAAGAAATTTTATTGTATCGTTATGAAGATATATATGATTCTAAAGAAGCAAATATTATATTATTCAATTTGTTGATGACGTGAAGAAATTGTGTGTTCATTGGAGAAGATCGTCATCAGAGAAAACAATCATTTTTTATGCAGTGGGATGGTTGGTGAAGTCTTGGATGATGTCATCAAGGTTTTCAAATTCATTGTCGGAATAGGTGAGAATTGATTTTCCTTTGTCGGTTTGTTCGACATCACTAGGTGTTGATTTATTTGAACTTCTTTTTCGTAATCTCGAGGTATGTTCATTGATGCCAACATTTTCGGGTTGGGATTTTGGGATTTCTGTATCAGCCTGCAAATAATTTGATAATATTATAAAAATATATATTAATAATGTATTTGATGAAGTTGTTTTGTATGTAATAAATTAATATTAAACATACATATGATAATTGTTGTTGTGTGTGAGGCATTGGTGTGATTTCCAAACTTGTATCAATATCCGTTATTTTCAAGCGGTGTTGTTTAGTTGTTGGAACATCTTCTATTGAGCGGACAGTGCGTACAACTGTATAGTTTTCTCATCCATCTTTGAGATTGTAATCATTTATTCGCAATCGAAAGACGTAAGATTTTCCGATTGTTGGTGTCATGACAACCGACATTTCTTTGGGATCTATTTTCTACAAATAAAATATGTAATATTAGTTATTTTTTTCAAAGGTATTTTAATTGCATTATTTTCATGCATATTAATTTTTTAAGTATAAATAATAACGCACTTACATCAATGTAGCAGAGGTCCATTGCAGTCTTCTCGAATAAAGTTTCACAATCCTGATAAAAAAGGACGAAAGTTGCATTGTTTGTTCCATCAGATACATCGATCTGAACTTTGTATCTATGATTAATGATGTGTTAATAATTTGAAATGTGCTTTAATTTTTATGAAGTTTGTTGGTTTTTCGGTTGATGTACCGTGGAATTGAGTGGCGTGCTTCTACGTTGCAATAGTAACACCAGAGTTTGTCATCATTTTCTTTGACTTTTTTTCTACAATATATACATGAGCTGTAACACCATCCTCGATCGGCTTGAATATCTTTTATTGTTGCTTTGCATGTGCAAAATATTTCCTATATATAAAGAATAGTTTTTTTTTTTTTTTATAATAAGTAATTGATGAGTTTTCTAATTTGTTTTTTGATAATATTAAGTTAATACCTTAACATCCGGGTTCCATTCTATTCGTTTGATTTCTTCAATGGTTTTTCTGTTCTCTTTCATTTGATCTTCTAATGAACTGTCTGTCTTTTCTTGAGATGATAAATGAATAACTGTTTCTAATGGCGTCTTTCTTCTGCATTGGGAAATTTAAATGAGAATAGAAAAAGAGGAAGTGGTTATGCGTAAATATTGTAAATGTCAATTTTTACAGGTATACAAAACATGACCTGTCTCGGAAGAATGTTGTCTCTGGGATGTCAATATTCATATATATTTTAGTAGCACTGGTAGACAATAAGGTATAGTTTCCTGTTCATAAAATATCATAATTTAATTTGTGGTGCAACTTCTATATTTTTAATTTTTTAATAGAGAAAGAATAAGAATATTATCGACAGTTATTTTTATGAAAGTTCATAAGGAGTACTTGAAATATAGTTAATAAGTTTTTATGATATAAAGAAATATAGTTAATAAATTTATTTAAAAATGAAAGTTTATAAAAAAAAAATAATTGAAAATTATAGAAAACCTCCGAATGTCTTTACAGTAGTCGAAGTGATAACCATTACGTATGGCCCGTCATTTGAAAACAAAATGTTTTCATTGACTTGATTAGCCACATTTCCCCATAATGTAACTCTAATTTTGATTCATCTGTTGCAAGAAAAAAAGTGAAAAAATATAATTCCAAAAAAAGTGAAAAAAATATAAATATAATATTTTTAGTCAAATATTTGTTATTTTTTACATTATAAATTATTAATGTATAGTACTTAATTGCAAAACTCACTCTTGCAGTTTGATTTCAACATTTCTTCTTTGAGTTGTGGCGGTGCCTGTTTTAGTGGACTCATAATCTCCAATAGTAATGACTTTCCTAGCGACATCTATAATTAGTTACAAAGAAAAATTAGTAATTTTTTTAAGTAATTTTTTTAAAGTATTTTTTTTAAGGCTGAATTTTTTATTACCGGTTAAATTCAATGTTTTTTCAACTCTGCTAGATAGTTCACTGTAAGATGAAAATTGAAATTTGTGCTGCGGGACGATACTGCATTCCGAAGTGAACTTTCTAACTGATGTTGTCACTAAAAAATTAATCATTTGTGCGTTTGGAGTTGGTCTGTACTGGGAATTTGCCATACCTAGTTTGAAATTTGTGATCATATAAACGTTGCCTTCATTGATTTGATTGCGAAACTTATCAACCAATGGTTTTCTGACACAGCCATGAATTTCATTTCCCTATAATAACAATATATAACATTCAATAAGTAGCAAACTAAGATTTGTAAGTTGCTTTAAGTTAGCGAAGAATATACCTCCTCGTCAATAAGTATCATTTCCAGACTCAGTAGTTCATTGTTCTTCTTGAAATTGAAAGCTTCCCATATTCGGCTTTCCCTAACAACTATGGTCCATGTATCACGTGCGCTCGAAAGTTCAGTTATTAGGCTGTAGTGAGACATCCTGCACATGAATAAGAAATAGTTATGTTGTAATAATATGTGAGGTATGATTCTTATTAGTTTAAATGACAATTTTTTTAATAGTATGTAAATGGTCAATTTTGTTTTTTCAATTATTAGTAAGTTATAATTATACGTGTATATGGTATTTTGTTGAAATGTTTTGTTACATTTGAAAATAAAGGTGATGGAAAAAATAATTTTTGTGGATGTATTTTTTAGTAGTTTGTTGAACTTGTTATGTTGTTATGCTTGAGAGGTTTGTGAAAACTTCTTTAAACATAATGTTTGTAACGCTTGTGTCGTCGGAGAGATGATCATTCAAATCGAGAACACGTAAGCCTTTTTTGTTTGTAACGCGCGAGACGACGACGTAGAGTTGTCCATGGAAGAATACTGGCCTCGGTAGGTATTGACCAACATGTCACAAAGATTATCCTTGGCTTTTATTTATTGTCATTGCGAAGTATACAGAGAGAGGGAATTGGTGGCGATTTAAGATAAATGGCCATTTGCTGTCAGAAGGTGAGAGAATAATTCTTGGTTTGAACACCGTCGATCCAATTTGTGCACCGCTAATGACTTCTATTTGTATAACACGTGAAGATAATTGCGTGATAATCAATCGTGTACTGTTGCAAAGACCAGCAGATTGGTTAAGATTTCGCAAAAGTATAACGGGAAGGTCAACCTTAAGTCGTAGAATGTGATTTGGTAGGCCCAGAAATTTATGATTGTTAAGAAATTTTATATGATATAATACATCTTGATCTGCATTCCCTGATTTTTTACATATTGTGTCTGCACTTAGGTATGTGCTTTTTTCTCCGAGAAACATATCAACCATTGATTCATTTACATTGTCAACATCGTCATTTATAGGACAAAAAATAGCTCTTTCACGAAAATATGATGGATCAATATGTTTTGTGTTTAAAGAACCGTATACATCTTGAATAACAGATGCGATTGGGTCACCATTATTTGTGATGATAAAAGATCGTGGCAGGTAGACATGGTTTTAATCGTTTGTTATAGTTTGATCACCATTACTAATTGATAAAACCCAATTTGCAAAAGAGTTTATTTCTGACTCTGTGTCAGCTGTGGACGCTCCATTTTGGACTTGCATATTGATTTTCAATGTGTGAACTTCGCATGCACTCCACAGGTATGAACTATTTAAGCTAGATGCAACTATATCTTCTTTACATCCTTTCTGTACGACAGGTAAGATTTGTCGAAAGTCTCCTCCCAAAACGATAACTTTTCCTCTAAACGAGAGGTCCTCATTAATTGGATCATATGTACGCATGGTATCTTTTAGTGTACAGTCAAGGGCTTCAAAACAATGTTTGTGAGCCATCGGAGCCTCATCCCAAATTATTAAATTTGTCTTTATCATCAATTCAGAAAGATGTGTTCCAGGTTTTATGTCACACATCGACGTCTCTGTGATTTTTATAGGTATTCGAAACCTTGAATGAGCGGTTCGACCACCGGGTAGTAGTAGAGCGGCGATTCCGAAAGATGCTACGGCTAATACAATATTTTTTTTTCTTACTACTATTAGTAGTGTTTTGTAGAGGTATGTTTTTCCTCTGTCTCCACTGCCATAGATAAAAAATAATCCACTCGTTTTGTTTGTTACACAGTTCATTACACGATTATAAATAAATCGTTGATCGGTATTCAATCCTCCTTCAAGGACAATATGTTCGCGCTGCAAAGATTCAATATCAAATGATAGTTCTTCAACCAATAATCTGTTGATCTCTCAAGTCGATGTAGATAAGTTTGGTAAAGGCATTGGAGGAAAATTGTTGAGGCTTTTACCATGCTTTATTAGTAGTTGTTTAATCTCAAAAAGGGAATGATTTTTAATAACATCGGTAGAAAATTGGAGGCCAGGAAATTGATGTGCACGCCTTTGAATATGTAAAATATCGTCTGACATGATATTCCATTTTGCTTCCCACAATATATGAAGGTCAGAAACATTACAGAAAAGGAGCATTGTAACAAAGAGTTCGCGTAATTGAGAGGCGCTTGCCCATAAAGATGCCTCATCCAACGCTTTATGCCATTCCTTATCATCATCCAAAAGACCAAGAGCACAACATGCATCTTTGCATGTTGGATATAATATTCTATTTATGGTTCGAATATTCTCAAAAGAAGTTGGCCCACGGACTATGTTCAACAACATTCTCAAAAAAAAAATCGTTCACCGCTTGTAGGATGAGCATAGTATAAACGTCCAACTATGTTTCCTAATAGATGACGTTTCCATATCCTTGTAGAGTTGTCCCATATTCACTTTGTTGGAAATTCAGCATATATGAGTGTGCGGGCGTCATTGTGCAACGCATTTGTATGCATCCACTCGGTAAATATTGTCATGTCTATTCCTTCTCGATAAACTATTTGCTCAAAAGTTTGGTTTTTATGAAATACGACATGTTGTTGCTGAGGTAAATGAAAAAGTAAACGTTCAACACTGGGAGTATGATGTTGAATTTTGAACTCAAATATTCTCCAACAGGCTTCAGTAGCGGAGACATATCGACAATCTAGATATCTTTTTTATTTCATCAACAATGGTCGTGCTTCGTCCGGTTTGAGAGGTTGTGACGTCTGTATTGTTATTTTCGAGTATCAAAATACCTCTGTCCGGGCCTTTCGTAATATATTTGAAAAGATACTTGATTGCATATGAATGATTTCACCATTCAACATTTATGTGTGTTTGATACTTCGTCAATAGGTCAACGTTGTATGGAATGATATGTTTATTATCAAGAAGAAAACTATTTTTTTCAATAATTCGATCATCCTGCCTGTGTCTATAGGAAGGGTGTCCTTCCTCGTTTATTGATGTTGAAGCGACAAATGGCTTTGGAAAGTGTTTTATGCATTTTCCTTTATTCATGCATGGGGAACGAGGATTACCATCTCCACATGGATCATGAATCATGAATTGTTTAACAGCGTTATATGCCGATGAATCTAGGTCTTTATCTGGAATTTCGGCTGATATGATTTCATCAATATGATCTGCAGTTGGAAACTTGTCATCTGGGTGCAAAAATAGGAGTATATGGGCATGTGGTAGACCACGCTTTTGGAATTCAATGGTGTATACGATTGCAAAAAAAAATTGAATTTAGTATTTTAGGTGCATTTAATGAAATATGTAATTAATAGAGTTAAAGTAAGATGGAATTGGTTATGAGGTGTAATGTAGGATGCTTACTTCCTAATAAACGACCAAAAAGTTGTTGTTTCTTAAAATCCCGTATCATTTCGTTCAGTTTTATTTTGAAGACGCGATCAACAATATCAGGGCAATCTTTTACTTTTTGTCTAGTTATACCATCTAGCATGTATTGTATTTCAGGCCATTTTGGGTTGCATGTGAAAGTTATAAATAGATCTGGGAATCCAAGGTGACGACATATTGCCATGGCATCTTGGTTGTTTTGAGCCACGTAACGTAGTCCCCCTACAAATGTTGAAGGAAGAATGACACGTTTTCCAATGGAAGAAGCATTATTGTCTGTTCGACCAATTGCATCCATTAGTCCAGAGTAGAGATCAGATCGTAGTTTAGGTTGGCTTCGTCGTAGCCATCCTAAGCGTGTTTCCTCAATGCATGTGTATGCGTCGACAATATATTGATGAAAGAGGCATCCTCCATGTAGTAATGTTTTTCCTTCTTGTTGATGTTGTTGGAGTCTATATGCGTAATATTATCTAATGGTTACATTATTTCGAACTGTACGTTTCGTTCGATCTGTTTTCATCTTCCCCGTAGGGAAAAAGTAAAGGATATTGCATTGACATAAAACTTGGATGGAACTCGCTGATACGTTGTAAGCCACTAGCTTTGCTATCGACTATAATGTCACGTTCAGTGCTATTAATATCAAAATCTCCAACTATAACAGCTGCAACCTCTGACGCTGCAGGGCAATTATTATATCTACCATCGGAGCTTCTTGTTCCAATTAGTCTTAATCTTAGTTCGGATACCATTGATTCATCAAGACTATCATGGGTACTTCGAAAGTTTTTTGTTAACTCATGTAGTCATCAAACATATCAACTAACCTTACCACAATATTGGCATCCAATAGATGTCACGGGTCGTCACTAACAACGGAACAAATTTTATTGTCAACTTCATTTTCTGTGTCGTAAATGTAGAGCTGGGCAAATTTAGGTTGTTCACCTTCAACTGGTAGAAGGGACCCAATACGATGGTGATGTTGACCATTTAATCTGAAGACGTATATAGATCTTCCATTGTTAATTGTATTGTCTACGTGGCCACCAATCGAAGTGATTGCGAAACTACAATTATATGCTCGAATAGCTGAACGAAAGCATGTAGATGTTGGGACACTATTATATCGAAGAAGAAGTTCCAAGAATGGCAGTGGATGTTTACGATTCGGGGGAATAACACGTCCTTCTGAGCAACAAATAGAGAACTTTGGAATTATCGGACGTTTTGACTTTAGTGTTCTTTCATCGTACCATACTTGGGCTCCACAATTCACACATGTATGTAAGGGTGGGCCGAAATTCCATAATGAAGTAAATTTTCCTGAATTTGTACAGTCGTGTTAGAGAAACAAAGTATTTTGAAGAAAATTTTTGCTAAAATAATATTTGAAACTCACTTTTTATTTTATGAAGACGTCGTGAGTCAGTATCTTGTGGAGGACATGTTGAGTTAGATGGATTGATATATATTTGTTGTCTTGTTTCTTGGGTAGGAACGACAGTCGAAGTCGAGGAGTAATTCAATGGGTTGTTGGCATCAGTAGCATTCAATTCTAAAGTAGAATTTGGGATATTGGACGAATGATGCATATCAAAATTTGTTTGATCATATGTGGGTCGAGCTGTTTTTGTGAAAAACCAAGAGATGAGAGAAAATTTATCATCAAGTTGAGAGTAAAATTTTCATATAAATGGCAAGAGGAATGACATTTTGATATTGTACCATTATGACGTCTAAATGTTTCAATGACGATGTGTCTTGGTATTTGATAAATATATGCCACCATTCTAAAATGCAAGTGCAAACGTTGTTGTCACTATTCACGGCATACGTGTGTTTGTTGTTTCATTGCAAGCTGCATACTACGTTGTAGTCTTGCAGCTTTTGCAAAGAAATTGGGGTGGTGTTGTATGTGAATATTGTTCGAAGGGTTTTTTGAAAGCAAACAGACATGACTACGTGCAACACGTCGATAAGAGCGAGAATAGAGCGAGCATGGCATCTCCCACGACAGGTACTGTATATTATGCAACAAAAATAGGGTATACAAAACGTTAAAGTATTAGATGCGCAAAAAGATAAATGGAACATTTGTTTTTCTTTTTTGTTTGATGAAATTATAAACTATTATTCAACTATTTACAATTTATATAGTTAGTTAATGTATGTTACACATAATTCTCGATATTATTAAACATATGCCAATTTTTTTAGTAGTTACAATATTTGTTTTTACAGTATTGTTTTATCCAATTCTTGGTATGAAATTAATAAGATTTTTTTTTATTCAATTAGGCTCATCTGATTCTACTTAATTAGTAACTTAAAAATTTTCAGAAATATTTCTGAATAATAGATTCATTTCCTATGAGAAATTTAGTTTTTGTTGTTGAAATTGTGAGTATTATTTAATTTTTGATAAACCTATGAAATTTTAGTTCAACACACTTTCAAATTTAAAGTGACGTGGGTGGTAAATTTAAAATTTTATTTGTGTTATAGTTAGAGAAAGATCATATTTTAGTAAATATTATGATAAAAATAGAGTACTGCTGATATAGAGTACTGGTTTTACTTTCTTGTATTAATTTTAATTTTAGCAATTCCTGGATTTGTTCATCAAATTCTTTGATATCAATCTCAGAATATCTCATTGGTCTTACTCGGATTATATCAGCAGGATTTGTTAGTTCTATAACAGCGTAGGTTTTTATCTATTTCCCATAAAGCAATCGGATTTTCACCAAAATTCTTTGTAAGTTTTGCAAATATATCGTTTGCACAGAGATAGACATCACCACGTTTTCGCGTATAAACGATGCTTATATTGTTAAGGCGTGGCAGGTTGATCCAGTGTGAGCAGGGGGTTAAGAATTCAACAATTTTTTGAGTAAAACAAGTTTTCTTAAAAAAGCTTAGAAAATTATTTCCTAGTAGCATTAAGACTCCCATTGTATTTTGTTGGTATATTAGCGGTATTTTAATATATCGGTCTCCAAATAGTATTATGATATTTGTAGCCACAATATTTAGGTCTAAAGGTCTTCCTTCAAATCCTTTGGCTTTTATAGTTAATTTTTTAGTCTGTTTCCACATTTTATGGGGTAATACCGTTTTATTCATTAAGCAAATATCGGCACCAGTATCCAAGAGACAAGATATGTAAATGATATTATTGTCAATAACAATTCCAATTTTGAAAAAGATTGGGTTTCTCATATAATTCTTGCAGCATGTATTTCTTCATTTGCTATAGTAAGCATTATTGAATTATAAGTAATTTTGTAAGGATAGCAGTGATCAAGAAAGTTATTTCCTAGTAACAATTCCATTTTTTCGTCTTTGTCTAAATGTATAGGGAACAATAATTCTTTATTTCCAATGATTAAAGGGATTTCAGCAGTATGTGTTATTGTGTGTTTAAATCCATTAAGATCTTTGTAGACATAAATTTCTTTTAGTTCATTTTTAGGTATTTCATTCGATATCTTATAAGGGGATATATGACTAACAGATGCTCTAGTATCGATTAGGGCTTCTACTTCTTTTAAATCATTTCCATTGAAATATTTTACTTTAATCTTATAGATAGGAACATCAACTTTCTTTTCAATCATTCGTCTATCTATAGAACATTCTCCTATTTCTCCATTAGTTATCTTTAAAGAAGAAATTCTTTTAATTTTTCCAAAGTAATTAGTGTTATCGAGATCAGGTAACATTCTTCTAGATTTTCCATAATTATTAAAGTCAGATAATCTGGCTATATTAATATCAGGTTTTTTAGTAATATTTAATTTCCAATCAGTAGGCAAATCATTTTCTGTTATCAAGTCTGGTTTATAAATATTAGCAAAAGGTTCAAAAATTTTATCAATTTCGATAAATTCATGTTTCGTAAATTTATCGCTATGGTGACTATTACTAAGAAAATATCCAACATGGTAGGTTATGGAGTAAGGAAATCTTCCTTCTTCCATAAATTCTTTTCTAGCACATTCATGGGCTAAGCTAAATATTTCATTTATTCTTGGTTCATGTAGACTAACAGCATATTTTGGATATATCTTTATTCCTAGTATTCATTGACTAAGGTTTCCATGAACAAGTCCTAGTAGGACATCAGCTCTATCAATTATTCTATTATCCATAACAGCTGCTTTTATTGGGAAGTTAATTCCGTTTCTGAAGCAGGATTTAAAAACAATTTGTATTCCACCAACGTGTATATACCCTATTTTATCTTTATCTTTTCCTAATTTTTCCAATTGTCTATTAATCATGTTTCTACTGATGAGCGGGATATTTATCTTTCCTTTTGATTCTTCTGTATTAAGAGCGGCTTCGAATTGACATTCTCCATAGTAGTAGATATTTTTTCTATTAAATTTTTCAAAAAAGGTTTTTCGAAATAACTCATTATTTCCAAATGATCCAATATTTTTAAGTAGCTTTTGATTAATTATAATTTCAGCCTTGTAATCACCTTTATTTTCATCAGTATCTATATTCATATCAGGATTATTACTCGTACTCACTTCCTGATTCATCATCACTTGTTTCTTCTAGATAGAAAAATTCTTCCTCACTATCAATTTCAGAAATATCATTTGTCTCACTAATATCAGATTCGTCTTGTTCTAAGAATACTTTTATCTTTGCACTTTGTTTATTTTTAATATTTGGACATTCATTCGCATAGTGTCCTATTTCTTTGCATGCCCAGCACCTACAATTTTTGATTTTTTCTTGAGCGGTTTTTATTTCTGGTTTAGATTTTTTATAAAATTTTTTCTTAAAAAATATTTTTGATTTAAAAGGGGTCTTTGGGTTAAAATTTCTTTTAAATCTCCTTTTTAGCTTGTATTTATTTCTTTTAAATAACTTTTTATTTTGTCTAGGAAAGATATCAGAACATCCGAATTGTTTAGGAGCTTCAGATTGGTTATCACAGCATAGTTCAAGTTGATGATCTTTTCTATATAATTCAGCATTTTTAGCAGCAGAACACCACATACCTATTTGTCTTTGAGCATATTCCATTCTTGTTCCTAAAGAATCTTCCATTTGCCAATTGAGTATAGATTTATAGCTTGTTATTAATTCTCTAGCATATTGTGAAGGTAATTTAGAAAAATACATGTCTAGATAGACTTGTTGTTCATAGGTGTTAAAATCAGCTTTGTAATAATGTTTGGCAAATTCATTAGTGTATACCTCAAAGTATCACATATTACAAATTCTTATATTTATCAAATGATTTGTAGCGTTTATTCTATTTCTTCTTTGAACTTCTTCGGCATTTTTATCCCAGAATTGTCCCAAAAATTCTTTTTTAATAGCATTCTCAAATCTTCCTATTACTTTAGCAACATCACCTTCTTCACTTGCAGCATCAAGATTCGCAATAAAAACTCCAGTTCTTATTTTATTTTTAAGAGCAATTCCTAAATTAGTCCACCAATTACAAACGTTTCCTAAAAAGGTCATTGGTATCCATTTTGAAAACGGATCTTCAGTAATTTCTTCTTGGTTAAGAGCATTTTTGAATATAATTATGGTGTATAGAGATTTTACCCACTTACTAATTATTTCTTCCATAAGAGAGAAGTTTCCCATATAATTATCTAAATTCAAATAAATTCCATTTTCTGAAATACTTTCTGTTTTAGGTAATTCAAATTTTTGTCTAAGCAATTCCCTTTTGGCACTTGCTATTCATTTTCTAGAATTTCTAAATGCAGGGTTTGAGTTGGTATTTTCAGGAAATGTTTCGTTTACAGAAGGAGGTGTAAAGAGAGAAGGGTCATTTATAAAGTCTGTTACTCTTCTTTGAGGAGGAGGTGTTGATGTTGTAGCACTAGTAGTTTCTGGTTGAACAGGCAGAGTTGTTTGTGTGCTTTGACCGGAAGTAGTTGGGTTGACTGGTTGTCTAACACAACTAGTACTTGCTTCAGTGTTCATTAGGACATTTAATTCTTCTAATATTTCTATATCCTCATCACTATTTAAAGATGCAGTTTCATTATCATCAGTATTCAAGACATAAGCTCTTCTATAAGATGGCATAGGGAACTCTCTTATTCCAATTCTTTCAATTTTTAAGTTTTCTATTAATATCTTGTTATTAATTACGGCATTCATTATTTTTTTTCTTGATTATTTACTATAATCACATGTCCTTTAGGTAGTTCAGTATTTTCATCAATTTTTTCAATAGATATTTTTAATCAGTCTCATTTTGGGCAGAATCATAGTAATCAAAAACAGAATCTTCTTTATCGTAAGTTCCTGAAGGTTCAGCTTCATTGTCTGAATCATTTTTAGCAGTATTAGTGTAATGATCATGTAAATCTTTGAGTACTTTCCATTTTATAAGATCCTTGATTTCTTTAAAAAGATTAGTTTGGCTTAAAGCATAGTTTATTAAAGAAAGCTTTTCACTGGTTTCTTGTTTATAAACTTGTAGCCAATTTATAGCATGATATCCAAACAGAGATGATTCTGGCAAATATACATCGCGATATTTTGGTAATCCAATACTATTAGGCTTTTTATAAAATTTTTCATCATTTATAACTTCTTCAAATAATTCTTCCATATCTTCTAAGTTACAGTATTTCTTTTTATTAATTAAACTTATTATTCCTAGTTCAACATTAGCAATTTTAGAAAGGTCCTTATAATAATCAAGTTTTTCTCTTAAGCTTAAATTTAAAAGTTCTTCTTGAGTTTTTTGCATTGCATTTAATGTTCTAAGTTTTGTCATATAACTAATCTAGATGATAAGTTTTCTCATGAGTATCAATGGGCTCTGATACCACTTGTGGGTCAGAGGAGCCGACAGCAGAATCATTATTTAAATGCAATGCTTATAATAACTTAGAACTTAAATTTCTAAAATGTAACGAAATTAAACACAATACATGTTAGAACATAAAAATGAGATCAAATAAATGACAAAAACATGAAGAGAAAATTATACGCATACCAATATCTATAAATTTAATTAATTGAATATTATATAACTTAAAAAAGTATAAAATAAAATCCAACATATATTTTAACAAAATAATCAAAATAATTGAGAGATAAAAACACATTGGTATGACATAAATTTAAGCTTTTATGATTGTTTATCATGTCAAAATTATTCTGTTAAATTTTTTAACAAAATCATGCAACAAATACAAATATACAACAACCAAATAAACAACAAATCATTTTTTAATAAAAATATTAAAAATAAGCAAGATTCAATATTGAACAACATCAGCTACAATATCATTTTCTAAGAGTTTACAATAATATTATTAAGTCTTTATAATAATATTACTTAAAAAAAATGACCAAACAAATTGCACATAAATTTACTAAAATATGATCTTTCTCTAATTATAATACAAATAAAAATTTGAATTTACCACCCACGTCACTTTAAAATTGAAAGTGTGTTGAACTAAAACATTAAACAATGCTCACAATTTCAACAACAAAAACTACAATTCTCATAAGAAATCAATCTGTTATTGACAAATATTACTGATAATACCATATCAAAAGAGGTGAAACAAATAAACTAAATTTAAATATTTTCCCCCCGAAATTTGATGAATAAAAATAGATAGAAATGATATGTTGATAATTATCCTAAGAATAATTCATTTCTTTTTCAATATAAAATAAAAATTAAAAATAGATTCATCTCAAATAAATTATATTTTTATTTTAAAAATGTAACGAAATCAAACACAATACATGTTAGAACATAAAAATGAGATCAAATAAATGACCGAAACATGAAGAAAAAATTATGCGCATACCAATATCTATAATTTCATTAATTGAATATTATATAACTTTAAAAAGTATAAAACAAAATCCAACATATATTTCAACAATATAATCAAAATAATTGAGAGTGAGAAACACATTGGTATGACATAAATTCAACCTTTTATGATTGTTCATCATGTCAAAATTATTTTGTTGTTTAATTTTTCAACAAAATAATGCAATAACTACAAACATACAACAACCAAATAACCAACAAATCATTTCTTAATAAAAAAAATTATTAAAAATAACCAAGATTCAATATTGAACAACAACGGCTACAATATTATTTTCTAAGACTTTACAATAATATTATTAAGCCTTTATAATAATATTACTTTAAAAAAAATGACCAAACAAATTGCATATAAATTTACTAAAATATGATCTTTCTCTAACTATAACACAAATAAAAATTTGAATTTACCACCCACGTCACTTTAAAATTGAAAGTGTGTTGAACTAAAATTTGATAGGTTTATCAAACATTAAATAATACTCACAATTTCAACAACAAAAACTAAAATTCTCATAAGAAATCAATCTGTTAGTAAGAAATATTTTTTAATTTTTGTAATTGAATAAATTTAACTTTCAAAAGTATAAAATAAAATCCAACATACATTTCAACAGTATAATCAAATAATTGAGAGATAGAAACACATTGGTATAACATAAATTTAATCTTTTATGATTGTTCATCATGTCAAAATTATTTTGTTGTTTAATTTTTCAACAAAATCATGCAATAAATACAAATATACAACAACCAAATAAACAACAAATCATTTCTTAATAAAAAAATTTATTAAAAATAAGATCTAGGCTTGGACTGTTAGTCCACAGGAATTAAGGCGGTCCTAGACTCATTCAAGTCAAAGTTTTCGATCCCAGTGTTGAAGATTTCAAGCAAACACAACCCTTGAAGAGGGGAATAAACCTTTAATTACAACCCAAGTCCAAAGAACTTGACAACATATTATAATCATATTAAACAACTTTAAATTTGTGCAACTCGAAACATTAAAATACATGTCGTGATATCGAAATACAATATTTTGAAATGAGATTACAAACTCGATCACAACTGCTTTGAGATTTATTTAAATTCTTTGCCATTTTATTTTTCACTGGTATTGGAACCCTTGCATTAATCTAGGGTCCTTAATAACATCCATACACGCATAATAAGTAAATATCACAATCCTCTTCCATTTCTTAAAACCAAATGTCCTATAGGGATTTAGGAAACGCTTAGACTTGGGATAACTATGACCATATTAAACAACTCGAAATTTATATAACTCGAAACATTAAAATACAAGTTGAGATATAGGAATACAATATTTTGAAATGTGATTACAGACTCGATCACAACTTCTTTGAGATTTACGTAAATTATTTTGCCTTTTTATTTTCCACGGGTATTGGAATCCTTACTTGCATGAATCTAGGGTCCTTAAAAACATCCATACACACATAATAAGTAAATATCACAATCATCTTCCATTTCTTAAAACCAAGTGTCCTATAGGGATTTGAGAAACACTTAGACTTCGGATAACTATAACCCTATTAAACAACTTGAAATTTATACAACTCGAAACATTAAAATACAAGTTGAGATATAGAAATACAATATTTTGAAATGAGATTATAGACTCGATCACAACTGCTTTGATATTTATGTAAATTATTTCGCCCTTTTATTTTCCATTGGTATTGGAACCCTTCCTTGCATGAATCTAGGGTCCTTAAAAACATCCATAAACGCATAATGAGTACGTATCACAATCTTCTTCCATTTCTTATAACCAAGTGTCCTATAGGGATTTAGGAAACACTTAGACCTGGGACAACTATATGAGGTTTATGGGTTCACTAATGCAACCCTAGTAAGGCATCAGTTTCGAGATCTTGAAACCTCTAATATTCTTGAAAGAACATCCATCGTTGGTTGGTGATCCGAGCTAGGTGTTTTCAGTACCGGTGAAACATAATGCAAGTGTATGTGCCTCAGAAGAGGTTACAATATGAACAAACCAAACAGGGAAATGGATAACAAATATATATGTACACAAAAAATAAAACTTGATGCATCCACACTTATTCATAAACAAAAGAGAAAAGATAAGAAAACAAAATAAAACATTTGAATTTGGATTACTCCGACTTATTTGAATATTATGGGCTCGACTCTCTTACAATAATTTCTCAGCGAAGTCACCAGTTGACCCACATCGTTTTGAATTCAAAAAAAGATTAAGAATGTTTTTTCAAAATGAGTAAAGAAATAGATTTTTAAAGCTTTGATTTTCTCATAAAAAAACTTAAGCGAATTTTTTGAAAAAATGAGTCGTCACTTAGAATTGGGTTTTTATGATATGCTAGGTCACTGAAATTTTAGAAAACAAGTCAAGAAAATGGTTTGAGTAAAAGTTTGACTCTAGAAAGATACGGTCCGACCAAAGATTCATTTAAAAGGATTTAGGGGTCATTTAAGGTTAGGAAAAGTGTTGGGCACCCCAAGACATCTTTCCAAAGACGTTATCTTATATCCAATTAATTCCAATCAAAATAAAGTCTAAATGTTTTATTTAGTTTTAAAATATTTTCCCAAAAAATTCTTTTTCTATTTTCGAAACAAAGTGAGATAATTTTTTGGTATTTTAAGAAAATGTTCTTCCAATATGACCTCTTATCAAATATCAAGGGATTTAATAAGGATAATCTCTTGTTAAATTTTTTATATAAGATCCGCCTGATTTCTTTAATTCAAATGAACAAACAAATTTAAATAGATTAAGAATGAAAATGAGGCTAAACATGGCAAGAATGGCCTTAAACTAATATAATATGAACCTACTTGAATTTAATATATTATGTATGATATAAGACTACATGACTTAATTATTTGCAAGCATGATTTTGATCGAAAAAGGCTAAATGTAAGAGGAATAAACATATAATGAACCAAATAAATCTATACGAGTTAATGAACTACATTTTTTACGAAATGAGTTTTACATGAATTAAATGAAAGATTGATACAAGACATGATGTGATTTTAAAAGAACTGAAAGTATAATGAATTACGGTATTATCCAAGTCTATATCAAATAAACTTAATACTTAATCCAGATGACATGGCATATTTGATGCAATGATGACTTATGATTTTTTCCATCGTTATAGTCTATATGAAACGATTCTAATACTTAGTCTAAATGATATTGCATATTGGAATGATGTGATGATGCATTACATTTTAATTACATAATTCTAGTTGATATGAGATAATCCTAATGCTTAGTCTGAATGACATGGAATATTTCAATGGTGTATATAATGAGAAATAGGAATTTAAGAATGCTATTTACATGCCCTAAACATGAATTCACTATATAGACATCTTAAAGTAATACGAAATGATCTAATGATTAGTCTAGGTGACATTGTATATTAGAATGATGCATGTAAGGAAAAATGTATTTTATAAGGATGCAAACAACGTACCCTAAACATGAATGTACTACATAGACTAAACATGGTTCAATCTTAGAATAATATGAAATGACCTAAACTTCAAGAAATGATAGACATGTTGTTAATCTAGTAAATTCCATGAATATAAATGCAAATGGAAAATCACATAGTGTGTCCTAAATGTGATTTAAAAAGGTATTAGATATGTGTCAAACTGACCAAAGATACTACATGCCCAAACTAAGATTGTAATGTAAGTTAAATGTCTTGAAAATGCTCTTTATCTATTGTTATAGATTTGCTCACTTGGATTAAAGAAATCAAACTCTCGACATTACCTCCAATTATATGCAATGAGAATCAAGATAATGTCATGAGAACGTGTTTTGTTAATACAAGCCCTAGCCAAGACTTATGTCGATTTCAATAAAATAATGTACCGAGGGGTGCGATCCCCTAAATCGGTCATTTTTTAATTCCACTCCATTTTGGGAATTAAAATGATGACATAGAAATTACTCCCTTAACTCGACCATTCATTGAACCCTCTGTAGGGCTTAACGGGACAATCTTACCGAAAACACATTTTATTGATTTGTTTTTTTTGACCCGAAATTTTGACATAATAACGATTTACATTTTAAGATTTTAAATTTTAAAATTAATGGACAGAGTAACCACAGATTGTTATGATTTCTAATTTTTCTCAAAAAATTAGATGACGTGAAAGTAAAGACGAAAAATAAATAACAGAAAATTAAAATGCGTAAATATAAATAAAAATCCTCATCTAATGCTCGGAGACCAAACTTGAGAGGGTACCCTTGTCATGATGTTTTCATCGAATTATTCGATATTCTACAGTATTTGAGTGACTAAAATTAATTTGCGATGAAAGTAACTAGTGGTATTTAAATACGATATATAAAGAATAAGATTAAAAATGTAGAGATCCCGAAATTGAAACTCCACAACCTTCTAGTTGTTGTTCACACTGGATGGGTTCTACAAACAAGTACACTAGTCCGATCTCGTATCTCCATGCCCTAAATCTATAATAAGTAAAGAGAATAAAAAGGCCAAAAAAAGGACTGGGAAGATGACGAGATGAACTAAAACTTTAAATGAAAACAGTAAACATGAGTACCTAACCTCAAGTTTCGTTGGATTTCTTCTTCGTAAAGGTATTTAGAACGGATTCGAAGCAGTTTGGGGTAATAGGAAAGAAAGATAAAATGACAATTACTAGGTAGAAAAATCATCGATCTTCACAACTTACTCTTCGAACTCCAGCAATGGATAATACCCATTGAATTAATAACACTATTTTTCAGGAAATATGAATTTTTCTTATTTAAAGGAGCTGTAAAATTTGAATTTTGAATTTCTAGGGTGTTAATCGGTTGAGCATATCAGGTATAGGGGATGCGATCCCCTAAATCGGTCAAGTTTTAATTCCACTCCATTTTGGGAATTAAAATGGCGACATAGAAATTACTCCCTTAACTCGACTATTCATTGAACCCTCCGTAGGGCTTAACGGGTCAATCTTACCGAAAACACATTTTATTGATTTGTTTTTTTCGACCCGAAATTTTGACATAATAACGGCTTACATTTTAAGATTTTAAATTTTAAAATTAATGGACAGAATAACCACAAATTGTTATGATTTCTAATTTTTCTCAAAAAATTAAATGACGTGAAAGTAAAGATGAAAAATAAATAACGGAAAATTAAAATGGGTAAATATAAATAAAAATCCTCGTCTAACGCTCGGAGACCAAACTTGAGAGGGTACCCTTGTCATGATGTTTTCATCGAATTATTAGATATTTTACAGTATTTGAGTGACTAAAATTAATTTGCGATGAAAGTAACTAGTGGTATTTAAATACGATATATAAAGAATAAGATTTAAAGTGTAGAGATCCCGAAATTGAAACTTCACAACCTTCTATTTGTTGTTCACACTGGACGGGTTCTACAAACAAGTACACTAGTCCGATCTCGTATCTCCATGCCCTAAATCTATATGAAGTAAAGAGAATAAAAAGGCCAAAAAAAAGACTGGGAAGATGAAGAGATGAACTAAAACTTTAAATGAAAATAGTAAACATGAGTACTTAACCTCAAGATCTGTTGGATTTCTTCTTGGTAAAGGTATTTAGAATGGATTCGGAGCGGTTTGGGGTAATAGGAAAGAAAGATAAAACAACAATTACTAGGTAGAAAAATCATCAATCTTCACAACTTACTCTTCAAACTCCAGCAATAGATAATACCCATTGAATTAATAACACTATTTTTCAAAAAATATGATTTTTTCTTATTTAAAGGAGCTGGAAAATTTGAATTTTGAATTTCTAGGGTGTTAATCGGTTGAGCATATCAGGTATGGTGGGGATTTGGTGGGTTGAACCAAAAAATAAAATTAGGTCAAAACCCTTCCAAACCCGATGGGGCTTGGTCAAACACCCGAATGGGTTTGGCTACCTTGGTTGTTTGAGCGAATTTCGGGTTGGTACCGGTGGTGTTTTTTTTTTTTTTCTTCTTAAAAGTGAAAACAGGAGTAGCTAGGGTTATAAACTCACTAGAAAACAAATCAAATGCATTGAATAGTAAGAACAAATAAATCAAAGGCAAATTTGAATAGATTAAGAAAAAAATCAATCAAAAGTATAAATATTCAGATGGTGTTTGGTAAGAGAAAATTGGAGCAAGAACAGCGTCAACGAGATGAAACTAGAGCAAGAGCAGTATCGGTGAGATAAAATCGGAGCAGATTGCGTCAACAAGCAATCATTGCTCTTTGGCCTTTGCTAAGATTGAAATAAAGTGTTCGTGCTCTTTGGCCATTGCAATCTGGGATATAAAGTAGATGATAGAGTGAGGAGAGTTCAGTTGGTGACAGATGAGAGAGAGTGAGGAGATGAATATGAGATTGGGAATGATGGATTTATCTTTAGGGTTTGAACTTTGAAGGATTAAGGGGATGAGGGAGAGAGAGATGTCTAAGTAGGATAGAATGAGAAAGGATTAAGGGGATGAGAGAGGAGAAAAAATGTTTGTTATATATAGAGGGTCTTTTCGTAATATAGCATGGTTTAGGTGGGGATTGGTAAATTAGTAGTAATAGGGTTGGAGATTCAGTTGGGTTCGGGTAGGGATAGTATGGGTAGAAGGTCACCTAATTCGATAGGTTTCAGGTAGCGAATGGGTTGGGCTCGATTAAAATTGAAGAAAAATAAAAAATATATCTAATAGTAAAACCGAAAAGAGGAAGCTTTGGCTTTAGAATAAACTACATCAAAGGAAGAGGCTTTTCTTTGTTCTCCTTCGTCGACGATCATCATCCATCATCCATCCATGCTCCATCCACATCTTTCCTCATCAATGAGCCTCTCATCCATCATCATTCTCTCAATTAATTAGTCGTTTGAAGCCCTACAATCACCAACACCATTTGAAGCTCTACTGCCGTTACAAATCTGCTGTGAAGGTAAAAGCTTGCGGTTCTAAGACCTACAATCACTAACACTGTTTGAAGCTCTACTGTCGTTACAAATCTACTGTGAACGTAAAAGCTTGCGCCCTACTATCATTACAAATCTGTTGTGAAGGTAAAAGCTTGCAGTTCCAAGCCCTACAATCACCAACACCGCTTGAAGCTCTACAGCCGTTACAAATCTGCTGTGAAGGTAAAAGCTTGCGGTTCCAATGCTCTATTTCAACCTCCACTAATGGGTCTTCAATCATTCATCAATTATTTATTCTCCTCCATGAAAGGTAACGGTTTGTAACTTCAATCCATAGATTATATAAATCAATATTTCTTTACTTCTTCTTCATCACTCAAATCTTTAATTCTCTTCTTCACTCAAATCCATTATTATTTACAAAAACTTTGACTCCTAGAGGCTTCATCTTCATCTCAATCTTCACTATCTTAAGGTATGAAACATATACATTTTTCATGTAGATGTTCACATTTGGTGCACACCATGTGTTTAATAATTTTCCTCAACCAGATTTGATGATGTACTGCAGCTTTATTAGATTTGATTTGTGATGGTGTTCCAGTTTTATTTGACTTGCCACATAGGAATAATGAACCTGTCATATGGTTGTAATTCTACTTTTATACACATACAAACGAAATAACCTCCATTTCAGATTTACGGTATCATATTTTTACACTATATTTGGATGGGAAGAAATTGAAAGGAGAGTAGAATCTCAATATCTCATTAATAGGAAAAAGAAGAGCTTCTACCAGCTATTCCATGTACAAAAAATGCTAGCTTGACCCCCAAATGATGTGAACACGAAGTTATGCACAAGAGATATGTGACTGTAGCACTATTCTTCCATTAAATAATGAGAAGAAGATAGAAGAAATAAAAATATTTGTCTTCTTACTATTATATTTTATTTTAAAGAAGAAGATTGAGTTTATTAAGGTTACATTTGTCAATATATGCCATTTCTGTCCTCTTTTAATTTGAAGCTCTCCAATTTTAGGTTGAAAAAACCATTGCAAATTTAAGCAAGCTTTCTCCCATTTCTCTATTCTTATTTCTTCTTCTTTTTTATTTTTATTTTTTTTATTTAATGGTTAGGTTTCTTTCATTGTTAGAATTTACAAATGATGGACTTAGAGAGAAAGCTTTTCCCTTTTCCCTATTTCTCTTGATCCATGCAAATTGAGTGTCCAATCAAGTTGCATATTGGCTTGATGTTGTGATTTCACATTAATAATCATACTAAAAAATTGTAATGTGGGATGACCATTTTCTTAATGTTATCAGCATAATGCTCATAGGTTAGGTTATTATGTTCATGATTTGGATGAAAATAATAATTGAAGTTATGGAAATATGGCATATTGATTACAGTTAAGAGGCCATGCATGAAATGCAAATTTTTAGGACAGAATACATAAAAAAAAAATAGCATACGCATGCCAAAAGTGATGATAGTTTTAATCTGTCAGTACCCAAAGCCTGCTGAAGTACCTCACATTGATCAACAAAAATGTCAAAGTCAAAAGCCATTAAAGAATAGGCACACTTGGTATATATAATATAACAAATACTCCCATCGCAGGTTTCCGACAGGGAGGAACAACCAACAAATAGTTGTAATAACATCATATCCTATTTATCTCATTACAAACAAAACAAGAAATATTTTTTTTGTACCAATCACAAGAAATTGTTTTGACAGTTGCAGTGAAGAGAAGTACCCAAAAACTATGCAAAAAACACAAAGAATTCTGACATACTATAAGAACAAAACATATATATTTTCTCTGAAGTTGTTTTAAATTCTTGCCATACCAACACCAGTGTCACCGCCGTACCTAGGGAAGCTGTCGTTGGCCTTGGAATAACTGGTGTAGTAGAATTCTGAGATGATGGCAGTGAAAAAAACGAAAGGGCAGAATTTAGAAGATATAATTAAGGCAGAACTTAGCATGATTTGGGCATTCAAATGAAGGATTTACAAGATGGAGTAGTAGAGTTGTGGAAACTTGGAAGATATAATTAGGAAGGATTTAATTGAAACTAATGTCATAGTGATCACCCACCAATTGAACAATCTTGCTACAGAAAATCTCTGTTCTGTTTGCAGATTTTTATAACATGTTTATGGAAGGGAAAAGAAACAATATTTATAAAATTTCCCCATGTTTTCTTGGAACAAAAATAGAAATTTGGAACAGCAACATAAGGGCCCATTTGGTTGTCTAAATTATCCTATTTTATGGTTTACCTTTTTTTGTTTTTGTTTTTGCATATATCTCCATTTGCCTATAATTTGATCATATATACATATTGTTTGTTTGAACAACGAAATATGAAATTCTTTTAGTTTGGTTAATAAAGCTTTCTAAATTAAAACCGAAATTGAAATGGTTAATAATACAACCCTTTTCATAAGGAAACGACATAGAAATGGTTGAGAATACGAAAACAGATAAAATACTACATTAGGACTTCATGGTGGGCATAAGCATTCACATGGAGCTGGGATTCGTCACAGTCTAAAAAGTTTTAAATTGCAAAAGTTTGAAAGGTTTTTAGGAATACAGTTTGTGTTCATAAATAACATTTTTAAGTATTAGTATTAGAATACATTAGATTAGTATTAAATCAGATTATTCATTATTGTTATTGTTCGTATTAGATTAGAATCGATTTCACCACATAATTTGTATACCTTCTAATAGGTGCAAGATAGTACACGTGCCTTTTCAACAATTAAGCAAACTATGCCTTTAAGTGTTTTTTTTTTTTTTTTTTTCAATGGCAACAAATCATGCATCATAAAATGGATGTAAAGAAAAGGAAAAGAAAAAATCTATAACAAATGGGAAAAAAACTAAATTACAAAGGGGCAAAACATGAAATCTGAAATTGTACTCTCGTCTATATATGTATGTATATATACTTGGATGCTTCATCAAGTTGTAGTAATTCACAAACAGTAAGGGCAGAACCCATGATTATTACTTTTAGACATGCCCTTTGTTCTTGGTTGACGATGATATATTCATTATGCATCAACCTAAAAGAAGGCTACATTCAAAATGACAAATTGGGTTTAATAAAATGATCTTCATTGTGTCTTCATTAATGATTTTCAGCTACATATAATGTACTGTTGAAGTTAGCAGTGGTAATTGGGTGCAGTTTAAGAAATTGTAGTTACAGTGTGCTACTATTGCAGTTTGTGTTCATATACTTTTAAAAGAAGTATTTCAGTTTGTGTTCATAGATACCACTTTTAAGTATTAGTATTAGATATTAGATTACATTAGATTAATATTAGATTAGATTATTCATTAATGTTATTGTTTGCATTATATTAGAACCGATTTCACCACATAATTTGCATACCTTCTAATAAGTGCAGGATAGTACACGTGCCTTTTCAGCATTTAACTATTATTTATGTTACTCTTTGTTATGTAAAATTATTGTGCATAAAGATTTCTATAGAAGCACATATTCCTGTTGGCACTGTAAAATTGATGTAAAATCATCCATTGTGTGCAACCATCGTTCACTCTGTAACTTCTCCATCTGCGAAGATCTGTTGTACTACAATTATGACAGAAAGCAACAGAACACCAGCTTAGTCTTTATTATGTTTAATCATTCCCTTTTTCCTAACAATTAAAGGAACTATATGCATATATTTTCTTATGTGTTCCGTCTTGGTGTTGTATGAGTATTGACAAGGTAATGATTTTTTTTTCCCATTGTGAATGACGAAAGATAACATACAATAATAAATGCTTTATTTTTCTTTGTCGTCATTTTTTTTCTTTCTTAAGTTTGATTCATGTCATATATTTTAATTTAATTATGTTTGAGAATTAAAAATAAAAAATTGATGCTATAATCCCTTACAAGAGTACAAATACGCATACAAAAGTATAAGTACACAAACAAAAGTTCAAATTGGCTCTTTATTTTAAAATGTAAAATAAAAAATAAAAAAAGATTCTTACTATATAGTTCTCAATCTTCATTTCATTTATATTTCTTATGGTGTTTATTGAAGATAAAAAAAAATAGAAAACAAAAACAAAAACAAAAACAAAAAAAAAAAATACTAAATTTAAAAATAAAAATAAAAATAAATTTAAATCTCAAAATAATTCATTTATTTTTTCAATAAAAAATAAAAAATAAAAATAGACTCATCCCAAATAAATTTTATTTTCATTATAAAATTGTAACGAAATTGAACACAACACATGTTGGGACAAAAAAATGAGATCAAATAAATGACCAAAATATGAAGGGACAATTATGAGCATATCAATATCTGTAAAAAAAAATTTAATGGAATATTATATAAGTTTCAAAAGTATAAAAAAAAAAAAATCAAAATCAATTAATTTAATTTTTTTTTTTTAGTTTTCAAATCTAATGAATAAAAACAGATAAAAACTAATAACTATTTTAAGACTAATAGATTTTTTTTTTTAAATATAAACTAAAAATTAGAAAGTGATTCTTAGTATACACAAAACTTACAAAGAATTTTGGTGAAAATCCGACTGCTTTATGGGAAATAGATAAAACCTACGCTGTTATAGAACTAACAAATCCTGCTGATATAATCCGAGTAAGACCAATGAGATATTCTGAGATTGATATCAAAGAATTTGATGAACAAATCCAGGAATTGCTAAAATTAAAATTAATACAAGAAAGTAAAAGTCCCCACTCTAGTCCTGCCTTCATGGTTAGAAACCATTCTGAAATCAAACGAGGAAAAGCTAGAATGGTGGTTAACTATAAAAAGCTAAACGAAAAATCTAAATTTGATGGATATTTCCTACCCCATAAAGAAAGCCTAATTAATAGAACCAAAGGAAAAACAATTTTTTCAAAATTTGACTGTAAAAGTGGATTTTGGCAAATAAAATTAACAAAAGAATCTGTTCCGCTAACTGCTTTTAGTACACCTAATGGTCATTACGAATGGCTAGTTATGCCATTTGGATTAAAAAATGCTCCTCAAATATTCCAAAGACGGATGGATAAAGTATTTGGTCAGATGTCTGATTTCTGTATTGTATACGTTGATGATATACTTATATTTTCAGAAAATGAAAAAGATCATTTAAAACATTTTAATATTTTCGCAGACCGATGCCAAGAACGAGGAATTTTGTTATCTAAAAAGAAAGCTGAAATAGGAAAAAATAAAATAGAATTTTTAGGACTAATAATTGACGCCACAGGAATTGAAATGCAACCCCATATCTGTGAAAAGATTACTGCTTTCCCTGATATTCTGGCAGATAAAAAACAAATTCAAAGATTTCTCGGTGTATTAAATTATGCTGAAACATTTATTGAAGGATTAGCAAAGCATAGACAACCTTTTCAAAGACTACTTAAAAAAGGTGTTAAATTTGAATGGACACAAGAACTTTCAAATAAAATAAAAGAGATTAAAAATCTTACTGCTTATTTACCAAGATTAACTTTACCATCTGATGAAGATGATCTGATTCTTGAAACTGACGCATCCAATGCCTATTGGGGTGCTATTTTAAAAACTACTACTAGAAAAATTTGTAGATATACCAGTGGAACATTTACTGAAACACAACAACGCTACCACAGTAATCTAAAAGAATTGCTTGCTATAAAAAAGGGAATAGAAAAGTTTAGATATTTTCTTATTCCAAAAAAGTTCACTGTTGTTACTGATAATACTCAAGTTAAAGGATTTATATTTAATAAATTACCAACTAGTCCTGAATATAATAAAATGAATGGGTGGCAAACTTTTTTCCAACACTATAATTTTGACGTTATTCATCGAAGTGGTAAACAAAATATTCTTGCTGACTTTCTCTCCAGGGAAGGTCATGAAAACTGAAGAGATTCCAGAGATCTCAATCGAGATACCCTTAAGTGCTGTTGAAACAATGGAGAAATATTGTTCGCAAGGACATTATTTTCTCAGTGCTGTTGAGGAACTAATTCATTTGCATAAGCGCAAAAGTGCTAAAAAGAAAAAAGAGACGGAAGGCCAAGCCTCCAGTGCTTCAAAAAATGATGATAAAAAGAATGACTGTTCATCCAGTACTCCAAAAACCGATGACTCATCCAGTGCTCCAAAACCCACTGACTCTAAAAACCCAATAAGCCAAGTTATTGATAACCTACAATAGGTTACCCTTATCCGCTCGCCCAATCAATATATTGACCAAATGAAAAAAGCTCAGGAAACCCTTACGGTTCCTAGCTCTCCTGTTCAAAAATTTGTCCCCTTTATAAAACCTCCATCAAATCCTGTTGTCCCGGAGAAAAGATTTGCTGAAGTTGCTTCTTCTTCTTCTAAAGCCAAAGGTAACATGCTCAAATGTTTAAATGAGAATTTTTATCAAAATTACATTGACAACCTTAAAATTGCTTATAAAATTCGAGTAACTGAGGATTCTGCTATCTATCCCTTTCATGAAGGAAAGTATCCTAGAATGGCCTGCTTACCCGAAACTCCTGCTAACGAAATTGAAAATATGTTCGAATTCGGATATTTAGATTTTGTTATCTCAGACCCAAAGACTAGTGCTGAAAAATGATTGCCAAAGAGGGTGCAAGAAGCCATCAAAAGCTTCCGTGACCAAAGAAATCAGCATACTGTTCTGATAAAATGTTTTAGTGCTGCCCCCGAAAAAGGACATGATGCTTATCATATAGTCCAGCTATCAAAAAATCGTGCTAATCTGATACCCGAATATAACCCTAATCAAGTGTTTAAAGAAGCACCTGAACTCCTTGAAGATGGACAACTCGAACATTTTATTGCTACAAAGAGAGCTTTAGGGTTTTATGTCCTGGAGAAGAAACTAAAGAAATTCATCGAATGGGATAAAGGGTATGTTTACCCTATGAGTACTGATAATCTTTTAATATTAACTACTGAGTGTAGTCAATTCTATGGTGCCGCAAAAGCCTCTGCTATAAAATGGATGGAAATGATACAAAAGGTAAAATTCTCAGCAAACCCTACTGTTAAAAAATTAACTTGCCAAATGCTCAAACATCCAGAAGGAACTTGTGACTACTGCAAAGAAACTGTTGAAAAGAAGATAGCTTGGGCTGACATCAATGGTGAAAGCGATGAAGAAGTGCTAGTACTGTAAAACGTCTCAATGTAGACATCCGTAAAACTATGTGGTTTGGAATCATGTGCTAGAAGAATCTGATCAGACAAAAAGAGATCCACATGCCGAAACCTGTTCATTCACGAGAAGAGTCACTGTGTTTGTCCAGAAGTGACGGCGCTACTATACTACTACTGTGCTGAAACTGTTCACTCACATGAAATATTACTGTTTTTGTTTGAAACTGTTTACTTTTGAAAAAAGAGAAACACTCGTGATGTACTAAAACTTTATTCTGTCGGAAGGATTTTATGTATAAAAAGGGGTTCAAACTCTTGAAAGAATCAGAGTTGAACAACCCACCTTGCAAATCCCTTGTAAAAAATGTGCTTGTAAACTCCTCACCAGAGGAAAGTTTGTGATATATTATGAAATAAAGTATTTAGTGTTTCAAAAATATGTGTTATATTTTCCTTAGCATATTTACTCATAGCACCTGTGAGGATATTATCCTATCTTTTATTAGAACTAAGATCTAGGCTTGGTATTGTGTCTGGAAGTCCTTCAGCCCTGTTTGCCGGAGTTAGGCGTTTTTTGGGTACCATGGATTGACACTGGAATACTGAAGCGGCCTTTGGAGGCTACGGTTGTGAGTTCTAAAAGAAGACGTGGTGGACCCTCTACAGGTATAAAGTAAAGCTTGGTAAGGAAGAGGTATACATATCACGAGACCTAAAGCTTTTATCATAATATTTACAAACCAGTACTCTATTTTTAAGAAAAAGAAATTTCCTTTTACCAGAACTCTCTCATCATGAATAAAAAATAATTTGTGAAGAAATTTATACCTGCTTTTGAAAGTATTGAATTAGGAAAGTCTGAAGATGTTAAAAAAATTCATGAAGAAATTGAAGCCTTACTACGTGCTTATCTTACTTTTGTTGCTAACAAACCTATAATACAACTATCTTCAAATATTGATACTGCCTATGCACAAATACAAAGAGATAATAATGAAAGGAGGAGTGATGATAGAAAAATAGAAATTTTGAATAGAATTAGAAAATACTTGTGTGAAATTATAGAAACTGATAATCCCACAAAAGGAGAATTATGAATGACCAAGTTTTTCTAGATAAATTCATGCTTGCTTTTGACGAATTAATCATTGCTGTGAAAGATGATGTTTATGACTTTTATGATCAAATAACATCTGCTATAAAAGGAATGGAAAGAATGATGAATTTAAGATATGCTTATTCTGAAATGCCCTCTATTAATTCAGCTTATAAGGATTTGCGACTAAGCAATTGGAGAAAAGTTAATTTACTTTATGCTATTCGTCAATATTTAAAAGATTTAATAGCTAGCAATTATGGAGATTATTGCCCTGATGGAGAATTACGTGTTAAAATTTTTTCTAAAAAATCTAAACCAGAAATAAAAACCGCTCAAGAAAAAATCAAATATTGTAGGTGCTGGGCATGCAAAGAAATAGGACACTATGCGAATGAATGTCCAAATATTAAAAATAAACAAAGTGCAAAGATAAAAGTATTCTTAGAACAAGACGAATCTGATATTAGTGAGACAAATGATATTTCTGAAATTGATAGTGAGGAAGAATTTTTCTATCTAGAAGAAACAAGTGATGATGAATCAGGAAGTGAGTACGAGTAATAATCCTGATATGAATATAGATACTGATGAAAATAAAGGTGATTACAAGGCTGAAATTATAATTAATCAAAAGCTACTTAAAAATATTGGATCATTTGGAAATAATGAGTTATTTCGAAAAACCTTTTTTGAAAATTTAATAGAAAAAATATCTACTACTATGGAGAATGTCAATTCGAAGCTGCTCTTAATACAGAAGAATCAAAAGGAAAGATAAATATCCCACTCATCAGTAGAAACATGATTAATAGACAATTGAAAAAATTAGGAAAAGATAAAGATAAAATAGGGTATATACACGTTGGTGGAATACAAATTGTTTTTAAATCCTGCTTCAGAAACGGAATTAACTTCCCAATAAAAGCAGCTGTTATGGATAATAGAATAATTGATAGAACTGATGCCCTACTAGGACTTGTTCATGGAAACCTTAGTCAAGGAATACTAGGAATAAAGATATATTCAAAATATGCTGTTAGTCTACATGAACCAAGAATAAATGAAATATTTAGCTTAGCCCATGAATGTGCTAGAAAAGAATTTATGGAAGAAGGAAGATTTCCTTACTCCATAACCTACCATGTTGGATATTTTCTTAGTAATAGTCACCATAGCGATAAATTTACGAAACATGAATTTATCGAAATTGATAAAATTTTTGAACCTTTTGCTAATATTTATAAACCAGACTTGATAACAGAAAATGATTTGCCTACTGATTGGAAATTAAATATTACTAAAAAACCTGATATTAATATAGCCAGATTATCTGACTTTAATAATTATGGAAAATCTAGAAGAATGTTACCTGATCTCGATAATACTAATTACTTTGGAAAAATTAAAAGAATTTCTTCTTTAAAGATAACTGATGGAGAAATAGGAGAATGTTCTATAGATAGACGAATGATTGAAAAGAAAGTTGATGTTCCTATCTATAAGATTAAAGTAAAATATTTCAATGGAAATGATTTAAAAGAAGTAGAATCCCTAATCGATACTGGAGAATCTGTTAGTCATATATCCCTTTATAAGATATCGAATGAAATACCTAAAAATGAACTAAAAGAAATTTATGTCTACAAAGATCTTAATGGATTTAAACACACAATAACACATACTGCTGAAATCCCTTTAATCATTGGAAATAAAGAATTACTGTTCCCTATACATTTAGACAAAGACGAAAAAATGGAATTGTTACTAGGAAATAACTTTCTTGATCATTGCTATCCTTACAAAATTACTTATAATTCAATAATGCTTACCATAGCAAATGAAGAAATACATGCTGCAAGAATTATATGAGAAACCCAATCTTTTTCAAAATTGGAATTGTTATTGACAATAATATCATTTACATACCTTGTCTCTTGGATACTGGTGCCGATATTTGCTTAATGAATAAAACGGTATTACCCCATAAAATGTGGAAACAGACTAAAAAATTAACTATAAAAGCCAAAGGATTTGAAGGAAGACCTTTAGACCTAAATATTGTGGCTACAAATATCATAATACTATTTGGAGACCGATATATTAAAATACCGCTAATATACCAACAAAATACAATGGGAGTCTTAATATATCGGTCTCCAAATAGTATTATGATATTTGTAGCCACAATATTTAGGTCTAAAGGTCTTCCTTCAAATCCTTTGGCTTTTATAGTTAATTTTTTAGTCTGTTTCCACATTTTATGGGGTAATACCGTTTTATTCATTAAGCAAATATCGGCACCAGTATCCAAGAGACAAGGTATGTAAATGATATTATTGTCAATAACAATTCCAATTTTGAAAAATATTGGGTTTCTCATATAATTCTTGCAGCATGTATTTCTTCATTTGCTATGGTAAGCATTATTGAATTATAAGTAATTTTGTAAGGATAGCAATGATCAAGAAAGTTATTTCCTAGTAACAATTCTATTTTTTCGTCTTTGTCTAAATGTATAGGGAACAGTAATTCTTTATTTCCAATGATTAAAGGGATTTCAGCAGTATGTGTTATTGTGTGTTTAAATCCATTAAGATCTTTGTAGACATAAATTTCTTTTAGTTCATTTTTAGGTATTTCATTCGATATCTTATAAGGGGATATATGACTAACAGATGCTCCAGTATCGATTAGGGATTCTACTTCTTTTAAATCATTTCCATTGAAATATTTTACTTTAATCTTATAGATAGGAACATCAACTTTCTTTTCAATCATTCGTCTATCTATAGAACATTTTCCTATTTCTCCATCAGTTATCTTTAAAGAAGAAATTCTTTTAATTTTTCCAAAGTAATTAGTATTATCGAGATCAGGTAACATTCTTCTAGATTTTCCATAATTATTAAAGTCAGATAATCTGGCTATATTAATATCAGGTTTTTTAGTAATATTTAATTTCCAATCAGTAGGCAAATCATTTTCTGTTATCAAGTCTGGTTTATAAATATTAGCAAAAGGTTCAAAAATTTTATCAATTTCGATAAATTCATGTTTCGTAAATTTATCGCTATGGTGACTATTACTAAGAAAATATCCAACATGGTAGGTTATGGGGTAAGGAAATCTTCCTTCTTCCATAAATTCTTTTCTAACACATTCATGGGCTAAGCTAAATATTTCATTTATTCTTGGTTCATGTAGACTAACAGCATATTTTGGATATATCTTTATTCCTAGTATTCCTTGACTAAGGTTTCCATGAACAAGTCCTAGTAGGGCATTAGTTCTATCAATTATTCTATTATCCATAACAGCTGCTTTTATTGGGAAGTTAATTCCGTTTCTGAAGCAGGATTTAAAAACAATTTGTATTCCACCAACGTGTATATACCCTATCTTTATCTTTTCCTAATTTTTCCAATTGTCTATTAATCATGTTTCTACTGATGAGCGGGATATTTATCTTTCCTTTTGATTCTTCTGTATTAAGAGCAGCTTCGAATTGACATTCTCCATAGTAGTAGATATTTTTTCTATTAAATTTTTCAAAAAAGGTTTTTCGAAATAACTCATTATTTCCAAATGATCCAATATTTTTAAGTAGCTTTTGTTAAATAATTTTTTAACAATATTTTCAAAAAAGGTTTTTCGAAATAACTCATTTGATTTGTTTTCCAGTGAGTTTATAACCCTAGCTACTCCTGTTTTCACTTTTAAGAAGGAAAAAAAAAAAAAAAAAAACACCACCGGTACCAACCCGAAATCCGCTCAAACAACCAAGGTAGCCAAACCCATTCGGGTGTTTGACCAAACCCATTCGGGTGTTTGACCAAGCCCCATCGGGTTTGGGAGGGTTTTGACCTAATTTTATTTTTTGGTTCAACCCACCAAATCCCCACCATACCTGATATGCTCAACCGATTAACACCCTAGAAATTCAAAATTCAAATTTTCCAGCTCCTTTAAATAAGAAAAAATCATATTTTTTGAAAAATAGTGTTATTAATTCAATGGGTATTATCTATTGCTGGAGTTCGAAGAGTAAGTTGTGAAGATTGATGATTTTTCTACCTAGTAATTGTTGTTTTATCTTTCTTTCCTATTACCCCAAACCGAAATCTGACTGCTTTATGGAAAATAGATAAAACCTACGCTGTTATAGAACTAACAAATCCTGCTGATATAATCCGAGTAAGACCAATGAGATATTCTGAGATTGATATCAAAGAATTTGATGAACAAATCCAGGAATTGCTAAAATTAAAATTAATACAAGAAAGTAAAAGTCCCCACTCTAGTCCTGCCTTCATGGTTAGAAACCATTCTGAAATCAAACGAGGAAAAGCTAGAATGGTGGTTAACTATAAAAAGCTAAACGAAAAATCTAAATTTGATGGATATTTCCTACATCATAAAGAAAGCCTAATTAATAGAACCAAAGGAAAAAAAGATTTTTTCAAAATTTGACTGTAAAAGTGGATTTTGGCAAATAAAATTAACAAAAGAATCTGTTCCGCTAACTGCTTTCAGTACACCTAATGGTCATTACGAATGGCTAGTTATGCCATTTGGATTAAAAAATGCTCCTCAAATATTCCAAAGACGGATGGATAAAGTATTTGGTAAGATGTCTGACTTCTGTATTGTATACGTTGATGATATACTTATATTTTCATAAAATGAAAAAGATCATTTAAAACATCTTAATATTTTCGCAGACCGATGCCAAGAATGAGGAATTTTGTTATCTAAAAAGAAAGCTGAAATAGGAAAAAATAAAATAGAATTTTTAGGACTAATAATTGACGCCACAGGAATTGAAATGCAACCCCATATCTGTGAAAAGATTACTGTTTTCCCCGATATTCTGGAAGATAAAAAACAAATTCAAAGATTTCTCGGTGTATTAAATTATGCTGAAACATTTATTGAAGGATTAGCAAAGCATAGACAACCTTTTCAAAGACTACTTAAAAAAGGTGTTAAATTTGAATGGACACAAGAACTTTCAAATAAAATAAAAGAGATTAAAAATCTTACTGCTTATTTACCAAGATTAACTTTACCATCTGATGAAGATGATCTGATTCTTGAAACTGACGCATCCAATGCCTATTGGGGTGCTATTTTAAAAACTACTACTAGAAAAATTTGTAGATATACCAGTGGAACATTTACTGAAACACAACAACGCTACCACAGTAATCTAAAAGAATTGCTTGCTATAAAAAAAGGGAATAGAAAAGTTTAGATATTTTCTTATTCCAAAAAAGTTCACTGTTGTTACTGATAATACTCAAGTTAAAGGATTTATATTTAATAAATTACCAACTAGTCCTGAATATAATAAAATGAATGGGTGGCAAACTTTTTTCCAACACTATAATTTTGACGTTATTCATCGAAGTGGTAAACAAAATATTCTTGCTGACTTTCTCTCCAGGGAAGGTCATGAAAACTGAAGAGATTCCATAGATCTCAATCGAGATACCCTTAAGTGCTGTTGAAACAATGGAGAAATATTGTTCGCAAGGACATTATTTTCTCAGTGCTGTTGAGGAACTAATTCATTTGCATAAGCGCAAAAGTGCTAAAAAGAAAAAAGAGACGGAAGGCCAAGCCTCCAGTGCTTCAAAAAATGATGATAAAAAGAATGACTGTTCATCCAGTACTCCAAAAACCGATGACTCATCCAGTGCTCCAAAACCCACTGACTCTAAAAACCCAATAAGCCAAGTTATTGATAACCTACAATAGGTTACCCTTATCCGCTCGCCCAATCAATATATTGACCAAATGAAAAAAGCTCAGGAAACCCTTACGGTTCCTAGCTCTCCTGTTCAAAAATTTGTCCCCTTTATAAAACCTCCATCAAATCCTGTTGTCCCGGAGAAAAGATTTGCTGAAGTTGCTTCTTCTTCTTCTAAAGCCAAAGGTAACATGCTCAAATGTTTAAATGAGAATTTTTATCAAAATTACATTGACAACCTTAAAATTGCTTATAAAATTCGAGTAACTGAGGATTCTGCTATCTATCCCTTTCATGAAGGAAAGTATCCTAGAATGGCCTGCTTACCCGAAACTCCTGCTAACGAAATTGAAAATATGTTCGAATTCGGATATTTAGATTTTGTTATCTCAGACCCAAAGACTAGTGCTGAAAAATGATTGCCAAAGAGGGTGCAAGAAGCCATCAAAAGCTTCCGTGACCAAAGAAATCAGCATACTGTTCTGATAAAATGTTTTAGTGCTGCCCCCGAAAAAGGACATGATGCTTATCATATAGTCCAGCTATCAAAAAATCGTGCTAATCTGATACCCGAATATAACCCTAATCAAGTGTTTAAAGAAGCACCTGAACTCCTTGAAGATGGACAACTCGAACATTTTATTGCTACAAAGAGAGCTTTAGGGTTTTATGTCCTGGAGAAGAAACTAAAGAAATTCATCGAATGGGATAAAGGGTATGTTTACCCTATGAGTACTGATAATCTTTTAATATTAACTACTGAGTGTAGTCAATTCTATGGTGCCGCAAAAGCCTCTGCTATAAAATGGATGGAAATGATACAAAAGGTAAAATTCTCAGCAAGCCCTACTGTTAAAAAATTAACTTGCCAAATGCTCAAACATCCAGAAGGAACTTGTGACTACTGCAAATAAACTGTTGAAAAGAAGATAGCTTGGGCTGACATCAATGGTGAAAGCGATGAAGAAGTGCTAGTACTGTAAAACGTCTCAATGTAGACATCCGTAAAACTATGTGGTTTGGAATCATGTGCTAGAAGAATCTGATCAGACAAAAAGAGATCCACATGCCGAAACCTGTTCATTCACGAGAAGAGTCACTGTGTTTGTCCAGAAGTGACGGCGCTACTATACTACTACTGTGCTGAAACTGTTCACTCACATGAAATATTACTGTTTTTGTTTGAAACTGTTTACTTTTGAAAAAAGAGAAACACTCGTGATGTACTAAAACTTTATTCTGTCGGAAGGATTTTATGTATAAAAAGGGGTTCAAACTCTTGAAAGAATCAGAGTTGAACAACCCACCTTGCAAATCCCTTGTAAAAAATGTGCTTGTAAACTCCTCACCAGAGGAAAGTTTGTGATATATTATGAAATAAAGTATTTAATGTTTCAAAAATATGTGTTATATTTTCCTTAGCATATTTACTCATAGCACCTGTGAGGATATTATCCTATCTTTTATTAGAACTAAGATCTAGGCTTGGTATTGTGTCTGGAAGTCCTTCAGCCCTGTTTGCCGGAGTTAGGCGTTTTTTGGGTACCATGGATTGACACTGGAATACTGAAGCGGCCTTTGGAGGCTACGGTTGTGAGTTCTAAAAGAAGACGTGGTGGACCCTCTACAGGTATAAAGTAAAGCTTGGTAAGGAAGAGGTATACATATCACGAGACCTAAAGCTTTTATCATAATATTTACAAACCAGTACTCTATTTTTAAAATTGGAATTGTTATTGACAATATTGGATCATTTGGAAATAATTTTTTTTAAAATTGGAATTGTTATTGACAATAATATTATTTACATACCTTGTCTCTTGGATACTGATGCCGATATTTGCTTAATGAATAAAATGGTATTACCCCATAAAATGTGGAAACAGACTAAAAAATTAACTATAAAAGCCAAAGGATTTGAAGGAAGACCTTTAGACCTAAATATTGTGGCTACAAATATCATAATACTATTTGGAGACCGATATATTAAAATACCGCTAATATACCAACAAAATACAATGGGAGTCTTAATGCTACTAGGAAATAAATTTATAAGCTTTTTTAAGAAAACTTGTTTTACTCAAAAAATTGTTGAATTCTTAACCCCCTGCTCACACTGGATAGCTAAATACCGGATTATATCAGCAGGATTTGTTAATTCTATAACAGCGTAGGTTTTATCTATTTCCCATAAAGCAGTCGGATTTTCACCAAAATTCTTGGAGAAATATTGTTCGCAAGGACATTATTTTCTCAGTGCTGTTGAGGAACTAATTCATTTGCATAAGAGCAAAAGTGCTAAAACGAAAAAAGAGACGGAAGGCCAAGCCTCCAGTGCTTCAAAAAATGATGATAAAAAGAATGACTGTTCGTCCAGTCATTCTTTTATAGTTAATTAAGGCGGTCCTAAACTCATTAACCCGACTCTCTCCTTATATCTGATCCTCGTCCATCCAGAGAAGGTCACTAACCCTCCTAATGATCAGAATACAAGTCAGTATGCCCCTCCCTCTAAGTTGAAAGAACAGGAAAAGAATAAATGACCTTCCTCAACTTGGATCTAAGAGATGGAAGAATTGAAAAGAACAATTGAATACCTGAAAAAAAGAAAACTCTTCAAGGAGTGCGATGTATAAAGAGTTTTCGGTACCACCCTGAGTCGTTTCCCAGAGAATTTTTTCATTACCAAGTTGACAAAATATGACAGTGTCGGTCCTCCCAAATGGCACATTGGCATCTATAAGGGAGAATTGGGGATCTACACATGCAATGAGGGTCTTTGTCTAAAGGTATTCGATCTATCATTGAAAGGAACAACTTTGAGTTGGTATATGACCCTGGATCTGTAAAAAAAAAATTAAGACCTTCGAAGATCTAATAGTAGCTTTTGATCAGCAGTACACACACACACGCATATATATATATATATATATATATATATATATATATATATATATATAGAAGTGAATATTGTTTTGAAAGCCCTCTTTTTAGTAATCTTTTTAAAAATGAATATCCTTTTCTTAAGACAAAATTCTTTATTTGAGATATATTTGTTTTTTTAAAAAAGAATGAAAGGAACATTCTTGTTAGAAAATACACTTTTTTTTTAGTAAGAATGGAAACCTGTATGTTTTTCATTCAGAATGATATGATTCTGAAAAATATGGAATGCAAACGAGAATTCTTTAACCTTTTATTATCCAACTTAATCTAAATTTAAAATCCAACTTAGGGAAATGTCATCCTAAACCCATCGTTTTGAAATTTCACACGTGTTGAGAAATCTAGGATTACAACATAGAAGACTCTCCCTTTCTTAGTTTTTTAAGCTATTATTCACTTTACTGAAAAAATCTTCCTGAAATCGGGAAGAACACACTAATGACTATATTTTGTTTCTTATACTTCTCTTTCTTTTTTTTTTCTTTTTATATTTCTTACATTTTTTTACAAGAATTTAAAAGTGAAAAAAACATAGCATAAAGTAAGACGAACAAGAAAATAAAATTCTCCCAAAGAAAAAAAAAAAAGATACAGTTTCTCATTTATTTATTTACTTTTTGTTTAGCAGCATTTCATCGAGTCCATGAATGAATCTCGACTACTCAAATGATTTTTGTGTCCTTACAATATTTAGTCAGATCTACAGAGCGATTCATCTACTTGGTTACTGTAAGGACATTTTCTTATTTTTTAGCGAGGATTTAGGTTAAGTTTCCTTTAATCATGAAGCCTTAGGAAGAAATAATCACGAAAGGGAAAAAAAGTTGTAAGTGTGAGAATTTTTCTTGGGTTTAAAGGATGAATACTTAATTTCGGAGTTAAGTGTTGATTTATGTTTTTCTTTTCTTCTCTTTGAATATTTTTTATTTTTTTGGGATTGGGGGATTTTTAGGGTAAGGTGGAAAGGTTTAAGGGAGTTTGAGAAGAAAACATAGGTGAAATTTTGGATGGGAGAGAGGTGAGGTTTTTTTTATTTTTCAAGAGTCCCATTTGGAGGGAAAAGGTGGGTTGTGCACTTCAGGGATGCACAGGCCCTTTTTTGGGCTACAAACATTCCTAACTGTTGACGACCTTCTATTAACTTCTAAAACACGTTTTAGCCCCCACAAAAGTGTCATTTTTTGAGTTTTTCTTCCTAACCCATTCCATTAAGTCATTTCCTATTTGGGTAATGTATAGAAACACTTCCAAATAACCCTCATCCACTACAAAATAGAATTCAAGATATGTCATCTTCAAATATGTCTGGAACAGGAGCAAAATTACTACTAAATGCAATTTGGATTAATTAAGCCCTAATTTATTTAAATTTTTAATTTAAATTGATGGTAATAAAATAATATTGGATCATTCAACATTTTATTGGATCCCTAATTTGTGAAAGAAAAAAACTTGAAATCGCTTGTCAATTTTATGAATTTCTGAAAATGTCCCAATTTCGGATTGAAATTGAATTTTCTAAACACTTTGATTTCACTTGATTTCCTCAAAATTCAATTTTGTAAACTGAAATGGAATGATTAAAACATGATAATTGATTCCAATTTGATCAATTAAGCTTGAAAATAACATTCGCAAACTTTCAATTTTGACCTCTAAATTTTTCTCTAACTTTCTAAACTTGAATTGGAGCTCCGATTTTCGAATCTTTCTAGAATTAACCATTATTAATAAATTAATTTAAAAATTAGAATCACAATTGGTCTCTTTGAATGTCGATTTAATGTTACTCAAAATACCAACTAAACCCCTAAACATCTTAATTTGATGAATTGTCTCAATTGTCTTATTTGGAGGCTTAATGGGGATTATATGAATTTACTAAACTTGGTTTAAGATTAATTGAACTTTAAAAAGATTAACTTTGAACCTTGGCTCTCAATATCAATCTTTTGAATATTCAATTTAGTCTCAAAACTTCTCCAACTGAAAAGAAAAAAAAAAAAAAAAAAAAAAATAAAGAAAGAAGAAAGAAGAGAGAAACTCACTTGACATTCAAAACACACAATTATGGTTTCCCTAATTGCTTAACTTTTAACTTAATCTGACTTTTGAAAACATTAATTTAAATTTTAGAGATTTAATTTATTATTTTAAAATTCCAATTTGGCCCTTAAATCTTTCAAATGTAATTTTGAAAGTCGAATTAATTCTTGAAACCTACGAATCTGGACCTACCTTTAGATTAAGACATTTTAAAAATTCATGGAAAACAAACTTGGGAAAAATTTATTATTTTTCATTCTTTTCTTTTTTAATTACAAAATCTCTTGTGTTGGTGGGACAAAATGCGGTGTCTATAGTTGTCCCTCTTTGTCATGCCAGTGTACTCCTTGTGAGAAATACATGAGACGCATACCATATTTGTTTCGCCATTAAAAACGTAGAGTGAAAAAATAGAAAAGTGTGACTGAACCCACAAGTGACTACCTACATATCCCAAGCTTGGCTGGAATCAAGTAAAGACATAGTTCGCAATCCGTGCATGTAAAACTTGTAGCTTGGGGATGGAGGAGAAAATAAAAATGGTGGACCAACGATATCTAGTCTGAGTCATGGAAGTGCTTCCTGCCACTTGGTAGTGAGGAAAGTGAAAAGTATGCCTAAAAAAAAACTCGAATGACTGTTATAGGGTAAAATGTTCCCCATCCCAAGGCTGGGGTGAGACAAAAATTGATCTCATGGGAGAAACCAAATACGAATAAAAATGTGTCCCAACTCAAGGCTGGGGTAAAGCTATCCGCGTTAGATGAGTATTGGTTTGTCTATGTAATATTAGGGACTATAAAATTCTTCATAATGAATCCATTGGTCATATGAGGATTAAGTAAAGACATAGTTTGCAATGCATGCATATGAAACTTGCCGCTTGGGAATAGGGGAGGAAATGAAATGGTGGACCAAAGGTATCCATTCGGAGTTATGGAAATGCTTCCTGCCACTTGGTAGCAAGGAAAGTGAAAAGTGCACCTCAACAAATCCGAAAACACTATCCTAGAGTAAAATTTTCCCCGGCCCAAGGCTGCGCTGAGATAGAAATTAACCTCATGGGAGAAACCAAATACGAATAAAAATGTGCCCTAACCTAGGGATGGAGTAAAGCTATCCACATGCGTCGAGCAGTGGTTTGTTCATGTATTATTAGAGACCGTACAATTCTTCATAATTGGTCATTTGAGAGATAATGGAGACACTCAATTAAAATAATATTAATCGTCTAACAGTAAATAAATTTGATGTAAGTAAACCATTGTTCATTTGAGAGCTAATGCAAACATGCAATTAAAATAATAATTGGTCATCTAAGAGCCAATGGATACATACAATTAAAATAGGTTAGTCGTCTAAGAGCCAAAAAAAATTGACCTAAATAAACTATTGTTCATCTAAGAGCCATTGTGTACATACAATTAAAATAGGGTTGGTCATCTCAGAGCCAACAAAATTGACGTAAATGATTTAAAACAATTAGGTCATTCAGGCCTATGATAATGAGAATGAAATTTGATTAGTCAGATGCCAAGTATTCCTAGCGAGTATCAGAAGACTGATCCTAGTATATAATGTGCCCCGGCCTAAAGTTGAGGAAATGTCATGAAATCAAAATCCCTTTTGGTTGGGATCCCATATTTGAGATGAATATCTATTTTGATTTTATCAGACCAGCTTGGGTTTCCTAGAAATCCTGGCTTTGCCAAGAATCAGGCCAAGATGTAGTTCTTTTGCGATCGAGATGATTTTGAGAGACATACTTGTCGGGCGTCAAGACAGCTACATTCCCTATCAACAATCTGCTCTCTCCCTGCATTTGGTGAGAATGGATAGAGTCTCTCACATAGTCATAGGCCAGATTTGATTATTAGCCTACTGAAGTCACCAACTGAGGTGGATATATGTGAAGTGATCGGCTTTGGATTTTGTTCATTAACATTGAGTTTTATGAGAGTCAATATGAGACTTAAGACTCTTAAATTTTTCATTTTTTTTGTCTTCTCTCTTATTTCTTATTTTTAATTTTTTAGTAATTTCATGTTCTTGTGATCGCGATTGCCCTGTCAATACTCGAGCCCATCTCGCAAAAGCCTTTCAGCTTCTTTTTTGATTATTTGATTATAATCCCTCGCTTTGCTTTATCATATGAGAGTCCTTGACTCATCAGAGATGGAGGAATTGATGGGCGATTCGTCCACATTGTTAAGATGAGACGCAAAGTTGGGCGCCAGGTTGTTCCGATATCATTTCATGAATGGATTTTGGAATTTTTCTTTGCCTTGTCTAGGACCCTACTAGTTCCTAATTGGCTAATTTTGGGGAGATTTCATATCCCTTTGAGTCATGAGACTGTTTTTTTTTTTTTTTCATGAGAATTATTTCTTGACAGCATCCAAGTTGATCGGCTCTGGAAGCTCTTCTCCATCCATTTCTTGGATTATTAGAGTTCCCAAATTTAAATCTTTCTTGATCACATACAGTCCTTCCCAATTCAATGCAAATTTTTCTCTTGCTTCCTCTTGAAATGAGAACACTTTCTTTAACACTAATTTAACCATGCGATAGACCCATGGACGAACCTTATTGTTGTATGCTCAGGCCATCCTCTGACGATAGCATTGACGATGGAAAACTACTATCAGCCTCATTTCGTTAATCAAACATAGTTGCCCACTCTGTTTCATTTAATTCGCCTTCTATTAGTACTCTCAAGGATGGGATTTCCACTTCCACTGTAATTTCTTCCTCTCTTCCGTAAACCAGAGGGTAAATTGTGTCTCCCATGGAAGTTTAGAGAGAGGATCGATAGGCCATCAAGGCATAGGGAAGAATCTGGTCCCACTCCTTGTAATTCTCAATCATCTTTCTAAAGATCTGCTTAATGTTCTTGTTTACAGCCTTTACAACTCCATTCATCTATGGGTGATAAGGTGCAAAGTTTTGGTGCTCGATATTGAACATGGTACATATTTCTTTTATCATTCTACCCTTGAGGTTCTTGGAATTATCAGTTCTCAATACTTGTGGTACTCTGTAACAAGACAAGATATTTTCCTACAAAAATCGTGTTACAGTCTTTTGAGTTTCATTTGCAAGAGAAATAACTTCGACCTATTCGATGAAGTAATCAATCGCTACCAAGATGAAATGACATACACTTGGTGGTGTTGTCGTAATTGGGTCGATGAAGTCCATTTTCCACATTGAAAAGGGCCACGGAGTTGCCAGATAATGAATTTTGTTGGGGATATGTTGGTTAATTTGGTAGGTGCCTAACTTAGACATTTTTTTAAATGGAGGTGCCTAACTCCAATTGTCAAATGGAAGTACCTAACTCCAAATGTCAATTGGAGGTGCCTAATTCCACCAACCCCATGTTTCTTTTGAAGTCTATATAAACCCCATTAACCTCTATGCTAGAGAATCAACCCATCAAAGAAAGAAACCAAGTTAGAAAGGTTTTAGAGAGAGCTTAAAAAGAAAAGCTTGTGTGAGAATTTTGTGAGAAAAATTCTTGGGTGTAATTGGATTGTGGGTTGTGAGGTTGAGTGCTTATAAACATTTTGTAATTTTCATTCTTTAGTGAAAGATCTGCAGCAGCTCCGGAGACGTAAGCACAATTGGCCGAACTCCGTTATCAACCTTGTGTGTTAATTTTTTCTGCTCTCATTTTTGTTAATCTAGTTATAGGGAAATTGCTCTTTATTTCCCAACAAAATAGATGGATTTGATCACCGTGCACTTGGGATATGTGACACTTTCACACGAAGTCTATGCAATTACTCTATTGTTAACCAAAAGTCATACGGGGTCCCCACACTCCACTATAAACCTCTTTCAAGAGTTGTATTGCTTCGTAAGTGTGATAAACTCTAAAAGGCCTATATTGGTTGACTTATTGTACAATATATCAATGCTTGAAACAATTAACAAGCCAATCTACCTAAGGCTTTTCAGCTTAGATGTTGGCCCTTTTTAGGTGCTCTAGATCCTTGAGGAATTTGTTGATGTCCACGTACCATGGCTTTGACTTTTGTTCTGGTTGAATCTGGTTTCAATGAGCTGAGTAAGTATGTACTTTCATCACTATTGGGATCTTCTCATTACCCTCATTAATCAGGGATACCATGGAAGCCAACATTACCAAAGTATTGGCATAGTCATTTTTTAACCTAGGCACAAGCTCAAAATTGAATTTTGGGAAGTTCTCACACAAGTCGATCAGGTGATTGTTATAAATAACTAATTTAGCATTCTTTGTTTTGTACTTGTCCGTGATTCAATTTATGACTAGCTCCAGTCCCCATACACCATTAACCTTCAACTTTCAACTCGTTGGCCAGTTCCAATCCCATGATGTAAGCTTTATACTCAGCATTGTTGCTTGTGTTGATAATTTTCAACTTAGCTGCAATAGGAAAATGTTGTCCAGTTGAGGAGATTAGGATGTCTCCGATCCCTGCCCCTTTTGAAATATTGGACCCATTAAAATACATAATTCACATTTTATTTTGCATCTCCTTGGCTTGGAGTGCCACTGGTTCTTCTAGAAACTCTGTTTCTACTGGTTTATAGTTTGTTATAGGATTATCTGCGAGTTAGTTAGTGATGGCTTGTTCATTGACCATTTTTTGAGTTATATAAACTATATCGAATTCAGTGAGCAATATTTTCCATTTGCAATTCTCCCTGTTAACATTGGCTTCTTGAATATGAACTAGGATATATTCGAGGAATCAGATGTATGGTGAAACATGACAAGTAGTGCCGCAACTGATGGGCAGTCTAGGCTAATTCACAACAAGTCCGCTTTAGCATATAATACTTCTCTTGGTGCAGAGCGAACCTTTGGCTAACGTATATAGCCTATTCTTTTCTTATTGATTTATTTTGTTAGACCAAGACTACTTGATGCAATATATTATGCGCTAGGAATACTCGCGAGTGCACGAGATCGGACTAGTAATAAAGTGATCCGAAAATCAAGTATCGTCCATTGGGATTACCATTAGAACAAACTATGTACTACTGTTAGAATAACTCAATTTTATCTAGATGATCGATGATTTGAGAGGTGTTCGAAATATTAAAACAAATCAAACTATAAGAATTGGAATAAATTAAATGGGAATGGGTTATTTAGGCCTCGTTTGGTTAGTGTGCCCAACCCAACTCAACCCAAAAATTCTGGGATTGATTTATGGGAACGCGTTTAGCAAACACAAAACTCAACCCAACCCAACCCAACCCGAAAAATGGGATTTGATTTTTCAAAACCTAAAGAAAAGAGAGAGAAAAAAAGTTGTTTCCTTTTCTGCCTAACCCAACTCAATCAAAAATAGGGACACGTTTGGCATTAATGTAAACATTAATGATGGAATCAATTCCATCCTACTTCATTTTCTCCCTTCTTCTTCTTCTTCATTTCTCCTCTGATTTGTGAAGCTCGTCTTCTACTCCTCTCCATCTATGAAGCTCCTCGTCATCGTCACAAAGCAAGTCGTCGCAAACTAAGTCTTCGCGAAGCAAAGTCACCATTGCCGTCGTTAAAGCAAGCAACGAATAAGATCCTTTTTATTTGCATTGTTACCATCGTAAGGTCTTACTGATTTGCATCCATTCTCTGCCATCGCCGACCACTACATCGCTATCCCATTCAATTCCGTTGAAGACCACCACACCACTGTCCAATTCGTTGTCGTTGACGGTTGCCACACAACGCCATTGTTCTAGATCTTGACCTTCGATTTAGGGTTTAGGGATTGGGATTTCTATTTACAGTTTAGGGATTGCAATTGCGATTCTCGATACAGAGGAGAAAGACGATGGATAGATCGATCAAAGCTTTGATCGATAGAGAGATTGATGCCAATGGTGCTGCGACGATGGATTTGTGACGGTGATGGCGTAGTGATGATGGTTCAGTGGTGACAATGGTACGGGAGAAGAGGAGTTGATTTGCAGAAAGAGAGAGCTAGAGATTTGGGCATGATCTATCGCCGACAATTGGTGGTCGTCGAGAGAGCGATAGCGGGAGGCGGAGCGAAGGCTAGAGAACACGTTTGGTGGTCGCGGCGATGTTGGTTGGATATGGCAATGGAAGGAAGAGTGGTGTTTGGTTCGGCCATGGTAGAGACGATAGTAGTAGAGATGTGTTTGGTTCGGTGGTGTTTTGAGTGTTTCACACAGAATGAGGTGAAAAACAATAGAAAAAAAAAAAAAAAAAAGGAAAAAAGAATATTTAAAAAAGGGGTGAGATGGGGTAGTAATTAATGTGTAAGTACTTTGACATCTATTTTTAATTAATGTAATATGATTTTTTTTAATTATTTTGATATATATTTTTTATCTCATGACTACTACTATCCACATGCAAAATTAGTACACCCATATATAGTCTCAAATAGATATCTTGCAAAATCTCATTTGGTGGATTTCCCTAGCTAGTTGAACCGCTGATGTTTTGTGAAAGTTCCAGTTGTAAATTTTGTAATTTAGGAAAAAATATATGTTTTTTTCTTTCTAAATGTAAATTACAAAATTGGGTAGGAGATAAAATTACAAAAATTAAGGATATGTCCGGGATTTGGATGATTTACACCCACATACCTTCTTCTTTATTTCTATTTTTCTAAATTGAAGAAACAATTCTAGAATTATTCGTTACCAAACGCAATTCTGTTACCAGAAGGAAACATAATTATGCGTTATCAAACGCGATTCTGTTCGCAACACACAAAAAAAATTTGCCATTACCAAACGCAATTTTGTTTCCAAAAAGGAAACAAAAATCTCTACTCAACCCAACCCAACCCATCCCAATTGGGTTGAGAAAAGTAGGAACACTAACCAAACGCCACCTTAGGGATTAACTTCGTTCACTCGTACGTTTACTTGATTTATTCTAGTTTACACTAATGGTTATCCGCCTATTCAACAATCAAGATTTCTAAAGCTCACTCACTACATCTCCCGAGTGTAAAGTGAGTAAAAATGTAATCATTTTGAAACCGATATCCCTATCAAGAGTTTAAGTGATTACATGCGTCTCGGCCCCAACCTTATGGATTGCATAAGTTTAATAATCTCCTAATATAGTAAAACTTGTGTTGTGTTTAATCTTAGTCCGAATCAGGGGTTACCTCTCCTGAGTGTCAAACCCCGTATTCTCAAATCACCCACATTATCATATACAAGCATACAATGGAAGTGATAAAATGATAAACACAAGTGGATAGAGATGAATATCCATTAGTAAAACAAAGATTCAATCAAACATTGCACTAGTGAACTACATTAATCCCTAGACAAGAGAAGTTTAACTACACATTGTCATTTCCAAATATCTAACAACAAATAAGGAATACATAGTCAAAACAAAAAATCAAGATCTAAAAATGATAGATAGATTGAAAGGGTAGAGATCCAAATATGAAAGGTAGAATGAATCCACTTCCACAAGAACCACTCCAAGACAATTCTCTCTCTCTAATGGTGGCCTCCTTGATTTGGTCTAAAAGTGAGCTCTCCAAAAAACATACTTTTGACAAGAGAGCTATCACTTTCTATTCATAAGTAACTCCCCAAAACCCTAAAATTGCTAAAACAAAAAACGCTATTAGCGATGAAACGGCATTGCAGCGTAGGAAGAAACGCGCTGCAGTGCGTAAGGAACATAATGGGTGGAAAACAGTTCCCGCTGTTATGCGCTGCAATGCCGTCTGGGTTGCTTTGGTTTCTTCTTCGTTCTTCGTTGTTTCTTCACCGCATTTTCACCGATTTTCTCAATTTGCTCCCGATTCCACCCAAATCAACTTACGTACAAAAAACAATGAAAAAGAATAAAAAAACACTAATAGAACTCTCAAAAACTATAAAATTCATACATGAATAAATGGATAAATATCGATTTATCACTATTCCTATCGATGTACCTAAGACAATGGGATATAATAGTAAAGACACCCTAATTGAGGCGATACCAAAACTGGAGGATTTATCAAGTATGCTTTGATTTTATCTAAGGTTGCCTGACATTCTGCATTCTATTTTCCACTTGATTCTTTTCTCCATAACTTAAAGATGGGCTCACAAATTATTGTCAATTAATAGAAGAACCGAGCAACAAAGTTTATTTGCCTGAGAAAATCCTGAATCTTCTATTCTAATCTTGGCGCATGTATTTCGACTATGGCCTTTGTTTTAGCTAGGTCAATTTTGATATCTAGATGGTTTACCCTGAATCCCAAGAGTTTGCACAAAATTACCCTGAAAACTCACTTGGTCGGGTTGAGTTTCAGTTGAAATTTTCTGAGGCGGTCGAACATCTTCTTTAACCGCCCTAAGTGGCCCTCATCTCCTCTAGATTTCACAATCATGTCGTCCATATACAATTCTATTTATTTTTTGCTCTTGTCATGGAAAAAAGTTGTCATAACCCTTTCATAAATTGCCCTAATATTTTTGAGTTCGAATGGCATATCTTGAAAGCATAACATGCCCCCAATGTGTTATAAAGGTAGTTTTGTGTTTGTCTTCCTCATCCATCAAGATCAAGTTTCATTTTGCAAAATCCATCCATAAAGAAAAGAATTTTTCATTTGGCTGTGTTGTTCAGAATGATGTGGATATTTGGTAATGGAAGGTTGTCTTTTGGGATGGCGTTGTTGAAACTATAGTAATCTACGTATTCCCTGATATCTAGTCTTATCTTTCTAAATTTTTGTTTGATGGGTTCAAACCCTTCCTTAATGGGAATCTTGTGCCTCACAATTTTGGTAGCTAATCCTACCATATCTTTATAGGACCAAGCAAATACATATCGGTATTTTCTTAGCTGCACTACTAGGTCCCTTCTTTCTTGTTTTGGACAAAGCGTTTTCAATTGGTTTGCTTTGAGTCTTCGTTATCTCCTAAATTCACTCTCCCTATTTCGTCTTGGCTGGGAAACAGTCTATCTTCGAATCATTCTAAGGCTTTTTGGATTTCTTTGGTATTCTCAAGCGTGAATTCATTATTTGTTTCAACTTTTAAAGATTTTCTTGGTCAAAATTGTACTCATTAAGAGGATATTTTTTTTTTTATTAGATATAGAATATGCAAATGTACTTGGACACCTGAAAAGTAGACATAATATTGAATTTAACATGATATTTCTAAAAATAACAAACACTTTATCTCACAAAAGAAAGTAGAAATTTGAAGCCTCCAATAAAAGTAACTCAATAGCTATATGAAAGGAAGGTACAAGTTTAATCAAATCTACTATACTCCCCTCCGTATAGGAACTGGGCGTACTGCCCAGTTGGAGAATCTTTTAGTTATCTTTCGAATGGATTTTTGTTCTCTATCCTTACCTTTCTTGATTTCACAAACTTCTCTATACTCCGTCTGTAACAGGTCTCTATTATTTAGATACACTATTCAGTTAGAGCTAGCATTCTTCGAAACCAATACAAATTTTAGTCCCTCTTTTTCTTCTTGGGCTTCAGGGTGGATCACTTCACTTGTAAATAGAAATGTTGCCCTAATGTGCGGGATTGGCTTGGGCTCTATTTCTTCATGTGACAAGTTGTTGAACCTCCATCATTTTTCTTGGATATACCCTTGTCTATTGGTATTTTGCTTTTCTTTGATTTTCACTGGGGCTCAAATTCCAGTTCCTTACTTTCTTAGTCCTCTACTTAGTTTGAAGTCCAAGGCACATAGATAGGTGGCCAGCAAGGTCGTAACGGCCGATAGTCTTGGTACAAGTGGAGGGTTCCCTTCTCAACATAGTGTTTGCAATGTCAAAATCTTGAAATAATACAACCCATTCGTTTACTCTTCTATGACTATTGGGCAGTTGATAACTAGTATATGGCATAATCATTCTCTGCATGGACCGTTACGTGCTTATTTTCAAACATGAACTTTAACTTCTGATGAAGTGAAGTGTGGACAACCCTGGCTACATGGATTTAGGGTCATCTGAGTAGATAGTTGTAGGTGACTAGTATGTTTAGGATAGGCAAATCAACTTGAAAAGTCATTGGCCTATGGTGATAAGCAAAGTGACCTCCCTCATCGACTCATTTTTTCCACCATAAAACACCCTAACTTTTATGGATTTAGTAGGTGTTGACCCCTATATTCTCTAATGCAGTGGGAGGATAGATTTTCAAGGCCGAGCTATTGTCCACCAATACTCGGGATAGTACAAAATATTTGTACTTTATACATATGTTTAGAGGCTTACACTATGTTTGGTACGCTAGAATGGAATGGAATGGAATGGAATGAGTGTGGTATTGGAATGAATGTGGTATTGGAATGGAATAGCCATTGCCATTCCTATGTTTAGTGACAAACGGGATTAAACATGGTATTGGAATGATCATTACCATTTCTACATTTGGTTACAAAATACATTAAATATGGTATTAGAATGACCGATAAAAACATAAATCTGGGAACAAAAACAAAAACAGAAATTTGGGAACAAAAGCAAAAATCTGGGAACAAAATAAAAACAGAAATATGGGAACAAAAACAGAAATCTGGGAACAAAACAAAAATAGAAATCTGGGAATAAAACAAAAACATAAATATGAGAACAAAAATAAAAACAGAAATTTTGGAACAAAAACAGAAATCGGGAAGAAAAACAGAAATATGAGAACAAAAACAGAAATCTGGGAACAAAAACAGAAATATGGGAACAAAAATAGAAATCTGGGAACAAAAACAAAAACCAAAATTTGGGAACATATTTCTGTTTTTGTTCCCAGATTTCTATTTTTGTTTTGTTCCCAGATTTTTGTTTTTGTTCTCATATTTCTGTTTTTCTTCTCGATTTCTGTTTTTGTTCCCAGATTTCAGTTTTTGTTTTCGTTCCCATATTTTTGTATTTATTTTGTTCCCAGATTTTTGTTTTTGTTCCCATATTTCTGTTTTTGTTTTGTTCCCAGATTTTTGTTTTTGTTTTTGTTCCTAGATTTTGTTCCCATATTTCGATTTCTGTTTTTGTTCCCAGATTTTTGTTTTTGTTTTTGTTCCCATATTTCTGTTTTTCTTCCCATATTTCTATTTTTGTTTTTTTCCCAGATTTCTATTTTTGTTTTTGTTCTTAGATTTCGTTTCCATATTTTTGTTTCCGTTCCATGTTTTCTGGGAACAGAAATATAAAAGCAACACTACCATATTTTTGTTTTTGTTCCTAGAATTTTATTTCCTACTGTGAAAAATATGGAAACACAAGTATAAGTCATTCTTCTTACTTAATACTTCATTTCATTTGGAATTAGGTAATCCCGAGATTACCTAATACCTCATTTCATTTGGAATTTACTAGTCCCAAGAATTGTGGGATTAGTCATTACTTGGGAATGGGAATGAAAATCAATCCCACCAACCAAACATAGGAATAGAATGACCATTCCAATGGTCATTCCAATCCCATCTTGAATCCCGCGTACCAAACGCGACCTTAATATGCCGAGTTTTGTCTACTGGGATTTTATCATCGGTGAAGAGTACATGGTTTGTTCTTAGAATATTCTCCACTATATTAGTGAAGTGATCCTTCGAGATGCAAGATGGCATGTCCACTTCATTGATGACTTTTTGTAAGGTATTCTAATGGACTTCTGATGTCATTAGCAAAGACAACATCAAAATCCGGGTTGGCACCTTCCTTAACTGCTTGACGATCAAGTATTCTGTATTTTTTATGGATTATAGGAAGTCTTGGACCTCCTGATTTGTTATTAGCTCCTTTGGGACTCTCTTCGACTCTCGATCAGGAACCTTCAACAAAACCTGGGTCGTGAAGATCCTCCCGTTTCTCGTAATTCCTCCTACTTATCCAACTACCTTATCTACTTTTCTCCCATTTCTAGTCTAGATTATGGCAGAATAATTCTATGGAATTTCTTTCTATCTCTTTATAAGTTCCAACTTTGGTGACTCAATTACTAGTGTATTTTCAGGTTTAAGGGACAACTACTTGAAAGGAAAACATATGATATGTGGTTGTCTGGTGTAGATAAAAACTCTATTATCCCTAACTCTCTCGAGATCTACGTATATGAAACATAGTCTTTTATGCGGACAATGTAGTCTCTCGTTGATCTTTTCTCGTCTGGGATCACTAATCTTATGTTTTGTTTACTAACCTGCATTTCTGTGTCTGCTTGGGTGGGCATAACAATATTGACCAATCACGAATATTCAGGGGTCCTTTTAGAAACCCATACTGGTTTTTGTGGCCTAAAGAACGCCCCTGGTAAGCGATTTAGTGCCTCTTTTGGGATTACGGGAGTGGTGGCTTCTCTACTATAATCTTTGTCTTTTCCAAATCCCTTCTTCAATAGTAATAATAACGGGTAGTTTGGTTGGTTGAATTCGGGTCTTGGTTTGGCGATGAGGTGGTATATGTCAAGTACTTTTCGAAGCATGTCATCCATTTTTTAGATGTTATAGCTTAGGATTCGAAATTCTTCCTAGATGCAATCCAATTTTTCCCTATCATAGGACTCTATGTGCTCTTTACTTGTTTCTACCATCTTCTTATTGCACATTAGATTCTTTTATTTGCCTCTATTTGGCTCATCTCCTTCTTAGTTTGATGGGTATGATAGGGTGGTTATCCCTTACCTAGGAAGGAGGCGAGAGATCTACCCAATATGTTTTTGAATAGTTCCTAGGCTCTACTGAAATAGATCCTGGAAACTTTGGAAAAAAAATTCAAATCGCCGATATGTACTCAGCTGGGATCCCCCAATCTCAACCCATCATGTTAACTGTTAGAATAGGTTCTTTTTACTTAGGCAGGAAATTCTACTAGCAGTTCATCTTGGTAGCTCCTCTTGCTATCGAGAAAACGATCCTCGATGCGGTGCACGGTTAAAGCTTAAAGCTTGCATCTTAGTGCAAGCTCATTGTAGACACCCCATTTTATCCCACATAGTCAATATCGAATCGAGTATAAGTTCAGACAAACTTTAAACTTGGGTTTATGGGAATGAATTTCTACTTGAGATCACATGATACAATCTACAAAAAAACCAAAAAACCTGACAAAAACATAAAAACTGTTGAATTTGACAAAATACAACTAAGTTAAAGTTTCAGGTCAACGTTGAAATTCTCATGATTTAAGGATGTCTAACATGACATTACTAAAATTTGAATTTCATCAATTCAATTTTAGTATAGATAAATCTTAGTCACTACCCTCAAATTATAGGACATTTCAAACAATTAACTCAGTTACCCACCCCAACTTTGAAACATTTACTTTTCATAGAATCTTCTCAATTTAACACCAAAAATAATTGATTCTTTCATGCATACAACATAACATACTACCAAGAAACAATCCAATACGCCTTACTAAAGGCTGGGAAAGGTCTTGACAAATCTCTAAATCACAAGGTGATTTAAGGATTGGGTTTGACTTGGATTTTCACCAAATCCAAGTAGACTTGACAAACCACCCTAGACCCAAGCAATCAAGGGCCTAGACATAACTTAAGGCCAAAAACTAAAGTCTTATAGTGGACAATAAACCTTTCTAGAAGTTTCCTACCAAATGGCTAAGGAAGGGAACCAATACACTTAGGGTACAACCAATTGTTATCGAAACTAAACTAATTCGGTTCACCACCAAAGTAAAGCATTCAATGCGCATTGAATGCCCATACCATCAAGCATTAAATTCTACGATGGAATATCAAGACCATATTCAAGGTATCTTGATATTGTAAGCAAAATATCTTAGCATCAACCGAAACCTTGGATCGTAACGACCCGTTACCGAAACAGAACCGGATGTGTGGCCTCCAAGCAATGAATTAAATGCACATCCCATCAAGAATTAAATGCTTAGGTATGACAAAGAAGGGGTGGATACATTGAAGTTAGATATTTTTACCAAAATATCAAAGGGTAACTAGGAGACTTGGAAATCAACTGACGATTACAAGCCGCATTAACCTGATTCTATCCAAACCCAACTGTAGGAGTGCTCACCAACCAATGACTTATCACCTAGCATTAAATTCAAAGTGACACCTCAAGAATAGGTTCAATGCACCTTGGATGCATTTATGACGACCGAACCAAAATAGTGGATCTAACTAGTACTTAGTCCCTAAACCAAACTGGATCCATCACATCAAGTCATAAACGCACCCATGTGCAAGAAATTTTATTGGAGGATGGCTAATGATTGATAATGATTTCCAATCATTACCAAATCTTTGAAAATATTAGGTAATGGTTACCAAATCTTTGAGAATCCAACCTTCCATCCTAAATCCGTTCCAAGCCAAATCAGATCAAATTAAGACAATGAGTCCCTTAAGGATAACACCACCTAGGGAACAACCTAGATTGGCTTGCGAATTGGCCGATGCGTAGGCCCCTAGGCCTATAAATACAGGGCCTCTCATCTAATTTTTACAAGTCTTAAAGGCTTAACTTCTCTCTCTAAACTCGAGTAACTTTCTTGGGTCCTAGGCATCTCAAGAATATTTCTCAAATAACATGTCATTATTCTGCAGAAATCTGGTCATGGAGGGTGTTCTTGAAGTTCTTAGAATAAGAACTCTTAGGATCGACGATCACTGATCAACATTGAGCCAAGAGGAACAATGAGGGAAAGAAGGTTAGCTACTTAGGGACGACCACATCCCCTAAGTAGGGTGTTCTTGGATTCTTAGGTGAGAACTCGAGGAATCAACGACCACCAATCAACCACCAACCCAAAAGATCTAAGAGAAAAATGAGGTAAACACTTAGAGAATACCAAATCTCCCAAGCAGGTATGTTCCTATAAAACACCCTATGATCTTCGGTTAATCTTATATATGTCACTTGTATATAGTAGGATCATGTAGATCATGTAGATAACACACTTTAATTTCATGTACATAACACATAAAACCCACAAAAAAACCAAATAAGCTTTTGATTTTGTCAAGAACATCAAACAAACACCTAATTTTAACTATAACAACCAAACTAGGATCAAATCATATAAAAACCACTTCAACCATCTCTAGAACATTCAAATACATTCAAAAACAAAAAATCGTCGAAGAACATGTAAGGATTCAAACAAAGCATCTATCACACCATGAGTTGTGCATAGCCTATACAATTTTCTCAAGAACATTGTATTTCTTTTTTCTTTTTTTTAGCTAAACAACACACACACTAACAGGTTAGCTTGTAGACTGGAACCTCTATATATACTTATATATTACACCGACAGACCCTTGTAGCTAAGAACTCGGGATAAAGGGAGGGTCTTTATTCCTTCGTGGATATATGTGATTCTTCTTCGGAAACCTTCCCGTTTTCCTTAGTTACGAGTAGGACTGGCATAAATATATGGTATTTCTTTTCACTTTTAACTAACAACTCACATACTAACACTGAACTATCAAAAAAAAAAAAAAAGAGTTTGTTAAAGGTTCTTGACAAAATCAAAAGGTTGTTATGTATATTTTAGGGCTGTGATTCAGGTTGTTCACAACTCTAAAACCTATTGATAAACATAATTAGGGTTATGATTCAGGTTGTTCACAATTCTATAAACTGTTAATAATAGCTAACTAAGGTTGGGATTCAGGCTGTTCTCAACCAAAACTAACTGCTAATCAACTGAAGTTTCTCACTTCACCATACAGCCGCAAGCGTATCAGAACCTGATAATGATCCTACTAAAAACTGTGCTAACCTTCAAAACACCAAAACAAGAACCAATGAAAGACTTGAAAAAGGTACCTTGCAACTATTCTACGATGATTAAAACCATTGTTGTAAGGATGAAGGACTAAGTAGATGAGATCGGAGGTATTACCAGGTGTGGGAGAATATTTGATGCCCCATATTTGCGAAAAGTACCAGACAAAGAACCCAAGGGTATTGATAGGTGTGAAAAACCTATCTATTTCCAATCCGAATTTGTTAGTTTTCGAATATGTTTATATAGTATTTTATTATGTTTTAATTAGTTTTCATACTTTTTGTATAAATCAGGTGTGTCGGGCGAAAAGATAGGAAACTGGAGCGAAAACGATGAGATTGAACCAAAGCGGTTTGAAGTTACGGTGGATAAACGAGCTCGGAGGCTAAAAGATGAAACAGGCCCACCGCTTAGGCGTCCATACCACCGCCTAAGAGGTAAAAATGCTGAGAAGAGCAAAATGTTATCGACGGACGACCGCTTAGGAAACATTTCCACAGTCTAGGCGAAAATCCAGCAGAGGACGTAGAAGGGCTACTGACAGCCACTCGCCTAGGCAGAAATTCTACCGCCTAGGCAAATATCCAACAGAATGTTCTCCAGTCCACCGCCTACTTCACCGCCCAGGCGATCAGACTTAACCGACCTAATTCCGCCTAGGCGGATTTGCCCTGCACTGTCTTGAGATATTTTTAGGATATTTTTGCTATAAATATCCCCTCTCCTCCCCCTTGGCCGGTAAGCTCTCTTCCCTCTCTTGCATTTTTTAGCCCCTTAGGCTATATTTAAGCCAAGGGTTAGGAATTTTAGTGGTGGAGCTCGCATCCCGAAGTGGAGAAGACGACGAATCGATCGTGGAGCGTTCTTAGTGGTTTATCTTCAGACGAGGCTAAGTTCTTCGATCGTTTTTTCTTATTTCTTTATCTTAGGAGCATGTGAGCATGTTTAGCTCATTCTTTCATGTTTATACGGCTATGGCCACGAGTTAAATATGGATTATACTAGGGATTAACATATAATTTATAAATACGTTGTTTGGATGATTTCAGTGTTGCGTTTATGTTTGTTCTTCGTAGTTTGATTGTGTTTATCGTATTGTTTGTTTATTATGCTTGGATTTCTAAATGGAGAATACGAGGTTTTGACAAAACCCTGGATTCAGATTAAGGTAAACAAACGCTACGATTCTTTAACCCGGTCAGGGTTTGAATCGTGGACAATCAATGACGTGGGGCAAGACACACGCTACCTAGGGTCTTTAAGATGTTGAGGGGGACCTCTTCGTTGACTCGAAGTTGCGTTATATCCCTCGTCTTACACTCGGAAGAGGTGGCGAGGGAGTTTTAGAACGGAGATTATCGATAGGGTAAATACAACGCGACGATCCAATAACCTGGGAGGGAGTTGGATTGTGTGCAATCAATGACGCTGGGCGAGACTCACATGACCTAGGGTTGTTAAGACGTTGAGGGGTACTTCTTCGTTGACTCAAAGTCATGTATTCTCCCGTCTTACACTCGGAATAGGTGGCGGTAGAGTTTACGTACCGAGGTTGTCAAATAGGTCGAACAACGTAAACGTGAGTAAATCGGAATCGAACATGTATTTGTAAACACGTTAATCCCTATGCAATTCTTCACCCTAAAACATATTAATATAATAGTGTAGTTAATTTAGTATATATTAGTATTAGTTTAATTAATTAAATACATTTGTTTTCGCCTAGATAAAATTAGGTTACGACAAACGCGGTATTCGATAGTAACGACAACAATCCCTGTGGATACGATAACCTGATCTTAACGATCACATTATACTAAAACTTAGATCTCGTATACTTGCGAGAGTAAGTAGGCGTGCACAAAATCGCCCCTACCAAGTTTTTGGCGCTATTGCCGAGGACTGTTTTGATGTTATTGTCAAAAAAAAAAAAAAACACAGTAACGGCTCTGGAGACTTAAGTTTTAGATAGGAAAAGCAAGTGATTCATATTTCTAGGATTGGCGATTTCGTTATTATTGATATTGTGTGTAAATGACTTAATTTTACTTTAGGCATTTATTTTGTATATAATTTTTGTTTGTAGTTTTGTTTTTATTTCTAATGCAGGGTACTTGGCGATGTTAGATCGACGGGTATTGATGCATCCCTTTTGACGGGATTCCAAGCACATAAGTCGGTAAGGCGTTTCGTTAAAAGATCGAGCCATCCAAAGCAAAATCTCGTCAATCTTGAGGTCATTCTAAAAATGTCGAGCTGAGGATATTAAACCACGCGCTTCTTGGGAGGTAACCCAAGCAATTCTTTTTTATCCATCACATCCGACTTAATTCGAAGGCGAAATTCTCTCGCCTCCCAGGTAAGTGTTCTAAACACCCTTCATCAGCATGTTTTAATTCCATATGTTGAGATTGATGATTGGGATCGCTGAGGACACTGTCCACTTTGAGTTTGGGGGTGATGTGTAGTAGTAGTATGTTAGTTTATGTGTTATCGTTTTTCGTATTACATGTGTGTTTAGGTTAGAATGTGTTTATATTTTTGTGATGTTGTTTATATGTTGAGTTTTGCATTCATCTAGGCCGTCACCCGATGATGAAAATTACCCCTGGTTGTTTTCGAAGTCACGGGTAATACCCATGCATGTGTGATTCTGTGTGCTTGACTATGCTTTTTAGTGAAAATTATTGTAGATCCTAATTTGCACGGGCACATAGACTCAATGTATAGTTATTCAATTGATTTGAGGACGATTATCGATTAACCAAATTCATGACACATTAAGGATTCTAGAACTTGATTGAGGGGAAGCTTGAGGCGAAATCCTAGGCTAGGTAGTTCAGGAGACGTGATTTAGGCATTCTCTTTGTCACTTGAGCCTTGGAAGCCTACCTTGATACATGTTTATCCCTCGTCACCCTGTCGAAGCCTAAATGCATATTCAATTCAGAACACATAAACCAATACCACGACTAATTGAATTCCTTCCAGTCCTTTATCGCTAAACCAAAGGCATATTTGAGTAAATCAAGTTAGCCGTTGCAAAGGCTTCTTGATGTGAGCGGTTGGGATTAGGGCGAACTTCAAATTGGTTCGGTATTTGAGTACTCACTTGTCGTTTTTCATTTGTATTTCACACCCCCCTTCAATTGTAACAATCAAATAAGTTTGGGGGTGTGTTCGTTGAAAAGAAAAGAAAAAAAAATAGAAAAGAAAAAAAAAGAATAAAATGTAAATACGGTTTTTATTTCTGTTTCTTTTTTACAAATGAGTACGTCGGTCTTAAATGCATGTTCAGGATTGTTTCCAATCTTTCTATAGGGATTTGAGAGTGAATGTGCCAAGCGTTGAGCCTTGGGTAACGTTAAGTTAACAACGTTAACCCGTTTTTCTATTCCGAAATACCCTTGGCCAAATTAACCTTAACTGAACCAAGCCCTAATGATCTTCATGAACTACTAAACCTACATTAGTGGAGAGTAGACCCCAATCCTGTTTATGGTAATCCTTAACTCATGAATTTCATTGGTGGATAATCCAATCCGATCGTTGTATAGCTATATTATTGAGTTTTGCACTAACATGTTTACATGATCTAGAATAGCGTTCACCATTATTGCATGTCAAAATTTTAGAACATTACATGTTGTGTGTTACCGCCTGAACTCGATACTAATGGCGGTTGTTGAGGAAAAAATAAATAGGCCGTTAAAAGAATTTAAAACTTGCATGTTGTTATGTTTAGATTGTTATTAGGTTGTTTGTTATTTAATTCAGTTTGTTATTTTTGTATTTTTTTTTCATTTTAGTGTGTGTGTTTGGCTCAAGGACTAACCAAATTTTGAGTTTGGGGGTATTGATAGGTACGAAAAACCTATCTATTTCTAATCCGAATTTGTTAATTTTCGAATATGTTTATAAAGTATTTTATTATATTTTAATTAGTTTTCATAATTTTTGTATAAATCAGGTGTGTCGGGTGAAAAAATAGGAAACTGGAGCTAAAACAATGAGATCTAACCAAAGCGGTTCGAAGTTATGGTGGATAAACAAGCTCGGAGGCTAAAAGATGAAACAAGCCTACCGCTTAGGCGTTTAGACCACCGCCTAAGTAGTGAAAATGCTGAGAAGAGCAAAATGTTACCGCCGGACTACCGCTTAGGCGAAATTTCCACCGCCTAGGTAGAAATCCAGCAGAGGACGTAGAAGGGCTACTGACAGCCGCTCGCCTAGGCGAAAATTCTACCGCCTACGCGAAATTCCAACAGAATGTTCTCCAGTCTACCGCCTACTTCACGGCCCAGGTGATCAGACTTAACCGACCTAATTCCACCTAGGCGCAATTTCCACCGCCTAGGCGGATTTGCCCTGCACTGTCTTGATATATTTTTAGATATTTTTAGGATATTTTTGCTATAAATATCCCCTCTTCTCCCCCTTGGCCGGTAATCTCTTTTCCCTCTCTTGCATTTTTTAGCCCCTTAGGCTATATTTAAGCCAAGGGTTAGGAATTTTAGTGGTGGAGCTCGCATCCCAAAGTGGAGAAGACGGCGAATCGATCGTGGAGCGTTCTTAATGGTTTATCTTCGAACGAGACTAAGTTCTTCGATCGTTTTTCCTTTTTTTTTTTATCTTAGGAGCATGTGAGCATGTTTAGCTCGTTCTTTCATGTTTATACGGCTATGGCCACGAGTTAAATATGGATTGTAGTAGGGATTAACATATAATTTATAAATACGTTCTTTGGATGATTTCAGTGTTGCGTTTATGTTTGTTCTTCGTAGTTTGATTGTGTTTATCGTATTTTTGTTTATTATGCTTGGATTGATAAATGGAGAATACGAGGTTTTGACAAAACCCTGGATTCGGATTAAGGTAAACAAACGCCACGATTCTATAACCCGGTCGGGGTTTGAATCGTGGACAATCGATGACATGGGGCAAGAAAAACACGCTACCTAGGGTCTTTAAGACGTTGAGGGAGACCTCTTCATTGACTCGAAGTTGCGTTATATCCCTCGTCTTACACTCGGAAGAGGTGGCGAGGGAGTTTTAGAACGGAGATTGTCGATAGGGTAAATACAACGCGACGATCCAATAACCCGGGAGGGAGTTGGATTGTGTGCAATCAATGACGCTGGGCAAGACTCATGTGACCTAGGGTCGTTAAAACGTTGAGGGGGACTTCTTCGTTGACTCGAAGTCATGTATTCTCCCGTCTTACACTCGGAAGAGGTGGCGGTGGAGTTTACGTACCGAGGTTGTCAAATAGGTCGAACAACGTAAACGTGAGTAAATCGGAATCGAACACGTATTTGTAAACACGTTAATCCCTATGCAATTCTTCATCCTAAAACATATTAACATAATAGTGTAGTTAATTTAGTATATATTAGTATTAGTTTAATTAATTAAATACATTTGTTTTTGCCTAGATAAAATTAGTTTACGACAAACGCGGTATTTGATAGTAACGACAACAATCCCTGTGGATATGATAACTCGATCTTAACAATCACACTATACTAAAACTTAGACCTCGTATACTTGCGAGTATAAGTAGCGGCGTGTCCTTTCTGCGCGCTACCAGGTATCCCTATAAAGACTGTCACTGAGGAAGAAGTACAAGAGTTCCTAAAAGCAGTTGAGAACACTAAGTACAAGGTCATTGAGCAATTGAGCAAAGCACTGACACAGATTTTGATCCTATCATTGCTAATGACCTCCAAAGTACATCGAAATGCACTATTGAAAGTCCTTAATGAGACCCATGTACCAAGTTTCATATCACAGGATACCTTCACTAATATGGTAGATAATATCCTCAACGCCAATCTCCTAACCTTTACTGACAACAAAATACCCTCTAAAGGAATTAAGCATATTAAACCTCTCAACATATCAGTACAGCATCGGGAGTTCATCCTCTCTACAGTTTGGTAAACAACGGGTGCGCGCTCAACATATGTCATCTGAATACACTGAAGAAGATAGGGGTAAACAAGGATCAAATCCAGAGCACTACTATCACTATCAAAGCTTTCGACGGTTAGAAGAGAGAATCTATAGGAGAAATTACACTACCAATCGTTATAAGCCCAGTCATTTTTCAAGTGGACCTACATGTCTTAGACATACCAGCTACCTATAACCTACTCCTCGAAAGGCTATGGATACACTCAGCTAGGAAAGTTTCCTCATCACTTCACCAGAGGATGAAGTTTATCTTCGAGGATAGTGTTATCACCGTCTATGCTGAAGAGATCATGCCATCTACTCAACCCCACTGAACTTATAATAGTAGCCGAGCATATCCATCAGGCAACTTCTTTCTAGGCATTCAACATTGCTAGTGCTTCATATGTTCGAGAATGAAGTCTACCACCAACACCCATACTGTCTCCTGCTACCATTTTGTTAGCCACTCACATGAGCATTATGAACTTCGACCCGAAGATAGAAGCCGACAAAGGCGAAGCAAGAATGCAATCCTTGTTAGGGATCAAACAGAATCTAGACACCTATGGACTGGGTTTCATTCTGAGCCTAAACAGAGGATTCGACAAATAACCTAGGAAGAATGGAGAACATGAGATAATACCCCATATCCAAGTCAATTTTTTGTTCGCCACTAGTATAGTCGAAGTTGTGAAAGAAGAGAAGAAAGATAAACCAAACTTCATGATAATCTCCTAATAAATCAAGCCTAACATTCCAACACCGTATTCTGAACTACATTTGACTTGATTCTCAGTTAAGTCTGAGATACGTAGGCGCTCCCATGAGGGTTCGGTCAATCCTGCTCATAAAGATCAACGTCAACCTCAATCTCAGACTGACTAGACACCCTGGATTTGGTTTCTCTATCCCAAAACTATTCCACCCAATCTTGATTTATTTTATATGTTAGAACTACATATGACCTAATTTTCAATTTGAGATTGTAGGAAAACCCTTTGGGCTACGGTCATAACCAGTAGTCAGATAATATTTTACGGATTCTAAACAATAGTATAGTGTAGTAGTACAATTTACTTTATTTGATAGAACTACATGTGACCTGATTCTTATTAATTTGAGATATGTAGGAAAACCCTTTGGGGTACGGTCACAACCAAGAGCCGATTGATCGAGTGTCATCCTCCCCACCTCCTATAGGATAGATTGTATCATCCTTTAGGAGCAATATTTTAATTTCGTAGTGTAATGCAGACAGCTAGTGTATTTAAATTTCATAGTGTAATGCAGATAGCCAGTGTATTTTAATTTCGTAGTGTAAAGCAGACAGCCACCCAAAGAGTATTTTACGGATTCTGGACAATAGTATAATATAGTAGTAGAATTTACATTAGATGTTAGAACTACATGTGACATGATTCTCATTAATTTGAGATATATAGGAAAACCCTTTAAGGTATGATCATAACCAATAATCGATTGACTGAGCGCATCTTCTTCGCACCCTATAGGATAGACCGCACATCATCCTTCAGGAGTATAATAGTGTAATAGCAACCAGTAGTATAGATGTATTTTATAATTCCGACCAACCAATAGTATAATATAATAGTATAATGGTTGAGAGGGCTTGCACAAAATGTCATCCTCACCACGCTTTATAGGATTAGATGTATCATCATCCTCCAGGAATGCAGATAGACAGGAACTAGATATGTCACCATCCTTCCAGTAGTAATCTTCCTGGGTTAATTGTTCGTTATCCTCTGAAGTGTACAATGGTAAAATTGATCATTCGTCATCTGCGTCGAATCCTCCAAGATCAGGTATGTCTCCATCCTTTAGGATGGATTTCAATAATTGTCTTTATATTTCATGTCTAGAGGAACAAAATGTTAGTGTCTCCATCTTTGTCATTACGAGTAAACTTGTATAACAAAGAGAGATAATTATAGACACCATATTTTATCCCGCCCAGTCACTGTCGAATCAATTACAAATTCAGATTAAACTTGGGTTTAAAGTGAATGAAATTATACCTGAGATCACACTAGACAATATAAAAAAAAACAACCAAAAAACAGATAAAAACACAAAAACTATTGAATTTGACAAAATACAGCTAAGTAAAAGTTTCTGATCAATCTCGAAATTCCAATGATTTAAGGAGGTCTAACATGACTTTACAAAAGTTTTATTTTCATTAAATCAATTTTAGTATAGAAAAATCTTAGTTACTACCCTTAAATTATAGGACATTTCAAATAATTAACTCAATTACCCACCCCGACTTTGAAACATTTACTTTTCACTAAATCTTGTCAATTTAACCCCAAAACCAATTGCTTCTTTCATGCATACCACATCACATACTACCAAGAAATAATCTAAGACACCTTACTAGAGGCTTGGAAAGGTCATGATAAAGTCCTAAATCACAAGGTGGTTTAAAGATTGGGCTTAACTTGGATTTTCACTAAATCCAAATAGTCTTGACAAACCAACCGAGACCCAAGAAATCAAGGGCCTAGCTATCATTTAAGGCCCAAAAATGAAGCTTTAAAAAGACCAAGGAACCTTCCAAGAAGTTTCCTACCAAATGGCTAAGGAAGGGAATCAAGACACTTATGGTACAACCAATCGTTATCAAAACTAAATCGATTTGGTTCACCACCTAAGTAACGCATTTAATGAGCATTAAATTCCTATACCATCAAGCATTAAATGCTTGGGATGAGATGTCAAGACCACATTCAAGGTATCTAGATATTTTCAGCAAAATATCTTAGAATCAACCAAAAACCTTGGATTGTGATGACCTGTTACCAAAACCAAACTGAATGTATGGCCTCCAAAATATCAAAGGGTAACTAGGAGACCTGGAAATCAACCAATGATTACAAGCCAAGTTAACCCGATTCCATCCAAACCCAACCGTAAGAGTGCTCACCAAGCAATGACTTATCACCTAGCATTAAATGCAAAGTGACACCTCAAGACTAGGTTCAATGCATCTTAGATGCATTTATGATGACCAAACTGAAATAGTAGATCTAACCGGTACTTAGTCCCTAAATCAAACCAGATCCATCACATCAAGTCATAAATGCACCCATGGGTAAGGAATTTGATTGGAAGATGGCCAATGATTGGTAATGATTGCTAATCATTACCAAATCTTTGAGATTTCAACCTTCCATCCTAAATTTGTTCCAAGTTAAACAAGATAAAAGCAAGACAATAAGTCCTTTAGGCCAAACTCTCCCCAGGCAACAACCTAGATTAGCCTGCGCATTGGCCAATGCACAGGCCCCCAGACCTATAAATACAGGGCTTCCCCTCTCATTTTTGCAAGTCTTGAAGGCCCAACTTCTATCTCTAAACTCGAGAAACTCTCTAGGGTCCTAGGCCTCTCAAGTATATTTCTAAAATAATACTTCATTATTTTGCTGAAATCCGATCATAGAGGAAAATGAGATAAACACTTAGGGAAGACCACATACCCTAAGTAGGTATGTTCCTATAAAACAACCTATGATCTTCGGTTAATCTTGTATATGCATCTTGTATATAGTAGGATCATGTAGATAATACACTTTAGTTTCATGTACAAAACACATAAAACCCAAAAAACAACCAAACAAGCTTTTAATTTTGTCAAGAACATCAAACAAACACCTAGTTTTAACTATAACCACCAAAGTAGGATCAAATCATACAAAACTGCTTCAAGCGTCTCAAGAACATTCAAAAATATCAAATCATCCAAGAACATGTTAAGAACATGTGAGGATTCAAACAAAACATCTATCACACCATGAGTTGTGCATAGTTTATACGATTCCCCCAAGAACATTGTATTTCTTTTCTTTTTTAGCTAAACTAAACACACACTAACAAGTTGGCATGTGGACTGGCACCTCTCTCTCTCTCTCTCTCTCTCTCTCTCTCTCTCTATATATATATATATATATATATATATATATATATATATATATATATATATATATATATATATATACACTACACCGACAGATCCTTGTGGCTAAGAACTCGGGATAAAGGGAGGATATTTATTTCTTCGGGGATATGTGTGATTCTTCTTCAGAACCCATCCCGTTTTTGTTAGTTGTGAGTAGGACTAGCATAAATATATGGTATTTATTTTCACTTTTAACTAAAAACTCACACACTAACACTAAACTAACCAAAAACAAAGGAGTTTGTTGAAGGTTCTTGACAAAATCAAAGGGTTATCATGTATATTTTAGGTTTGTGATTCAGGTTGTTCACAACTCTAAAAACTGTTAATAAGCCTAATTAGGGTTGTGATTCAGGTTATTCATATCTCTATAAACTATTAATAATAGCTAACTAAGGTTGTGATTCAGGTTGTTCACAATCAAAACTAACTGCTAATCAACTAAAACTAACTCAACTAAAACCAACTAATAATCAACTGAAATTAATTAAAACAAACCAACCCTTAACTGAAACCAACCTAGCTTTTCAAATATAACGAGGTTAAACTACATTCGACCTGGTCTTTGGAAACCACCCAAAGTACGTAGGCAGACTGTAAGGGTTCGATCACACATTTAATAATGAACCACATTTTTAACTTAATAAGAATAAATTACATCTAACCTGATATTTGGTAACTACTCAAAGTATGTAGGCAACCCATAAGCATTTGGTCATACCTTTAATAATAAACCATATCCTTTACCCTAACCAGAACGAACTAAGTGATGACCTGATTCTCATTCGAGATACATAGGCAACCCACGTGCAGGTTCGGTCACGTATCCAAATAACTTAGTCTTAAATTGCATTTCATTTAGTATAGCTTTGCTATATTGGTGCCAGATTTTGATATGCAACAAACGGAAGAGGAACTTGGATTGGCAAAGCCTGAGTTTGATAATCGAGAAAGTCTTCTTTTTCGTTTTTGGGTGAGGATTTACCATCCTAATAAGTACTTTTCAGGTTGCGAAAAACCATGGCTACTTCCAATTCTTTCTTTCTCGGCGGCATTGATCTCTTAGTCTCACTATCGGTCGACTTTTGAATTCTTCCAATCCTAATTCCCTCTTCAAGTTGAGTAAAGGTTCATAAGACAGGTGCTGCTAAGCTTGCATGAACATTTGTATCATTTTGGTTTCTTTCATAGGGGGCACTACCTGGGTCACTTGATTTCTCCACTTGAACGAAAATTCCCTAATGGTTTCACTGCTCTTCCTCGTCAAATTTGGCCACAATATTTTGTTAGGCGAGATATCTCTATTGTATCCATAATGCTCATAGAAAATCTTGACCACATCAAGGAAAGTTTTCAACTTCTCCTCTTTGAGGCCTCCATACCATCGAATTGTTGACCCTTATAAGGATTGTAGGAAAAGATGGACTCTTAATCTTTCATTATGAATATAGCCCCCTATCTTATTGTTGTAGCGTTGGATGTATTAGTCTGGGCACCCTTAGCCGCCATACTTGAGATTCGACATTGTGAATTTGTTTGGGAATTTGACATATAAAATTGATAATAGGCTGATGTACCTGTCATCAATTGTTAGATATGGGATAATTGATACGAGGTTCTAATAGTAACCCTAAATTAATAAAAACTCCCAAATCAAATGAGTACTTTAGTTTTAGTTCAATCTATTAGAGTTCTAGAAAATACTAAGTTCTAATTAGGGTTGGGTCGCCAATTGTCGCCCACTTAACTCCGACCATTGCTGACCGTCGATCACTGATACTCCGGTTTCCAATCGCCAAATTTTTTTTAGTTACGTTCAACTAATTTAGTAACATCTTAATATACATTTTTTAGTTATATTCAAGTATTCAACTAAATTTTTAAATGTGGTCGCCGAAAAATTACATGAATGTAACTAAAATATACAGTAAAAATGTAACTAAAAATATACTAAAATATAACTAAAAGATCTATTAAAAAATAATTACATGTAATTAAAAAAATACACTAAAAAATAGTTACATGTAAATAAAAGATACACTAAAAAAAAAGTCACATGCATGTAACTTAAAAAAATCATACGGCCAGTTATTAGATTCCGGCGACCAGAGGTCTGAGGTCTGACAGTGGGTGACCATGGGGATGACATTGGCTGTGGTCGATGATGCATACCGTAATTAGAAGTATTTGATTGGAGATATAGGAAAACATTGATTATGAGAAACTAAAACATAAGTCAAAATATAATTAACAGATTTATACTCAACTAAAAATTAAAATAAATTAAGGGTAATTTATCATGGGTCATAAGATCCGTTATAAATTCATTCTTATATCTATATAGTCATTTAAGTTTATTGAACTCTAGTGACCAAAGGCCTATGGTCTGATGGCGAGTGGCCATGGAGATGACATTAGCGGTCGACGACAGATACCGTAATTAGAAGCATTTGATTACAGATAAAACATTGATCATGAAAAATTAAAACATAAGTCAAAATATAATTAAAAGATTTATACTCAATTTAAAATTAAAATAAATTAAATAATAAATTACATGGTATTCACCAATTATCGCTTTAAACATCGCACTCAAAATGTACTGGTAGGCTTTGGATTTGCGTCCTTGTTTTACAGAATAGAGTTTGACAAATTAATTCAGTTTCGCCGAAAATGCCATGATATAACACAAAACAGGTTCTTCTTTTTATTTTAAGTCTGTGGGCGGGCCGACCCACGAGTTATTGGTCCAATATTATAGGAGGTTTAAAAAGTCATAAACTACTGCCAAGTCTAACTTCATCTCAACCGTCAAATGGACCCACACGTAAGAAATAAGAACAATCTTTTAGACATTATTAAAACGCCATATGATATACCAAAAAAAAGTTAGCTCATTCGTGGAAGAAGTTAGCTCATTCGTGGAAAGTCGTTTATTTCACTTTTAATTTTTTTTTTAAAAAATTATATAAATAAAATAAATTTGTATTTTAGTCCTGTCTATTTTAAAAAGGCGAAAGTCCACTGCACGTGTATGTAGACACGCGGTTACATATAACAATTTTATGTGTAATTTTTTTGTTAAATGTAACAAATATTATTGTATTTTATAACATGTAACTAATTTATATGTAAAAAATTATTTGATGTAATAAAAATCATATAAAATACATGTAATCAGTTACATATAATTAAATATACACAAATAAATTTAACTAATATTTGTTAAATGTTATAAATATTACACAGATATATGTAATTGTAACATGTAACTAATATTACATAAATACACTAAACAAAAAATACACAGATATATGTAAAAATAATATTTTTATTAAATTGTAACTAATATTCGTAACTAATATTCACTATAAACCGAATTTATTCACCAAGTTCTTCCGACAATCCCTACAATACAGGATTAAAAATTAAGTGAAATCCAACTTAATGTACTAAATCAAAACTTAGATCTTAGACGGGATTTTTTTTAAATTAGATCTGTTTTTTAGGACTTCCAGTCGACTATCCCAAAAAATTAAGAGAAAAATACCAAATAGTTTAGTTAAATCACTGAAACTATAAAATGGTCTCACAACTATTTTTCTGGCTCCTATAGTCTTATAAAAACTGCTACTTCGTACGAAAGATCTAAATTTTTTGAAATTAAGATTTTACCCTTGTATGTTGATTCGTGTGCTCCCTGAATGAATGACAATAACTAATGAAAATTTTGTGATGGTGGAATCGTGGCGATGGAGCTTTTGGCGATAGGGCTTATGTGCGACGGAGATGACCAGATCTGGACGATGATTGCGATGGCGATCGAGCGGCGGTGGCAATGGCGAGGCGCAGCATGACGAAGAGCGATGCGGACACGGCGTCAAGAGCAGTTCATCGCTTCTATTTTGATGAGATTTTACCCGTCATCCGTCGTTCGTCGCTTCTATTTTCATGAAATTTCGACTTCAACTATGGCTTCCATTCTTGCAGATCTAAGATCTGGACCCGGTGTTCCAGAATTCTCTCCATCCGTGTCATTTTTCGGCGCATTCTCGGCTACATCGCCTAGCAGTTCCATCGTCTTGGGGTTGGGATTGCATTGGTGGTGGTGTTGGGTTTTTTTTTCGAGGGCTGATCTAGGGTTTCGGGAGGTGGATGGAAATTGGGGTGAATTCTAAGGTTCGGGGTGTGTATTTTTGGAATTCGAAGATGATTAATGATGAATCGAGCAGGCAATTTACGAATTCAAGTCGGAGTCCAAATGGTGATTTTTCGAATTCGAAGGTTTCGATTGGCAATGAGAAAAGATCAATGTCGGAGATAATTGTTCATCTGAGATTTAGCTATCGGTGAAAGTAGTGAGAAAGAAGAACGAAAGAGGCTTCTTCGGAAGATTGCAGATCTGTTTCACAACTTCTCGGTCTGGAGGTAGCCAGCCATGCTGCGATAGATCCACTCTGTTGAAGGCCGGCGATTCTCGATGGTGAATATGGACGAATGTCGACGACGAGGTAGATCAAAAAATCTTCAATTGAAAATGGATTGCGTACTAGAAATGGGATGATGCTAACAGTGGAGCTGAACGGAGGTTTGCGACGGGGATGGTCGTAGAAACATTTTGTTCCCAAAAAATTGTTTCTATTTGAAGAACAGGTGCAATTTTTTTCTTGTCCTCGAACTTCTATTTATGTTCCCAGAACAAAAGAATAAATCTTTGCATAAAAAAATTGTTAAATGTTCTGGAAATGGAAATGGAAATCTGAGGAAAAAATATATTTTTTTTCTGGAACAAAAATAGAAATTTGAGAACTAAAAAACATATTTTTATTCGGCCGCAAACAAAAAAAATTTGTTGCCATTCCATTTTGTTTCAAGTTGAAGATTCAAATCTTATAATTAATCAATATAGGTTACTAAATGAATTTAGGTGTCCTATTTGTTTTCAAAATTTTAACGTAATTCTAAATATCGGTCCCATACATATAATTTGTATGCAATTAATATATAAATGGTCAGATAGTAATCCTAGGATGTATAATGTGGAATAGGACTTTATATGTTGTGTTTGGATAGATGGCGTTTTAGGGAGTCTTAGAACCAAATAAGTTTAAGGTTCCCAATACTGAAAAAGAATCAAGTGACGAACAAATTTCCATAAGTCTGAAAATGATGTCATCGAGTCCATAATATCATATCAAGAATTTGTACTTTATCATCTCAGCTTATACTATAATGTTCTGAGTTATAATAAGTCGTAAGTCATTCGATATGGCTGTAATATTACATCAAGTCCCTTGGGTCAAATGAAAATTCTTCGCCAAGTAGCTATGTTTGTTTGGATAATCATCATGAGAATTGGGAACTCATAACTAGATTGGATCTTAGGATACCTTTGATTCATGTAGACTAACAAGTTTAACTTGGTCTAAGTGCTTCAAAGAAAAATTGCTTCTAAAAATACAATTCTTGTTCCCCCATCCCAAAGTCAAATCCTTACTTGTAGTTGAACCCATAACCGTTTAGAGATGGCTTTCGAAGATAATCCCCAAATTTCGCTCACAAGCAAGATTGCTCAAATGCAGGAGAGCATCAAACTACTCATGAATACAGTAAAAACCCTCAGTCAATGACTCTCGGAGGCATCTATCCCTCAGCCTAACAAGACCCCTATTACTCTGCCAAATCCCAAATTTCGAAACAAGAATCCCTCTATGATTTCCAGGACGAAGAATCCTTTTCCAAATCCAAATCTTGCCGCTATGGGTTATTCAATATTAGGCTATCATATTCCAACGGGGTCTCGAATTCCAACTCAAGCTCTAAGGGTTCTTCATTCCTATTCATATGGTGTACCACCTTATGTTGCTCAACATCAAGTCTTGATTGGGGATTCTACCTCTTTGCCACCTTAGATTATAATGAATCAGAACACTAACAAAAAACGACCTCAACCGAACAATAGTAAAAATTTCCAAAACCCTCTAGAACCAATTTTATTTGTATCTAAATTGCCCCGTACTACCCTCGACCTCCCATGCCATGCCAAAACTCACACTCACCTTAACAAAGCTACCCTTCTAAGTGCTAAGCCTTCCCGCAATATGAAGCCCCTATCTACCAAGCACCCCCACATTATTCCAGCAACAATTTCCCATCTCAAAACCTCAATGGTACCCTAAAAGCTGATGGCAAGTATCGTCCTGATTACCCACCTCAAGCTCCTGGGGGATGATTCCAAGTTAGGGATTAAACATTACTCAATTTTCTAATCTCCCTTACTAAACTATTCCGATAGTGTCTAAAAAAAAGAAAGCTCACACTATTGCCATCATTCGAGTCAGCACAAAGAACTAAGGTTGCTTCCTCAAATGCAATTTGTGAATACCACACAAGGGCACGAGATCATGATGCTGAGCTATGCTATGGTCTGAGAGGCAAGATAAAAGAGCTCATATGATCTGGGGCCATTACCATCCCAAAAGGGCCTGAAGTTGCATCATCGAACTGCCATAAAAATCTCTTGCTTGAGCATGCATGTTTGAGAAATAGTGAAGTTTATCTTGGCAAAGTATTGGTAGAGATGGAAGTGAGACATGTGCCTGAGACTCATGCTAGAGAATCCAAAAGTTGTAAAACAGGTATCATTGTTTACTCCCTGTTTCCTAGGTGTTTTGGTCAAAGTAGGATATTTTCTTCTATTAACCTTTCAATCCATCTAGTTTTATGGATGGAAAAAGATTTATTTGTAATGACTTTCTTAATTTCAGTGATTGTAATACTGTTTTATCCAAATCTTGGTCTAAATGTTTAAATTTTTAATCTTTAACGTCCCTAAAATTTCTTGGATGTAAGGTATGTGATGCGACTTAGTGAGAATATGGAATATATGATTTCATTACAGAGCTAAACCACAATTCAATGGGAACAGAAGCAAAAGAAGATTTCGTTCTACCAGACGATGGTAATATATGTAGGGCTTTTAACCAAATCTGAAAGCAAAACTCATTCCCCGACATGGATAAAACAAAGTGGTTGATTCAGAAACCCCAGAGGATTTGAAAGAAGTCAAGATTAGCATCCACTATCCAGAAAAAATTCATTGTTGCAAGTCTATCAACTTGTCTTTGTCGATCTTTCGATTGATCTAACAAAATTGGACAAGAACATCGTAACTTGCAAGCTTTCCCTAGAACCTGAGTTGCTCTATATAAGCAGCATAAAAAAATGAGAAAAGAAAAAAAGAGAGAGAAAACTAAGAAGAAAATAAAAAGAAAAATAATAGAATGAAAAAAGGAAAGGAAAAAAAAAAAAAACGACTAGGAATAAAAATGATTTTTTAAGGTCTACTGCCGGACCCAAGGTTCAAAAAGAAATTCGAGAGGAACATAACTATCGAGATCAGCAATTGCAGTGAAGGTCGCCCCGAATATAATACCGAAGTCAAGCCCTTCATTGAAGATCAAAGCCAACATGGATTATTGTGATCTCCACAGAGAAAATAAAATGAGTTTTTTTCACTGCTGAATATAAGTATCACCCTCAACAAACACTGCTAGACACCAAATTTTATCCCTCATTGATGAATCGATCATCAAGTTGTAATCAGGTCTCGATTAACCAATAAGGCCAAGTTTTCTACTAGGCTCTTCTACGTTTGAATCATTGTAATCATTTATTTCTCAAATATATATATATATATATATATATATATATATATATATATATATATATATATATATATATATCCAAGAGTCGTAACTGATTGTTCTCAATTTTATATCAAAAAGTAACCCTTATTCTATAATTTTGTTAATTATTTTATCAAATTTTAGTTAGTAATAATAAAAAAAATGTTGTTTTCATAGGTAAAAGCTTGAAGATAAAGAAACACTGAAAAATGAGCAAAGAGAATAGACAAAAATGATCAAAAATGGAGAAAATACCTTGATCCGCGAACCGACCCGGCTCGAGACCCAAAACTTGACCCGCAAATCAAAATTGTGTTCGTGTATAATTATTATTTTTCTTCTAACAAATTACAAAATAATTTATGCAAAGTGATTATCTTTTTAACAAGTAGCAAATTTTTTATTACGTATTTATATAATAGAATGTGAATTCGAACTATATTTCCGAAAGATATTTTGAACATTAGGCACGAGTTATACACTAGTCTATTATACAAAACAAGATAGACTGAAGAACTCTAAACATTTCTTGTCCATCTACAGACACGATATTTTGACCGTTTTTCTCTCAAAAACTTTAATTTTACAGTAGTAATTTCCTCAATGTATTTTTTTTTTATTTCATTTTCATTTTATTTTATTTTTGACAGGGAGAAAATAAAAAGGAACAGAAAAATAGAAAACGAAAAAAAAAAAAAAAAAGGAAAAAGAAAAAAAATAGAAATAAATAATAAAAAAATAATAAAAAAAAAAGATAATAGGAAAAATAAAAAGAAAAAATAAAAAAGGAAAAAAAGAAAGAAAAAAACATTTTTAAAAAAAAAATGGGGGGAAAGAGAGTGTATGTAAGAGAGAGAAGAAAGTGGAGAGAGAGATAGAGAGGACACAATGAGAGAGAGAGAGGGAGAAGAGAGAAGAAAGATTGGTGGGGCCCAATACAAAATAAATAAATAATGGAAAAGGTAAGGCCCCGTTTGGTAACCGTTTCCATTCCAGAAATTCTCATCCCATTCTCATATTTTTGGGAATTCTATTTGGGAATAGCGTTTAGTAATTTTTGTTTCTATTTCCATTTCAATCCCATTTGATAATTGTACCCACTTTTTTCTTAAGAAATGAGAAACAAGAAAAAGTTGATTCTCATTATTCCCATTCCATTCCCAAAACACACAGTCACTGTTCATCTGCTGGCCAACCACCGTCTGCTGCCTACCGCCGCCTGCGGCCATCTCCGACGATCGTCGCCGGTCACCGTCCGGCCGGAAACTTTCTGGCCACTTCCAGCCGCCGACCACTATCACCCACCCACCACCGCTGTTCGACCGTCGCCGACGCCATTGCCGTCCGGCCGTCGCCATTGTTGGAGCCACCGCCGTCCGGCCGGCGCCGCCGCCAAAGCCATCGCCGTCCGACCAAACCAAAAAAAAAAAAAAAAAAAGATTTTAGGATAAAATCGTTACCAAACACAATTCTCTTCCCAAAAAAAATAAAAAAATAAAAATAAAAATAAAAATAAAATAAAAAAATTATCGTTACCAAATGCGATTCTACTTCCAAAAAGAAAACAAAATTCTCATCCTATCCCATCTCATCCCATTCTCATCCCACTGCTAGAATGGAAACAGAAACGGTTACCAAACGCCATCTAAGTTGCCGCATGGTAGCTTGCTGCCCAACATTGGGGCGGGGTGCAATGCACCCCTTCCAAGCCTAATTATTTTTTATTTCAATCGTTTTTCCTTTTTCTTACTAAACAAGGACTAGCATTAGGCGGCCAGAACAAGGGTTTTTGAGTGTTTTTTTCATTTCTCATCTTTTTCTATAAATAGGACCCTCATTCTCATAGTGCAGGCACACAAAAATTCAGAGATGAAACTTTTGGGAAAACCGAAATTAAGAGAGAATCCCTTCTAAGGGTCGATTCCTTTGAGAGAAACCCATTCGTGGTGCCAAAATTCAGATAGAAACTCCTTAGGCACTCAAAAATTCAGCGAGAAATTCTCTTAGGGAGCGATTCAAAGAAAAAACCTCATTCGAAATGTTACATTTGGCAAAGAAAAACTCATGTGTTGGGGATCGTTGCCAAGACATGTATGTTTTTTTATCTTTCAATATTAATTCTCTTTCATCATTTTTTTATTATCGCAATTTAAGTTCCTGCAAGTTTAATTTTGTTAAAAATTATCCGATTTTTCTATGAAAATGCGTGGACGAGGTTGTTCCTTCTTAGGCAATTAGCCTCCAAGTGTTCGAGGAGGACTTTTTTTTTTCTTCTTTTATTTATTTATTTATTTATTTATTTATTTATTGGATTTCTAATCATCTTGTTGTTCTTGTTGTTTCTATACCTAAATTCATAAATAAATAAAATGATAAGTTTGTTTTGTAAGAATTAATTCTTATAAGCCTTAGGCAAAATTCAACGATTCAACAAATTGCCTGAGAGATTTCTATACCTTTGATTTGACTGCCAAATTGAGTGGAATTTAGAAACAGTCGGTTTAGGAAGTCACTTCCTTCGGTAAGTTTCTTCGTTGGATCTCACCTATGTCTTGGAGGGATTAATTCTGACAAAATATTATTCCGTGACTTTTCCTTGATTTCATTTCTATAGAATTTGAGAAAATATCAAATCGAAACTTCTTTGACTTAATTGGGCGAATTAAAAAAGTAGGTATCCCATGACATCGTATTCATGTATTAAATCATATTCCACGCCACTTTGCATATTGTCTTTTGCACCACTTAGACATGTTTAGGACATTTTTCACCACTCACACTTTTATATTAATTACATTTTATATTTCCATAATTATGACACGAAGTTTAGAGACAATCTTGATTAATATCTAAATCATATTTGACAAACTCAAATCATATCAACACGGAAATCGTATCATATAAAAATGGATATTTGAATAAATAAACTTAATTTTTTGTCCATACCTTGGCTGATTCTGTTTCTAGGAGTGATTGAAATACAAAGCTTAAGAGGATTGAAATCCAAAGTATCGGAACAAATCTTAGTAACCAATGGAAGAGAAAAAATAGAAGGTCAATCCAATTCTATATCATGAATATAAGAGTACACTACTCTTTTCAATCTCCTCGATAAGTCAAAAGAAAGTCTCATTAAATCGAAAGGGAGGGAAAGGCCTCAAATTTCAAAGGTAGCCTAAAAAGAAGAAAAAGAAAGAATGGAAAAAAAAAAAAAAAAAAAAAAAAAAAAAAAGGAAAAATTATCGATCACCCAAGGATGACCCATGTTTCCTTCATTAAAATAATTTCTTAATACCTATGTGTTGCATAAATTCATGCATGGGTCAGATGCCTCATTTTCATTTGATGAGAAAGTTCTTCTCTAGAAATATCTCAGGCAAATAAACCATCCATGCTATCTTTTCACCTAACATAATGGGTCTCTGTTTGGGGGTTCTTTCGGAATAGCATCGACCCCAACCTTGGACTGGGGCACATTTTATACATGGTCACCTCATCTTTCTTCTAGTCTCTGACTGGGGCAATGTTATTGTTGGAAAATTCAAATTCTTCAGAATGAGTATCTCGATACTTGTCTTGCCCTAAAAGAAGAGCCCAATGAACTAAGCTAAACCTAATCATTGTTGTAACGCTAAGGTACGTAGATAACCTGTGAAAGTTCAGTCATCTAAGTGCCAACCCTAGCCGAAAGCTAGGGCACATTTCATACCTTTGATCTTTCATTTTTGCCCCAACGACAGATTGAGGCATATTATGTGGTGTCTATCCATCTTTGGGTCTAGAGACTTTAAGCTTGTCGGCCCAAGCCGCAGGCTGGGACACATTTTATACTTTGCTCTTTCATCCACACCCTAGCCACAGGTTGGGGCATGTTGATACTTCTGTTCTCTAATTTTTCTCTAGCCACAGAGTGGGGCATATTTTAAAGATTGTTTATTTTGCATCAATTTTCACCTACCACAGTGTGGGAGATATGTTAGATTTTATTTCGTTTCACTCCTCCCTACCATAGGTTACGTTGTATGTTTACTTTTTACCTTTGTGTCAGTCCTCTGTGGCCATAGGCTGGGATATATCACTCACTCTACCACAAGTTGAGGGGGGTATGCTTACTTTTATGTTGAGTTCAGTCTTCCACGGCCACAGGACGGAAGGTATCACTCATCTCTACAACAGGTTGGGGGTATGTTTACTTTCTGTCTTAAGTTCAATCCTCTCCGGTCACAAGCCAAGAGGTATCACTTCTCCCTTTCACAGGTTGGGGGGTATGTTTACTTTCATCTTGGGTTCGGTCGCAAAACTTCAAAATCTAGTGCTTTCTAGAAAAAAATTCAAAAAATGGGATGACAGTCAGAATGGCAGTCTCCAATCTTTGTCAAGCAAGTAAAACTCACATGACAAAAAGGAGCAGTTGTCGATACGTCATTTTTTTCCGTCCCAATTTTTATTTTATTATTATTATTATTTTTTTTTTTTGCAATTTGTTTTATTTTTACTTTTATTTTTGTTTCACTTTATTTTTGAAAAAAAAAAAGAAAAAAAAAAGGAAAATAAAAAAAAAAAAAAAGTGAAAAGAAAAAAAAAGACGAAAATAGAAAAGAGAAAAAAAATTGGGAAAAAATAATGAAGAGAGAGAATGTGAGAGGAAGAGAGAGAGAGTGTGTGGGAGAAAGGGGTGGGGGCCGTGCACTACTGCCACACGGTGGCCTGTGCAACAATCAAGGGGGCGCGCTAAAGTGGGAACTTGGCCTTTTAGAAGCCTTCTTTTTCTTTTTCTTTTTTTTTTTTTCATTTTCCTTGCCAAAAATGGCCTAGGGTTGGGTAGCCAATTAGGGTTTCCTAGGGTTTCTAGTGTTTTTTCAATCTTTGTCTTTACTTATAAATAGAACCCTCATTCTCATAGTTTAGGTACTTAGACGTTCAGAGAGAAATCCTCCTAGAGAACAATTCTGAGAGGAAAACTCATTCGGAAGACCATCTTTGAGAGAGAAAAACTCGTGTGTCGGGGATCTTTGCTAGGATATATATGTTTTTTAGCTTTAAATATTAATTCCCTTTCATCACTTTTTTATCGCAATTTTAAAAATTATCCGATTATTCGATGAAAACGTCAGGACGAGATTTTTTTTCTCAGGCTTGGCCTCCGAAAGTTAGAAGAGGACTTTTATTTATTTATTTATTTATTTATTTTCATTTTATTTATTTATTTATCTTTTGCTTTCTAATCATCTTCTTGTTTTTGTTGTTGCTATACCGAAATTCATAATATATATATATATATATAGAAAAAACAATGAGTTTGTTTTGTAAGAATCAATTCTTACAAGCCTAGGGTGGATTTAATGATTCTATAAATTGAATGAGAAATTTCTATACCACCGATTTGATTCTCCAAATAGAATGAAATTTAGAAACGGTATGTTTAGAAAATGACTTGCCATGCTAAGTTGCTTAGTAGGATTTCACTAAGTTTTAGAGGGGTTAATTTTGGTCAAACTTATTTTCATGACTTTCCCTTGATTATCATATCAATAAAATTTTGAGAAATGTCAAATTAGGACTTCTTTGATTTAATTGGACAAATTAAGAAAGTAGGCATTCCATGACATTGCATTCATGTAGTAAGTAATACTCCACGCCACTTTGCATATTGTCTTTTGCATTACTTAGATATGTTTAGGATACTTTTCACCACCCACAATTTTTTATATTTATTACATTATATATTGTCATTTTAGACTTCATTGGATATAAGATACTATTTTCGGAAAGGCATTTTAGGGTGCCTAACACATTCTCCAAACATAACTGACCCCCAAACTCTTTAGGTAAATCTTTGGTTTGATCTTATCTTTGGAGTCAAATTTATTTAGGTCTTTTAAATTGTTTTCTAAAAATTCGATAACCTAGTACACTATTTAAACCCAATACTAGGTGACGACTCCTTATTTTTTAAAAAAAAAATTACCTAAGTATTTTTTTGAAAGAACTGACACTTTAAAACCCCTTTTCTTTATGCTTCACTATTTCATATTTTTTATTCTTTCGAAAAAACTAGGTGCATTAGCTTCTAATGCCTTAGGAAACAAAGAACGATTCAGATTAAACCAAAATATGACATAAATATGAAAAGTGTATTTATATTTAACCTTATATACCTTATATCTAATTGAGGAGAATGAATATACATTTTTTATAATAACAAAAATATTTTTTATTCTTTAATTATATATGAATATGAAAATTATATTTTTGCCTGCATATTTTGCTTCCATAGTTTGAGAAATTATTTAAATAAATTTCAATAAATTAATAATAGAAAAAAGAAAAAGAAAAAAGTATTCTTAATAATGTGTTAATTTAAATTAATGATATATAAATAAGAAAACTATATCTTTTATACATATTTTGTCTCCATATTTTGCGAATTATTTTAAAAAAAAATAATGTGTTCTTGCTCTCCTTTCCATTCCTCACAATCTTCCCTTATTTCTCTCTATTTCTCTCTTATTTATTTTTCAAACCCCTATTTTTGTTACTAATTTTTTTTTTTTTTAAAAGAACATGTGATTTTGTTTGAAATTCACCCCTAAATTTTATGGTTAATATCAATGAGGCCTTAAAAACTTGACAAAATAGCAAAAAAATAAATTGACCATTTGAATTTTATTTTTCTTGCTTTCTTTTATATCAATTTTTATAGGTAGGATAAGGTGACATGCACGTATTAATCATAATAAATTTATTATACAAACTAAGACGGACGTGCGAGCTCTAGACATTTTTCAGTTATCTGATGTCTAAAGAGACCAAAAATGACTAAGATTAAGTATTAAATTAGGGTTAAACATTCTAGGGTTTAATTCGTTGCTCCCATCCATCCAAACCAAAGAGACACTCTCTCTCTCACTCACTCATTTCGGAAAATAGTTTTATCTTGATGTCTCTCTCACTCTTTTAGGCTCCAAGCCCACGCCCACGACAACGACCTTCATTTATCACTGCCACGACATTTGACCTAAGTGATTGGTGAGTTTTGATGAAGAGTTCCTCAAACCAACGTAATTGATTTTGTTCATTTAACCAAGTTATTTTGTGCGGAATTTCTGTTGATTTGTTTATTCTTGATACTAGAGTCAATTGAATGCAAAATTGGAGAAGAACAAAAGGATGCAGAGGTATTATTTGCTTTCTTTGAACGCATTGATGTTGGCTTATAGTATAAAATAAATTAGATTATATTATAAAAGTTTTTGCACTGATTAAGTCCCTATGTTGTTTTGAATAGTCCACGCTGAAATTGAATGGAACTTGGGGTTGAGCATTTAAATTTGATTTTTAATAATCGATTTTTTGTTTGTGAATTTAGTTTTTACCAATTTAGTTGAATATATTTGTTTGTTTGTTAGATGAGCTTATCGATGCATTTTTTTACTTTTTTCCCCTCATTTCATTCTTTTATTCGCGTGACAGTTAATTTTAATTTTTTTTCTAGCAATTGATGCAAGTGCTAAGGTTTTTTGGTAAATGCATCGATAAATTAGATTAAATTATAAAAGTTTTTGCATAGATTAAAGCCCCATGTTTTGAACAATTCACTTCGAAATTGAATGGAACTCAAGGTTGAGCATTTGAAATTGATTTTTAATAATCGATTTTTTGTTTGTGAATTTAATTTTTACCAATTTAGTTGAATATTCTTGTGTGTTTGTTAGATGAGCTTATCGGTGTATTTTTCACTTTTTTTTCCTTCTTTCACTGACTAATTGCTTAGATACTTAGTGGTTCTTTTATTAGCGCGACAGTTCATTTTAATTTTTTTGATAGCAATTGATTCAATGCTAAGAATTTTTGCTAAATGCATCGATAAATTAATTTAGATTATAAAAGTTTTTGCACTGATTAAAGCTCCATGTTTTGAACAGCCTACTTTGAAATCGAATGGAAATTTGGGTTGGGCATTTGAATTTGATTTTTAATAATCGGTTTTTTGTTTATGAATGTAATTTTTACCAATTTAGTTGAATATGTATGTGTGTTTGCTAGATGAGCTTATTGTTGCATTTTTCACTTTTTTTTCCTTAATTTCAGTAACTATTGCTCAGCTACTTAGTGGTTCTTTTATTGGGTGGACAGTTTATTTTAATTTTTTTGAGAGCAATTGATACAAGTGTTGAGATTATTTGCTAAATGCATCGATAAATTAATTAGATTATAAATGTTTTTTGCACTGATTACAGCCCTGTGTTTTGAACATCCCACTTTGAAATCAAATGAAACTTGCGGTTGGGCATTTGAATTTGATTTTAGTAATCGGTTTTTGTTTGTGAATTTTAATTTTTACCAATTTTGTCGAATATGTTTGTGTGTTTGTTAGATAAGCCCATCGATGCATTGTTTACTTTTTTTTCCATCATTTCATTATTTTACTCGCACGACAATTCATTTTAAATGTTTTATAGCAATTGATGCAAGTGCTAAGATTCTTTTGCTAAATGCATCATTAAATTAGATTAGATTATAAAAGTTTTTGCACTTGTTAAAGCCCTATGTTTTGAATAGCCTACTTTGAAATCGAATGGAATTTGGGGTTGACATTTGAATTTGATTTTTAATAATCGATTTTTTGTTTGTGAATTTAATTTTTACCAATTTCGTTGAATAAGTTTGTGTGTTTGTTACATGAGCTTATCGATGCATTTTTCACTTTTTTTCCTTCATTTCAGTAACTAATTGCTCAGATACTTAGTGGTTCTTTTATTCGCGCGACAGTTCATTTTAATTTTTTTTATAGTAATTGATGCAAGTACTAAGATTTTTTGCTAAATGCATCGATAAATTATATTAGATTATAAAAGTTTTTGCACTGATTAAAGCCCCATGTTTTGAACAGCCCACTTTGAAATCGAGTGAAACTTTGGGTTGGGCATTTGAATTTGATTTTTAATAATCGATTTTTTATTTGTGAATTTAATTTTTACCAATTTAGTTGCATATGTTTGTGTGTTTGTTAGATGAGCTTATTGATGCATTATTTACTTTTCCCCCCCTTCATTTCATTCTTTTATTCGTGTGACTGTTTTTTTTTTTTTTTTCAATTGATGCAAGTGCTAAGATTTTTTGCTAAATGCATCGATAAATTAGATTAGATTATAAAAGTTTTTGTTAGAAAAATAATTTAGATTTAAATATTTTATTATATTTAAATTATATTATTTATTTAATAAAATTATTAATAATAAATATTTATAATGGGTGTGTTTCAATTACATGTTTATTACATATCATTATAATGATTAAATTATAAAATTTATTAGATGTGTTTATAAATTCCATTATAAATATATATATGTTACAATATTTATGTGCATAATAAGTGATTTTATTAATTATAATATTATGTGTACTTAATATTATAATAAGAATTACGTAATTAATGCATTATATATAGGTGTGTGAAAATGAAAGAATATATACTCATATAGAAGGGCATAGAGAGATATAGAGAATAATAGAGAAAAGTAAAGAAAAGAGTTTGATATTATATATATTAGATATTGTGGGTATGATACTATTGAGATAGAGAAGTAATATTTTATTATATTTTCATATATTAGTTATTTGATGATTTACGGGCAATAGGATTTATGATCAATTCAATATAGGAATGTCTTGCTTGCACCTTGATTCTCTGGATTGTTGTACCTTAAGAAGGGCTCGCCATTCAACTCTTTGCATAGATGGGGCGTATCTCTTCTTAGGACAGTGTTTATACGACTCAATCCACTAGATATGTATTTTCTCTCTTATATTCTTTATTTTATTTATTTAATTGTTAATGTTCTTAATTATTTAAAGCGTTTGAAATTACATGTGCTCTTTATTTACTTATTTAATTTGATTATGTAATTATGTGAAATTTTTCCAATAATCTAAGAAAAAATATGATTTTCTGAAAATGGATTTTGCTTGAATATGTTTCAAATATAATTTTTAGTATATTTGATGATCAACATATTTTAAATATTTGTTTTAATTTTATGAAGAACCGAGAGAAATCAAAAATGTGTTTTTGTTTTGATCAATATGCATCTTATATTTATTTTTAATTTATTTTATTTTTCCTATCGAAGTAACTTTGGAAAAAAAATACAATAACTAAGCTTTTTTCCCACTAACTTTGGAAAACAAATTGTGTGATATTTTATTTGATATGAATTGACATAATATTGATCTATATTTGATTGAGATATTTTATATGCAAAATTATTTTATTGATTAACATTTTGAGTGTATTTGTTGCTAATGACATTAATATTATTTTTTGCCATGAAATGAAGATATTTTGACAAAGTGGAGGTTATATATGGGTATATATTTCAAGAGAAAAATAATTTATTGTCATTTTCAAGTCACAAATAAATTTATTATTATAGCTAGTTTAATCAAATGTTTCTATTTTTGAAATGTGATATAATTGGTTATAAAATAAAATGTTAGAGATTCTTAAATTTTATTCTAGTTCTTTACTATGCATAAAAAAATTGATCAAGATTTTAAATTTGGATATTTATATATATTGAATATTGAGAATTCAAGTTTTGAGAATAAAGTGTTTTTTATCCTTTTTAATACAATTTATAAAGTAATTAGTTTCAATATTTAGTTTTGAAAAACTAAATATTTTTATTTTGTGAAGGTATACAAAATAATTTATTTTAGAGTTATATATATATATATATTGTTCTTGTTTTAAAAAAAAAAAAAAAACATGAAAGTTTTTATGCTTTGTGAAAAAGGGAAAAAATGAAATCTTTTTATTCATTGATGGAATAGATAATTTAAAAAAAAAAAAAAAAAAATTGAGGCTTAATATTCATGTGTTATATTCCTATGAGGTGAGACAATTATACGTTATATTCTCACGAGGTAGAACAATTTCCCTCAAAAACTAGTAGTGACTACGTTTTAAAATTGTCGAGGGGGCTGAATGTTAGCCTGCAAGAAAGTCACATAGGGAAGTAACTGTAGACAAATGTGGAAACATAAAGAACGGAAGCTTACCTTTTTGGATTTAAAAGACTCGTTTACAACTCGTTCCTCGTTTCTTCTCTCGTCGGTAAGAAAAATACTACTAGAGTATTTTTCGATGATATTCACACACTCACTGATCAAGGCCACTCAAATTATCTATAATCTGATGGGATAGAAACCTTAGAGGTATCAACGCATATTTATAGAGAAAATCCTAAAGGATGTGTCTATTCCAATGGGCGTCTACCGAAAGGGTATGTCAATTTCAATAGGTGTCCATCGAATAAACATAATTTTTAAGATTAAGAGGTGCACCCATTCACATGGTGACTCTCCATGAAACATGGGGCCCATGTGGCCGCTCCACGAGTCAAGCCGACCCATTCAATAATCCAACAATAACCCAACTTCTATGATTGAGAACCCCATGAAGGAGGTTCAATGGATAGTAACAATCCATACTGCGTAACTTATAAAACAACACTACATAATTTAGAGAAATCATTTAAAAGATTATCTTGCTCATCCCTAAGGTGTTAGTGTCTTATAATATTGTGATGTTGATGATAAGTTTGCCCTTATTGTGACCAAGGCAAGAAAATTCTTCTAGGGTATAGGTCACATATACCCTTAGAAGACTCACCTAAGTAAGAGTTGTCATGATGCCATGACTATGGGATTAGGCTTTCCCTAGTAACTTTCATGAGAATCCAGATACATGCGCATGGCCATAAAAGCACAAAACCGCAAACGCGATCTAATACCCATACTGTGCGTGTGCTTATTGAAGTTCTACCAAAAGAACTAGTTCAATACATAGTTTATTGTGGTTCTTTCAAATGAATATTTGTTACACTAAGTGAGCTTCAAGTCCTAAAGACACCTACACCTATTACGTAGTACTATATTGCCCATTATATATATGTGTGTGTGTGTGTGTGTGTGTGTGTGTGTGTGTGTGTGTGTGTGTGTGTATGTTACTGTTGATCCTAAGATTTTGATAGACAATTAAACGTTGATGTTTTTTGTGGAACTAACGGTTTATTTAAGTGTTTCAGTTTATTAGTTCCGAATTATGAAGATTTGATGATAAAAATGATGAAGGAATTAAGAGGTTGAAGAATTTGAAGAATCTAAGGAAAATAACTTAAGTTTAAATTTCAACTCTTAATATCCAAATTAGAATCAGACACGACACAAAAAGATTTTTAAATGATTTTTATAAATATGTGTGTTTTTAATAGGATCGTAATTAGTTAAATTATTTACTCCTATGTGTAATTGAAAAATAAATATTTATAATTGATTAAAATTGGAGTTAAGTATTTAGTGGAGCTAATTAAGAAAAAAAAAATGGTTAAAGGGGCAAAAACGTAAATGAGAATGCATTAAAAACGAGTTTAGAAAAGAGATCCAGCATGCATAAGTCGACTGGTAAGTTAACCGGACAAAACAGGTGAAACTCTCTGTATCTCTCAGTCGACAGGTAAGTTGACTGGTGAAAGAGAAATGGAACTCTATGAATCTCTAAGTCAACAGGTAGGTTGACCGATGGGTACAGAATCTTTAGCTTGGCTACATCCTGAATCGAGCGGTCGACTGGTCAGTCAACTGATGGCGCAGTTTTAGGATATTGAGGATTCCGAATTCATATCTAAAAGTAGCCATTTTTTGTTGGGATTTGTGAGAGATTTTATGGATTTTATGATATTTAAGATATGCTACACCTATTACTTAATTCCTATTGATTTGGTTCATTAAGTTTTAATGTTTCTCAATTTGGTACATAAAATTGTTTATATTCTATTTAATTGAGATTGAAAAATATTTAGGGGACTTAATTGAGAGATTTAAAAGTTATAATTAAGTGAATTGAACCAAAATGAAATCATAACTATATAAGAGGTCTAAGAGAGCATTTAAGTGTCATAACATATGGGAACTAGCCGTTAGAGAGGTGATTTATATCCCATATATATAGACCTGCATTTTTCATATTATTAAAAGTGGCTAAGAGAGATCAAGAGATCATATTGAGTTTTTCTAAGAGATATCATACTGAGTTTTTGTGAGAGTTATTTTAAGACACAATCTTGATAATAAATGGTTGTTGATTATTGCTATTACCGAATCTGAAGCAACTACGCTCTAATTAATTTTTTCGGTGGATTCCGAGTGAGATCTTTCCAATTACTTTCTACATTGTATTATTTGTTTAATTTTTGGAAATTGATCTTTAGAAATTGTTTCTGATTTTTATTGAAGAAAATATTTTATAAACAATTTCTTGAATCTGATTACGTGTTAAATTACGTACTACCCATCTTTTGTTATAAATCAGATTTTTGAGTATCTCACATTTCTATCACTAGTTTTGGGATATTAATCGAGTTTTAATTTATCTGGGGTGGTAGAAGCTCCAAGTGAGATAATTTGCTTATCAATTTGTATTGGTAAGTAGTGTGAAGGATTAAATACTGTTGGGAGTATTTAATCAAAGGGTAGCCGGTTTCAATCTCTTCCTGTAAAGAGATTGACGTAGTAATTCTTCCTGAATAGAATTGATTTGTGTGAATTTTGTAACGGTTCAATCCTTACCGGGTAAAAGGATATATGGAGTATTGGTGAGGTTTTGATTCTTTTGCCTTTGTGTTAAAAAGAATTAGGTTATTCTTGAACCTGTAAAAAATAGAGGTTCTTCCTTAACCTGTGAAAAGAATTTTGTAAATGTTGATTCTGAGCTTATAAAAGAATTGTTGTGAGGGTTTGGTTCCTACCTTTAAAGAGATTTTGAGTATTAGTGAGTGCGACTCTCCGTGGGGTTCGGAGGACTGGATTAGCCAAGAGTAATTTGGTGAATCAGTATAAATTTCTAGTGTGATGCAATCTTTATTTTATTATTATTGTTTGGTGTGCACTTAGTTGATTTGATAATTCCACTGTGAAATAAAGATAATAATTAATTTAGGATTAAAATTAATTATTTAATTTATTGAAGTATTTTTTTTCTCTAATATTTTTAATTACCCAATTCACCCCCCTCTTGGATATTCCTCTGGGCCAACAGTTACTATATTTATGTGTATAATAAGTGATTTTATTAATTATAATATTATGAGTACTTAATATTATAATGATAGTTACATAATTCGATAGTTACATAATTCATGCATTATATATAGGTGTTTGAAAATGAAAGAAAATGTACTTATATAGAAGAGCATAGAGAGATATAGGGAATTATAGAAAAAAGTAAATAAAAGAGTTTGAAATTATATATACTAGTTTTAGGTCCACGCTAAGCGTAGATTTTAGAGTAATTTAAATATGTATTTTAGTTAATTGAATAAATTTAATTTTGTATTAGCTATATTTTTTTATATTATTTATGTGAGTTAATTATGAATTATTAAGATCATCAAAAATATTTAAGATTTTTTTAATTGTAATATTTGTTTTTGATTAACATTACGAACATTTTAATTTTATGAGTTCAAAATAAGATATTGTTTAGTGTTTGTTGGAATGATAAAATCTTAATTGAACATAATGTTAATTTTAAGAAAACCGTGCAATTGCGTATTTATTTTTTATATTTTTACTATAGAAAGAAAATAAATCTATTTTTTTAATTTTACTTATTTGATTTGGTCAGATTTTTTTTTTTTCTCTTTTGTTATCTTTTCTCTTTCTTTTCTATTTTTCACGATCTCTCCGAATAACTAATTTACCTTTACACACACCAAACAAATATGTAACTATATACACATTTAGACACCCCTAACTAGAAGGATAATTATATACACCTTTATAAATCCGCAAACAAAAATATAATTATGTAAACTTTTATACAAACAAAAACAAAAATATAATTATATAAATGTTTATGCACCCATAAACAAAAAATTAATTATAAATGTCTTTATAAACCCACAAAAGAATTATATATATATATATATATATATATATATATATATATATATATATATATATATATATATATATATATATATATTATTTTTTAATTTTTTTTATAGAAGGCCAATCACAATTTTTGCCACATATATAATGTGAAATTTAAGGTTTAATATGAAGTATAAATTCAAATTTGGCTTAGACAAATTTATGACCATCCATTTCACATTAATAAAATTAATAGAATATTAATTGTGGAAGGAATTAATCTTAGCCATCCATTTCACATTTTAATAGGATTTAAGATATGGCTAATACTTAACTCTTATGCATTTTAAGGTATTGTCTTCCACTTTTAATATTATAATAAGATTAGATATTGTGAGTATGATACTATTGAGATAGATAAGTAATATTTTATTATATTTTCATATATTAGTTACTTGATGATTTACGGGTAATAGGGTTCACGATTGATTCAATATGGGAATATTCTTCTTGCACCTTGACTCCTTGGATCGTTGTACCTTAGGAAGGACTCGCCATTCAACCCCTGTGCATAGAGGGAGCGTATATTTTCTTAGAACAGTATTTACTAGTCTCAATCCACCATATATATATTTTCTCTCTATTATATTCGTTATTTTATTTATTTAATTGTTAATGTTTTTAGTTATTTAAAGAGTTTGAAATTACATGTGATATTTATTTACTTATTTAATTTGAGTATGTAATTATGTGAAATTTTTCCAACAGTTTTTGCACTGATTAAAGCCCCATGTTTTGAACAGCCAATTTTAAATCGAATGGAACTTGGGATCGGGCATTTGAATTTGATTTTTAATAATCGAATTTTTGTTTGTGAATTTAATTTTTACAATTTAGTTGAATATGTTTGTGTGTTTGTTAGATGACCTTATTGATGCATTTTTCACTTTTTTTCCCTTCATTTCAGTATATAATTGCTTAGCTAGTTTGTGGTTCTTTTATTCGCGCGATAGTTCATTTTAATATTTTTTTATAACAATTGATGCAAGTGTTGAGATTTTTTTGTTAAATGTGTTGATAAACTAGATTAGATTATAAAAGTTTTTGCACTGATTAAAGCCCCATGTTTTAAGCAATCCACTTTGAAATTGAATGGAACTGGGGGTTGGACATTTGAATTTGATTTTTAATAAAAAAAAAATTATTTGTGAATTTAATTTTTACCAAATTAGTTGAATGTATTTGTGTGTTTGTTAGATGAACTTATCGATGAGTTCTTTACTTTTTTAACATTCAACTAATTTTTTAGTAACATTTTTTTAGCAATACTTTATAGTAACATTCAACTAGTTTTTCGGTTGTCAATCACCGAAAAATTATATTAATGTAACCAAAAAAATAATTAAAAAATATGCTAAAATATAACTAAAAATACATTTAAAAAATAACTAAAAAAATGCGTTAAAAATATTTATATTTTATTAAAAATACGTTAAAAAAAAAGTTACACGTAACTAAAAAAATAGTTATATGTAACTAAAAAGAAAATCCAACGGTCGGTGGCCGGGCTTTGGCGACAGGAGGTCTGAGGTCCTACTGCAGGCGACGGTGGACGGTGACAGAAGGTGGCATCGGCGATCGACGATGCAGATCTTAATTGAAAAAATTAGAGATATAAGAAAGAATTTTTCATGGAACTAAAACACAAGTTAAAACATAATAAAGAAATTAATACAAAATTTCAAATTAAAATAAAATTAAATAAATTGAGAATTAGTGTCTAATTGGGACTATTAACCAATCATCTTTTTTTAAAATTAATAAAAAATAATAAAATTATTTTCAAAATTATAAATCTTTTAAATATCTCAAGGAAAATGTACTTGTAGGATTAGGTATTTGCGTCCTTGTTTTACGGAATAGACTTTGACAAATTAATTCAGTTTCGCCGAAAATGCCATGATATAACACAAAACACCTTTTAAAAAAAATAAAAATAGTTATACAATTGACAATTTGTTTGGAGGAATTGACGTTTTATTATTAAGCCGGTGAGCTGGCCGACCCACGAGTTTACAAGTACCACGAGTTATTGGTTCAACAGTTGAGGAGGTTTAAAAAGTCATAAACTCCTCCGTCATAATGTACTATCAAGTCTAACTTCTTCTCAACCGTCAAATGGACCCCACATGTAAGGAATAAGAACACGAAATAATCACCTATGATTCATTGTTGATGCTAGCAACACTTATTCCTTTATTAAGGGATATTTCTATTTACATCCCCTCAATTATAGTGAAATTCCATATACACCCCACTAACTTTCAAAATTACCACAGCGACCTCCTGTCAGAGCAATTTTATTGAATGCACCACTTTGTCCTTACTAATTCAGAATAGAAAAATAATAAAATAACTAAAATTAATGAATGACCAAACAACCCTCTTTTTTTCTTTTTCTTTTTTTTTTCCCTTCATCTTCAATCCCCCCAATCAACGTTCTCTGCTATGGCCCCAGCCCCAGCCCTAGCTCCGTGCTCCATCACCAATCGTCGTTCAACCTTCGATCGCCGTCTCCGTCCCTCAATCGTCGCTCAGATTGAGGTCTGATAACTATTACCAAATCGAAAATCCCGTCTTCGTCCCTCAATTGCCGTCTCCATCCCTCCATCGTCGTTCAACCTTTGATCGAAAATCGTAATCACAACCCTAAATCGAATGTGGTGGTCGGCGATGACAAGGAATGGAATGATCCCACGTTTTTATTTTTTATTTTTTATTTTTTATTTTTTTTTTGTTCTTTCTTTTCTCTGTGTCTTTGTTTGCAGACAAACAAAGACCACAAAAGGGGATTAGGGTTCCAAACAGTCACCGCCCGATCTCCGTGTGGTGGTGGTGGTGGACCGGTGGTAGTGGTGGTGGTGGGGATTTGGGGAAGAGGAAGATGAAGAAAGCCCGCAAGGCCACTGGGACCTACAAGGGAGTTCTTCCAGCAGAGGGACGAATGGAGAAAGCACCTAATGTTATTGTTTTGGGTCTGTTTTGAGTTATTCAATCTGTTTTGAGTGATTGCTTTGGTGCTCTGAAATTGAATGTAATTATGAAACTACAATAAATTCTTGTTTTGAATTATTCGATCTCTTTTGGTAGGCGGCAGGTATGGTATTCGGTGGTGGTGTCCCTGGTGGCGGTGGTGGAAATGGTCCCTGGTGGTGGTGGTGATTTGGGAAAGATGAAACGGTGGTGGTGGTGATTTGGGGAAGATGAAACGGTGGAGGTGGAGAAAATTCTAGGGCCTTAATTACACTAGGTACCCTGAATGTTTTATGAAATGTTATTTTGAACTATTATATTTTTTAATATGAGGGTAATTTGGTCTTTTTACTTGGTCAACATTGTCAACAATTAAAAAACTGACTTTCAAAGGGCATTTTCGAAATCAAAAATGATCTGGGGGTCTCAATGACCTTTGACCAAATGGTGCAAGGGTGTCCCATGTAGTTTTAAAAGTTAAGAGAATTCCCATGATCACGGTCAATAGTTGAAGAGGTGTAAGGGGAATTATCCCCTTTATTAATTATGTGGCTAATATTCTCTCCCACAATAATCTCCCACAATAAAATTTAGGGGAGTTCTTTACATATTTGGGTCTTAAAAATTACAAAATAATCATTATAGAGTTTTTTTCAATTTAAATACCAAAATGGGTCTAACCGACCTTTCTACGGCCAAACTCAAAATTTGTAATTTTTTTTCTTGAAACTCGGCCATCTTACGACCGATATTAAAAAAATTTGGAAACCGGCCGCTTGATGGCCGGTTTCCAAATACAACATCCCCCCCCCCCCCCCCTCATCATTAAGGGGGGAAGGCCGTGCATGGCACCTATCCGTGTGGACAGGAAGCCACTCAAATGGGAGAAGTTTTTCCCCCATTTGAACTATTTTTTAATTTATTTTTTTTTTTTATTTTTTTTGTATTTTTTATATTCTTTAATTATTATCACCATTTTTCTAAAATAATTATAAAAAAAAAATTAAAAATTAAATTATTTAAAATTCAAAAATATTTTTCTCAATTTCATGAATTTCTAAAAATACCTAATTTGTTTGGGTCAAAATAAAACTTTTCTAAAATTTTGATTTCACTTTATTCACCTTTAGAGATTAGAATTGACCAAATAAAACAAGGTAAATTTTTAAAGATTTATTTTAATTTAATCAATTTAATCCAAAAATAATGTTTATGAACTTTTTTTATTTTGATCTCTTTTACTAACATTTTTATTTTGACATCGATTTTTTTTTTTAAAATCGTCGTCCAAAAAGAGTTAAAATAAAGTTCATAGATTTTTTAAATCGTTGTCCAAAAAGTTTGAAAATTGTATAAATTTATAAAAAAAAATTATTTTGTTTTTGAATCGTCGTCCAAAAAAATTTATAAAAATTATATATATTTTTTTTATTTTGACTTCTTTTATTAACTTTTTTATTTTGACCTCATTTTTTTTTTAAATCATCATCTAAAAGGGGATCAAAAAAAATTATAAATTTATAATATTTTTAAACTTTTTGGACGACGATTTAAAAAATATATAAACTTTTTTATTTTAACTCTTTTTGGATGACGATTTAAAAAAAATTATTTTCGAAGTCAAAATAAAAATGTTAATAAGAGAGATCAAAATAAAAAAGTTCATAAAAATTATTTTTGGATTAAATTGATCAAATTAAAATAAATCTTTAAAAATTTACCCTATTTTATTTGGTCAATTTTAATCTCTAAAGGTGAATCAAGTGAAATCAAAATTTTAGAAAAGTTTTATTTTGACCCAAACAAATTAGGTATTTTTAGAAATTCATGAAATTGAGAAAAAATATTTTTGAATTTTAAATAATTCAATTTTTATTTATTATAATTATTTTAGAAGAATTGTGATAATAATTAAAGAATATAAAAAAAATAAAAATAAAAAATAGCTCAAATGGGGGAAAAACATCCCCCATTTGAGTGGGCACATTTCCACGTGGATAGGTGTCATGCATGGTCTTCACCCCTTAATGATAGGGGGGTTGTATTTGGAAACCAACCATCAAATGGTCAGTTTCCAAATTTTTTTTTAATACCGGCCGTCAAACGGCCGGGTTTAAAGAAAAAAAAAAATTACAAACTTTGAATTTGACGGTAGAAAGGCCGGTTAGACTCATTTTCGTATTTAAGATGAAAAGAGCCCTATAATAGTTATTTTGTAACTTTTAAGACCCTAATATGTAAAGAACTCAATTTAGGGAGTCAACAAATTCTATTAATGAGCCAAAATTACTGAATATTAAATTATATAATAAATTATAGACAAATGGATGTTATTTTAAAGTCAACAAACCCTTGATCATAAATATGTAATTAAATTAAGTAAATGACAATTAAAAAAAAAAATTGTTATTTTAATAATATAAAAGAGGTTACTTTTAATTTGGTAGTTGTTCTTACTTTACTTTATGGAATAAAAAGATATGTTGTTAAATATATAATTCTGGATTGTAAAGGGTATTATTGTCACTTCATTTTGTTCAAATTTGAGGTTAAACGATAATGATTAACGCAAATTTAAGAATTAAATGGTTCAATTTAAAATTCACAAGATATTTTGGAAGATTGACTTTTTTTCCCCCAAAAATAGTGATAAGAGAGTTTAAAAAAATAAGAAATGAAAAAAAAAAAAAAAAAACTTAGTGATTATTTATTCATTAAAATTTAAAGTTCATTTTTTTTTTTAGGGTGTGGTTGGTAGGGTGGAAAATGAAATGGATAGGAAAATAAAAATGAAAATGAGGTGAAAAAAGGAAAAAAAATTTGTGTTTGGCTAGAGATGAAAATAAAAAATAAAAATAAAATAGAGTGAAAAAAACTCATTCCGGCCACTTCCCCCCCCCAAATTTTGGCTGAAAATGAAGAGATAGTGGGCAAAATGATCCAAAATTACCATCATAACCCTTTGTTTTAAGTTCATATTATTATTTTTTTCTTTTACCATTAATATATAGTAAAGGGAAAATAGTAAATTAAAATAGTATATATTATTTTTTTATTTTTTTCTTTATTCAATACTCATAAAATATTATTTTTTTCTCCTTTTATATCCCTCAAATCAAACATATTAGAAAAATATTTTTTTCTTATAAAGATAAAGAAATTTTCTTTTTCATTTTTTTTTCCTTCATCCAAACATACTCTTAAATGTCCTTAATTTGTCTTTTGTTGTTTAGGAGGGAAATAGATCCTTTGATGAGAGAGAGAAGACGCGCGGGGGGTTCCTTCAAAACTCACAACATCATCATCATCATAATAATAAAAAAATTAACGAATACAACATTTACATCAAGAACAGGTAAGCAACATCATTTTCTTGAATTCCTCAAAATCAAGCCTCCCATCGGAATTCGCATCGTACACCTTGATCATATTTCTACAGTCCGGTTCGCGGCGCCTCCTTCCATCCCAAAACCCTAATCTCGACAACACACTCTGGAGCTCCTCGCACGTTATGAACCCATCCCCGTTCATATCGAACACCTCGAAAGTCTTCTCCAACTCTTCACCCTCATCCTTCTCTTCCGTCACCGTCGGGGCTCTAGAACTGTCGCCGCCAAAATCACCCTTCACGATGTGTTCGTAAAACAACACGAAATCGACCAGGTCGAGGCTCGGTTTTCCCACCATCGTCTGGAGATCATCTATGCATGCATAGAGTCCAATCCTGCCGAGATGCTGTCCAAGCTCGTCGAGGCTCACGCGGCCATCGCCGTCCTTATCGAGTTTGTTGAAAATCCGGTGCAAGTCGTCGGAGTTGAGGCCAGACATGCTGATTTTTCGGAATTGCGATTGTGTAGAGTAATAATTTGAAGTAGTGTATATATAGGGAGAGATGGAACATATATTGTGAACGCGTTTGGCTTTTGAACGGGCTTCTTGGAAAATATACATTGACCACATATAGAGGGAGAGATGGAATATACACTTACGAGACGAACTTTCTCCTGAAGGTTCTTGGAAATATTATATTTTGGTCCCTTAAGTATTGAGTGGGTGTCTATGTAGGTCCTGCAATTTTTAAAATTGTATATTTGATCTCTCAAGTTTCACATTTGTTTCAATTCCCTAAAATTTAAAGTATTGTTAATGATTTTGAATGGAAAATAGGTTGTGTTTAGCACTTAGTATTCTAATAAGGATATTTTCGTCATTACATCATTCCACTAAACTTAAGACGTTTTCTCTTAATAATGACTTAACTTTCTCTCTCTCATTTTCAAGAAAATCGTTGTGAGGGAAAGGTTAGGAGAAACGTCTTAGGTTTATTATAGTAATAAAATGATTAAAATATCCCTATTCAAAGATTATGTACTAAGCACATACAACTTATTTTCCGTCCGAAATTATTAACAACATTTTTAATTGTGAAGGGATTGCAACTGTTAGAATAATTGAGAGAATAAATATTGAGAGAACTTGAGACGATTGTGTTGATCAATGATAAAGGTATGACCAGAGATGTACAAAAAAATTATGTATAGAGAGTGACTAAGATTTTCTTAGTAGGATTAGGTTCAATTTTTCTAGGGGAGTTAGGGTTTAACCTAGTGGGCTAGGGCCCATATGCGCATATTAATATTCTCCCCCTTAAACTCAAGATGGTAAATTACATAGGAACTTGAGTTCGAAAACCAGAGTGTGAAAGATTCTTGGTGGATGAGTCTTGTTGAAAATATCTATTGCTTGATTGACTAAACAGACGAAGTGAAGATGAATAGTATTATGGAGAATGTGGTGATAGATAGAATGACAATTAGTCTCGATGTGTTTTGTATGCTCGTGGAAAAATAGATTCTCGTGTCCGCGAAGCGTGAGTGAAAACAAAGTATTTCTTGTATTGTATTTATGACGATAGGATATTCAACTCCAATACTAGAGTGGGCAACCATGGTTTGTTTCTTACTGTGCCAAAAAATGAGAGAGTTGCCTGAGAAGAAATAGTAACTAATGGTTAAATGTTTGTTAGTGGGATTTTCGGCCTAGTCAACATCAGAATATGCCTGTAAGGTAAAAACAGACTGGGCGGAGAAATGAAGTTTGTGAAATAAGGCGCCTTTGACATATTGATCAAATAATGAGAAGAACAACCAAGTAATTAGTGGTTTGAAGAGCATACAAGAATTGTTTGACTTGATGGACACCATAGGCGATGTCTAGACGAGTAATTGTGAGATATGCCAAACTTCTAACTAGTTGGCAATAAATAGTGACTTCCAAGAGATAAGAACCATTTAGTAGAGTAAGTTTGATATTCGGATCTAAAGGAGTGTTCGCAGTGGTGGACTTAGTGATGCCAGTTTTGGAAGGGAGTTCAAATACATATTTGGCTTACGAGAGAAAGTATGCATCTGAACTAATTGAAATTTCCAAACGAAGAAAACAATTGAGCACATCAAGGTCTTTCGTCTCGAATTGACTACTGATAAAAAAAATTATTTTGGAGATTCCGCATAGATCATCTTTTGTAATTATTATGTCATCCATATAAAGTAGAAGGATGACGACGCCATTGTCAATATAGAAATTCATCAGTAAAATTTTTTGTCTACAACGTTTTTGCGACGAACATGGACATGGACTCATTTTCTTGCTAAAAAACTTTAGTGACGAATCCACTACTTTTGGCGACTGAAATATTTTCTCGCTAAAAGTGAATTTTCTTGTATTGTCAATGTAGGGATGTCCTGCATGTACCTTGACTCCTTGTGTCATTGTATATTAGGAAGAACTCATCATTCAAACTTGTGTGCCTAGAGGGGGATATCTCTTCTTAGAACAATATTTATACGTCTCGATCTATCAGATATGTAGTTTCTTTTCATTATGCATTATACTGCATTTATTTAATTGTTTATATTTTTAGATATTTAATGTGATTGAAATTGCACTTGATATTTATTTATTTAGCTTGTGTTTTTAGATAATAGACTTGATAAATTAATTATATTTGGGCAAAAAATGCCACCATATTACACAAAACACCTTTAAAAAAAAAAGAAAAAAAAAAACGTTCAATTGAGAACGTGTTCGTCGGAGTTGACCTTTAATTTCTTGTTTGTGGGCGGGCCGACCCACGAGTTGTTGGTCCAACGCTTGAGGATGTTTAACTTGTCATCAACTGTCAATCGGACCCCACACGTAAGAAATAAGAACAATCTTTCAGACACTATTAAAATAAAAATTCTGCCCCATATGACTCACCAAGTCATCATGAAATAATCATCTTCTATAATTCTTGGCTCATCCCGTGTTTTATTCTGATGCTAACAATACTTATTCCTTTATTGATTATCTACCTATAACTTGAAAAATAAAAATATGTTGAAAGCTCCGGACAAAAAATTGTTCCTCTCTCGGGAATGAAAATAATTTTTTGGAATAAAAATATATTTTTCTGTTTTTGAAAAACTAAAATAGACTTTTTTGTTCCTAAAAACTATTTTTGTTTTTGGAACAAAAATATTTTTTATTCACAAATTATGATTTTATTCCTTGAACAAAAACGAAAATGTGTGAAAAAAAAATATGTTTTTGTTTCCCGAACGGAAACATATATTTTTTCCAAAAAAATTATTTATGTTCTTTGAACGAAAATGACTTTTTTTTTTTGTTCTCAATTTTTTTTTTTATGTTTTTTTAGGAACAAAAATAAAAATGGTGAAAAAATATATATTTATTTTTTCGAAATAGAAACATATTTTTTTGTTCCCAAAATTTGCTTCTATTTCTGGAATAAAAAATTTTGTGCGAATAAAAATGTTAATGGGAATTGGAAATTGAAATCTGAAAACAAAAATTATATATTTTTCTCAGAACAAAATTAGGAATTTGAGCCAGCAACCTTCCGGCACCGGTTTCAACTTTCGGTGCCCATATTTCGGCGACCTTCGCCATTTGGTGTAAGCGGCAATTCTTGTCCAGGCAGCGTCCCTCCGGGGTGGTTCCGATCTAGCGAGAGGCAACGTTGGCCTCATTTTCAAAGCCATTTCTGGGCCCTGAGTTATATTCAAAATTCGTTATTTCTGAGGAAAATCCGATACTATCTGTCTTTCTTCTCCGTCGATTTAAAAGGAATCACCAGATTCAGCTAGCTTCAGGCGTGACCTAAAGAGTTGTCCATCATAGCGATGTCGGCTATCTCCAGAATCCAGATCGAGAAGCAGCGAAACAAATCTAAAATCTCCCATAGTCATCTTTCAGATCTACAATCGTCGATCGAGAAGAGGTGAAGCAGCTTCATCGCCAAGCGAAAGGAGTTTCTAATTCGATCCAACCGGAGGAATGTGGAGAGGCGTAAATTAAAAGAGGCCCTGACGATACTCTGTTTCATTTTCTGGTGAATGAGTCCCCGCCCTGAGATTTGGAGAAGAAAACGATCTGGGTCGCGAAATCGTAGCTGGTTTAGGGTTCAGACATAGTGATGGCTTATCAACTGAATTGGATCTGAGGTCCCGCTACCAACTGGTTTGGATCTGAGGTTTTTGGTTGGAAGTGTCAAGGTTTGAAGATTTCAGGTAGTAGAGAAGTGGAGAAGGGTAAATTAGTTGAATTAGTGGAAAGATTAGGTGGAATTCTGATGAATCAAAGCTTCATAGACAGATACAGAGACGGTGTTGCCCAGAGAAAATCTGATAAGCTTTTCGCCCTTTTTATTGATTATCTTCCATCCTATCTGATAAGCTTTTCTATGGTATTATAAAGATTAGGGATGTATTCGCTCCTAGAAAAAAGAGACATGGCATGACTTTTGTATTTGATTTTGTTAGATTTAATCCCTATGAGAGGCTGAGAAGGTAATTATTTTTTGAATGGGATTTTAATTTTTGGTCAAAGAATTCTGGTAAAATTTGTTGATTTTGATTTGGAGAAAAGTTATAGAGGTCCTAATTTTGGTGATTCGAGTATTTTCTATAATCAAGACTCATACCAAAACAATTATTTTAGAAAATATGGTCATTTGATCGAAAATTTTATTTGGCAAGGTAGGCAAAAAACAAATGTTATTGACGGCGAAGCTGATGTTTCGATACATCAAGAAAAAAATTAATAGTAAATTAATGTGGCTGGTCAAGTCTCGGTTGCTCAAGAAGTTGGTGGAGTTGAGCATGAAAGGGAGGGAATAGTTGGGTCTCCTAATAATAGTATGCTGCAGAGATTTTTGGGGTAGGCATGGACCGTTTTTCTCCCTGGGGTCGAAGAGATTTATCTAATATTATATGTAACAATTTTACTAGCTATTCAAAAAAAAAAAAAAAAAAAAATTGAGAAAAATTAGGAAGAAAATAGATAGCACAATTAATTACATTGATCTCATATGTGAAATATTATCTTACAATACCAAAATTATTGATTGCGAAGAAATTATTTTCTAAAGATTGGGTATAATGTTAGATGTTGGAAGAACTTTAGGCCTAAAGACCAACTTTATTGAGTGGGATTTTCATGAAAAGATGTCAAAAATGGTGTACAAAGTGTATAAAAGTATCACTTGATTTCTGCTCGACTCTTGAGATTTGTACGGATATTCACTTCAATTTCATAGAATTTCAGGATTTTGGTAAAGGATCTGTAATTTAGAATATTAGAGTTGGGATAGCGTCGTTACTGTAGTTTGAAGAAGCTTATTCGTTTTTTGAATTTTTAATTAGGAGTTGCTGAATTGTTGGTGGTCTGGTTATTTCTGAGTTTTTACTAGTCACTTTGTGGAAAAGATGCTGAATTCATGGGAGTATACTCATTGTTTCTCTTTGTATTGATATATTGTAATGTTAGATATGTCGTATAGCTATTGTGTATAGTTTTGGTGTGTTGGGTGACTAGTTTGCATTTAAAGAATGTCCAGTGCTAGGATGTAAGCACAGAATAGGCTCGCTTGTTGGGGATTAATTGCTTGACTTGACCCTGGGTACTAGTCTTTTGATAAACTGTGTATTTTGTTGGCTTGCGGTCTTGTAGGCTACACGATAACTAGTGCAGTTCGGGAGACACTTCCCCTTTATCTTATATATAAATAGCGTATACCCCATGTCTGAAAGCGTGGATTTTAAATTCTTTATTATTAAATTATAATTAATTTAACATAAAAAAAATAATGAAATACTTAATAATGACATACCAATTTTAAATAAACATTAATGCTTAGTTAATTGCAACTAAAAATTTAACAAAGTCATTTTTTTTTTTTACACTATTCCCAAATTCCATATTTTCAAATGAACAGTAACAGACATAAAACTCTACCATACAATCTTAATAATAAAAAGAAGGTGCACAATGATAAATAAAAAGAACTAACAAAGATGTTGGACCCAACTTGGTAACTAAAACCATTTAAGTCTAATTTGTGTTTTTTATTCAAACTATTCAATACTCCACTGTTGAATCCTGATTGCAAAAATAAGAGAATCAACGCCAAATGGTATTTATTAGTATATTGAATTTTAATTTTTAGATGAGCATAAAAATCAGAATTGGAAGCAACCATGAGAGAGAGTGACGCCACCATCACAATCTAGATATTGTTTGAATAATTCCTATACCTCAATATACATGAAATCGAAATAAAAATGATGATAAAAAGAGAGAAAAAAAAACAACTTATTAAACCACATTTTTCAGACTTCATCAATTTCTTCCTATATATGCCAAGACATCAAAATAAAAATGATAATAAAAAAAGATTAAAAAAAATAAAAACTCAATAAACAACATTTTAAGACTTCATCAATTTCTTCCTATTTTGGCAATTTCATAAAGGTTCTTAACAGATTTAATCACATCAAAAATTTCGAACTGCCATGTAACTGAGGAAAAACTGAACTTTTAACATAAAAAAGGCCATCGATGATATCCTGTGCATGACCATACGAAAACTTGCACCAACCATGTATAATCGTGCCGCTAATCCAGTGATCTAAAACCTCACCAGCAAGATTCATTTCCTAGAAAATAGAAAAAGTGAGTCTGTCAACTGTAAATACCGCATTTTGTCCCGCCCATTTAAGTGTTGGATCTAAAGTGTAGGTTCGGATAAAATTTAAACTAAGATTTAAAGAGAATGAATTTCTACCTTAGATTATATTTAATAATAATAAAAAAAAAAGAAGTATAAAATGGTTAATTTGATTGAATTCAGTATAAGTAAAAGTTTCGGATCAATCTCGAAATTCTTAAAGTTAAGAGAGACTAAAATGACAATATTGAAATTTGATTTTTCATAAAAATCATTCTTAATATGATTAAATTAGCTATTAACCTCTTAACTAAAGGAAATTTCACCAATTACCTTTATTTCTCGTTTTGACCCCTAAAATTTTTACTATCACCAGTTTCATCTAATTGACAACAAAAATATTCCTTTAAATTTCTTGTTTAAAGTACTAATATCCAAAATAAAAAAAATCAAGCCAAAGCCTTGGTTAAACCAAGAATCGACCGTGACAACTTAGGTGGCGTTTGGTTAGTGTTCCAACTTTTCTCAACCCAACTGGAATGAGTTGGATTGGGTTAGGTTGAGTTGAGAATTATGTTTCCTTGTGGGAACAAAATTGCGTTTGGTAACGATAAATTTTTCTTTTGTGCTGAGAATAGAATCGCATTTGGTAACAATATTATCCTAAAATTGATTTCATGAACTAACCTTAGAATTGATTTAACTAAATCCCCAAATTCAACCAAAATCCTCAAATTAAGAACCAACCCTAGAATTGATTTCATGAAATTCAACCAAACCCCCAAATTAATAACCAACTCTATACCAAAATCAAGAACGAATTCTAAACCAAAATCAAGAACCAAACCCTAAATCGACTTGAGTAGTGAAATCGAAATCGATTACGTGATGAAATCGAAATCGAAATCAAAAATTGAAATCGATTTCGAAAATCGAAATAGAAATTGAAAATCGAAATCGATTTCAAGAACCATGGTGAGGAGATGTCGATCTGTAACAGAATCAAACCCCAAATCAAAGAAGATGGCGATGTTGATCAAAATTGAACCCTAAATCAAAATTCAGTAACAAAATTCGAAGATGATGGCAATGTCGATGAGTTCGAAGACGATGACAATGTCGATCTGTTCGAAAATGAAAGCGATTTTGATTTGTTCGAAGACGATAGCGAGGACGGCAAAGACGTCAGAGACGATGGCGAGGGGGAGTTCAACGAAGACAAAGAAGACGATAAAAATAGCAGAGAAAAAAAAAAAATCTTTGTTTTGAGCTTAACAAAAGTGGAACACATGACTCACTAATAACTCAATTAATTCCGAGCGTGTCCCTAAAGTTGGGTTGAGTTTTTTGGGCAAAAAAAAAAAAAATAAGTTTTTTTATTTTTATTTTTTTTTCTTTAGGATTTTGAGAATCAATTCTCATTTTTTGGGTTGGGTTGGATTGACTTTTGTGTTTGCCAAACACGTTCCCAGAAATCAATCCCATAATTTTTTAGTTGGGTTTGGTTGAGTTGTATTGGAAACACTAACCAAACAGGGCCTTAGTTACTTAAAGTAACTAATGCCTAAAGACATAGTTTGAAACCAACCAAATCGGTTTCCATCATGACAAGCATTCAAGACCCATCAAATCATGGTCTAATCAAACATTAAATGCCTCAATAACGAGAGAATTTAATGAGAGATCTTGTGAAGATTTTTCTAGCAAAATATCTTGATGGAAACATAGTTACTTGGAAGTAACTAACGATTACAAAACTAACCGAACTGATTTTCATCATATCAATGCATTTAAGACTTATCAAGTCATGGTCAACTCATGGCATTTAATGTCTTGAATAGCCATTAACGATTCCATCCAATGTATGCATTAAATGGAGAAGATATTTTTACCAAAATATCTTAAAGGCAATCTAGTTACTTGAAAGTAACTAGCGGTTACAAAGTTAATCAACCCGGTTTCCATCCCATCAATGCATTAAATACCGTTCAAATCAATGTCAAGTCATGGCATTAAATGACTTGAATGGCCATAAATGACTACATTTAATGTAAAAGATATTTTTCAAATCAAGTAACTAGATTACCACGAGTAACTAATACTTATCAAGCAAACCAAACCGAAATACATCAAATCGGGTAATAAATGAGCATTTAATGGCCTATGTGAAAGATTTAAATGAGACATTAATGGCCAAGATGTTTACAAAATTTGGTAATCATTACCAAATCTAATGATTACCTAGGAAATCTCGGTAAATATTTATTACATGGCTCTAACCCTAGCATTAAATGATATTAAAGGGTTATAGCTAGCCTAAACACACCATGAGCAGTAGGCTGGGAAAGCCTACGCATTCCCCAATGTGCAAAGTACCCTGTGCCTATAAATACCATCATGTTTTCATTCAGAAACAAGCTTGGACACTTCTCTTTTCTATCTAGGCTCGAAATTCTCTCTCGAGTCTTGGGATCTCTTAAGAAATACACTCCATAAACATACTTAAATCTTACAAAAAAAAAGGCTCCAAATAGGTGTTCTTGAGATTCATAGAACAAGATCTCAAGAAGTTGTTAAGGAACAACCAAGAAGAACCAGGAAGATCAAAGAAGAAGAGAAGAAGAAAAAACACTTAAGGAAATATCACTCTCCTAAGTTAGGTAAGTCCTCTCAAACTCTTCTTTGATTTTGTTTAAATACCTTTATATTACTTATATATAGTATATTTGAGTAGTTCTTAGAGGCTTAGATCATGTACATAGAGTAAATATCATAGTTCATATAAGAACATTAAGAACACAATGATTTGTGCATAACATCTTTGGCTCTGTCAAGGACACATGAAACTAAACTTTGACGATCTAAAACAAAATTCTGATAAAGGACTGCTAACTAGTAACAACTAACATTTACTTTCCTACAATAGCCTAGATTACAACATAACCTATGTCTCAAGCTTGAGGACTAGCACCCTATATATATACTATCACGTCTAGACCCCTTGTGGCTAAAATTTAGAATAAAGAGATGACTTTATTCCTTCGGGGATAAGTATGCACCTTCTTCAGAAACGTTTTCGGTTTCTTAGTTACGAGGAGGACTGGCACCATATATATATTACTCTGTCGAGACCCTTATGACTAAAAGTTATAATAGAAAAAGGACCTTTATTTCCTCGGGGATAAATATGCACCTTCTTCAGAAACGTTTCTATCTTCTTAGTTACGAGTAAGAATGGAACATATATTATATATTTTCTTATCTTTTAAACTAATAAAGCAAACCTTGACGCTAAACTTGCCTAAGCAAGTAAGTTCTATTGGAGTGTTATTGACAAAATTAAACGTGTATATCCACTTACTGTTAGTGCCATTTATGTTTTTATCTTATCTTAAACAAAAGAGAAAGAAAATAAAAAATAAAAAATCATCTTGTCAGATTGAACTACGTTTTGACCTGATTTTCGGCAATCTGAGATATGTAGGCAACCCTATATGGGTTCGGTCGTTTGTTTAAAATAAAAATCATCTTATAATGAACTAAGTTTCAACCTAATTTCCCGTGAAAACCGAGATATGTAGGCAACCTTCACAGGTTCAATCGTTACTAAAAATAAATAAATTATTTTCATTCAATCTGTTGTATCTATTACTACTGTTAGATAATGAATTTTTCTTGTTTTCTTAACATAAAATACATGTAAATACAAAAAAAAAAAAAAAAAAAAAAAAAAGAACGAAAAAAAAGAAAGAAGAATTGGTATGTTAACCAAAACTGAAGGAAGCTACTTGGACTTATTTAAACGTAATGATCTATTTAGACTTAGGTACTATTTTCGGACGAGTGTATTGGGTGCCTAACACTTTCCCTCGAGCATAACTGACTTTAATAAAGTCATTTTAGACCCCCTTAAATTATAGGATTTTTGAGGTTGACTAGAAACTTTTACTTAACTGCATTTTGTCAAATTTAATAGTTTCTGTGTTTTTCTCATATTTTTTTAGTATTTTTGTATATTATACAGTGTAATCTCAGGAAGAAATTCATTCCCTTTAAACCTTGGCTTGACTTTGATCGGTGACCGTCTTCCTTTTGAGTTCTTACTCCAAGAATCTCAAGAACAACCTTTGAGACCGAATTTCAGCAGAATAATGGCGTGTTATTCAAGAAACATGCTTGAGAATCATAGCATTCAAGACTTGGCTCGAGTTTTAGAGATAAAAACTAGGACTTCCAGTCTTAAAAATTATGAAAACAAACCCCATATTTATAGGCCTGGGATGCCTGCGCATTCTTCATTGGGCAGGCATATCTAGTTTGTTCCTTAGGCAGTGTTTGGCCTAGGGGACTTGGTCTCTTCTTTTGGTTCTGTTCATCTTAAAACAAATTTTAGGTGGAAGAGAAGATTCTAAAAAATTTAGTAATCATTACAAAATCTTTTCCTAGATTTGGTAATGATTAGCAATCATTACCAATCATTACCCCTCCTCCAACCATATTGGTTGCACATGGGTGAATTAATAGATTGATGTGATACTTTCAATTCGGTTTAGGGGCCAAGTACCGGTATTTTGCCTATACAAAGCATAATTATGTAGTCACCGTGCTTTAATTCTATGTATATAACACATATAACCCATAATCAACTAAAAAAATGTTTAATTTTTGTTATAATCATCAAACCATGTCTAAATCATACATAATCATCTCAAGAACATCAAAGAACATGTTAAAAACATGTGAGGACTCAAAGCATCCGAGAACATGTCAAGAACATATGAAGATTTAAACAAAACACCTATCACCCCATGAGTTGTACATAGTCTCTACGATTTTTTCATGAATGCTTCAAACCGAACTCTTACTAACTGTTAATCCAACCATATAATTTTTAATAACTGATTTACTTTAAGAAAACGTCAAGATCATAGTCTGGCACTAAGTCTTCAGGCTAGTGGACTAACACCTTATATATATATATATATATATATATATATATATATATGGTATTTCATTTCTATTCAACTAACAACTCATATACTAACACTAATCTAACCAAAAACAAGTGAGTTCGGTTAAGGTATTCTGGACAAAATCAAAGAGATTATTTAGATATGATGCTGTGGTTCATGTATAGTTTAATAACTAAAATCAACTGAAACCAACCAATATTTAACCTTATATAAATGAACTACGTGATGACCAGATTCTCATTGATCTGAGATACATAGGCAACCCACGTATGAGTTCGGTCACTGGTACGCGGGAAGGGATTCGCATCCTTGGTGTATCTGACTACTCGCAAGTGTACGAGGTCAAAGTTTTATTATAGTGTGATCGTTAAGATTGGGTTATCGTATCCATAAGGATTGGTGTCGTTACTATCGAATACTGCGTTTGTCGTGACCTAACTTTATCTAGGCGAAAAACAAATGTAATTAATTAATTAAACTAATACTAATATAACCTAAATTAACTATACTAATATACTAATATGTTTTAGCAGAAAGAATCATTTAGGGATTAACGTGTTTACAAATACATGTTCAATCTCGATTTACTCACGTTTACGGTGTTCGACCTATTTGACAATCTCGGTACGTAAACTCCACTGCCATCTCTCCCGAGTGTAAGACGGGGGAATACATGACTTCGAGTCAACGAAGAAATTCCCCTCAACGTCTTAACAACCCTAAGTCATGTGAGTCTCGCCTAGCGTCATTGATTGCACACCATCCAACTCCCGACCGGGTCATTGGATCGTGCGTTGTATTTACCCTATCAATAATCTCTATTCTAAAACTCTCTCGCCACCTCTCTCGAGTGTAAGACAGGGGATATAACGCAACTTCAAATCAACGAAGAAGTCCCTCTCAGCGTCTTAACGACCCTAGGTCGCGTGAGTCTTGCCCCAACGTCATCGATTGTCCACGATTTATACCCCGACCGGGTTATAGAATCGTGGCGTTTGTTTGCCCAAATCCGAATCCAGGGTTTATCAAAACCCCGTATTCTCTATTTATCTAACTAAGCATGATAAACAAACAATACGATAAATACAATCAAACTACGAAGAACAATCACAAACGAAACACCAAAATTATCCAAACACATATTCATAAATTTATTGTTAATCCCTATACAATCCACATTTAACTCATGGTCATAACTGCATAAACATTAAAATTGAGCTAAAAATGCTCACATGATCCTAAGTTAAAGAAATAAGGAAAATGAATCGAAGAACTTAGTCTTGTCTGAAGATAAACTGCTAAGAATGTTCAACGATCGATTCGTCGTCTTCTCCACTTCGGGATGTGAGATCCACCTCTAAAACTCCTAAACCCTAGCCTAAATATGGACTAAGGTGCCCAAATGGCCGGGGGGGTTCACAAGGCGGGGAGAGGGAATGGTATTTATAAGCAAAAGATCTCAAAATATCTAAATAAAATATCTAGGTAGTGCAGAGGCTCTCCGCCTAGGCGAAGGGTTCTACCGCCTAGGCGGAGGGTAGGTCAGTTTGGTGACTGCTGCAGTGATGAAGACAATAGTAGACATAGAAACGTTTCTGCAGGATGTTCGCCTAGGCGGTGGGCTGTCACTAGCCTTTTGTCTTTCTCAGCTTTTTCACTGCTGCAACAGTGGTCTGGACGCCGCAACGGTGGGCTTGTTTCACAATTTTGCCTCCGAGCTTATTATTCCACCGTTCTTCGATCACTTTCGTTCGATCTCATCGTTTTCGTTCTAGTTTTCTATCTTTTTGCCCCACACACCTGATTTATACAAAAAGTATGAAAACTAATTAAAATATAATAAAATACTATATAAACGCACGAAAACTAACTTAATTCAGTTTAGAAATACGTAGGTAGATCACATCTATCAAATGCTCCCAAACTTGGAATTTGGCTAGTCCTCAAGCCAAACACACACACGAAAATGAAAAAACACAACGAAAGAAAATAACAAACATCTTAAAAATAATCTAAACATAACAACATGCGAGTTTTGACTTCTTCTAATGGCCTATTTATTTTTGTCCCTCAACAACCGCTAGTCATATCGAGTTCAGGCAGTAAAACACATCATGAGGTTCTAGAATTTCGACATGCAATAATGGTGAATGCTATTCTAGATCCTGTAAATGTGTTTGTGTGAGACTCAATAATATAACTAGACAACGACCGGATAGGATCATCCACCAACGAAACTCATGACTTTAACCGTGAAGGACTAGGATTTCCATAAGCCGGATTAGGATCCACTCTCCACTAATGTAGACTTCGAAGCTTATAGAGATCATTAGGACTTGGTTCGGTTAAGGAATAGTTGGCCAAGGGTATTTCGGAATAGAAAATGGGTTAACGTTGTTAACTTAACATTACCCGAGGCTCAACGCTTGGCACATTCACTCTCGAACCCCCATAGATAAATTGGAAAACAATCCCGAATAATCAATTAAAGACCGACGTACTCACTTGTCAAAAAGAAACGTAAATTTAAAACCATATGTACACTTGATTCTTTTTTTTTTTTTTTTTTTTTTTTTTTTTTTTTTTAACTAACCACACCCCTAAACTTATTCAATTAGTATGATTTCACGGGTGTGGCTAAAACAAAAGAAGAACGACAAAGTGAGTACTCGAATACCGAACCAATTAAGAAATTCACCCTAAACCCAATCGCTCACATCAAGTAGCATTTACAATTGCGAACTTGATTCACTCAAATGTGCCTTTAAATTCAGCAATTTAGGTTTGGAAGAAGATCCACTGGCCATGGTATTAGTTTATGTGTTCTGAATTGAATTTGCATTTAGGCTTCGACAAGGTAATGAGGGATAATTATATTGCATGGTAGGCTTCAAAAGGCTCAAGCGACAAAACGACTACCTAAATCACGTCTCCTGAACTACCTCGCCTAGGATTTCGCCTCAAGCTTCCCCTCAATCAAGTTCTAGAATCCTTAATATGTCATGAGTTTAGCTAATCGATAATAGTCCTTAAATCAATTGAATAGAAATACATTGAGTCTATGTGCTCATGCAAATTAGGATCTACAATAATTTTGACCAAAATGCATAGTTAAGCACACAGAACACACATGCATGGGTATTACCCTTGACCTTGAAAACAACCAGGGGTAATTATCATCATCGGGTAACGACCCAGATGAACGCAAAACTCAACATGCAAACAACAACACAAAAATATAAACACATTCTAACTTAAACACACATGCAATACAAGAAAATAATAACACATAAACTAACATACTAAACTACACATCACTTCCGAACTCAAAATGGACAGTGTCCTCAGCAAACCCAATCATCATTCTCAACATATAAATATTTAAAGCATGCTGATGAAGGGTGTTTAGAACACTTACCTGGGAGGCGAGAGGATCTCGCCTCCAAATCAAGTCGGATGTGATAGATTTAACTTATTTGTGACCTTGGGTTGCCTCTCAATAAGCGTGTGGTTTAATGTCCTCGGCCCGACATTTTCATAACGCCCTCAAGCTTGGCGGGGTTTTGCTTTGTTCGGCTCGATCTTTCAACGAAACACCTCACCTGATTATATGCGTGGCCACGCACAATAAACGGCTCAGAATCCCGTCGAAAGGGATACATCAATACCCGTCGATCTAACATCTCCAAGTACCTTGTAAAAGAAATAAAAACAAAACTACAAACAAAAATTCTATACAAAAAAAAAATGCCTAAAGTAAAATCAGGTCATTTACTCACAATATCGACAACAACTACAAAAGCCAATCCCCAGCAATACGATACACTTACTTCTCCTATCTAAAACTTAAGTCTCCGACTGTTACCGCATTTCTCCAGCAATAACATCAAAACAATCCCCGGCAAAGACGCCAAAAACTTGGTGGACATTGACAAAAACTGAATCTGACAAACCAATCCTCGGCAACGGCACCAAAAACTTGGTACGCGCGAATGGATTCGCATTCTCGGCGTATCTGACTACTCGCAAGTGTATGAGGTCAAAGTTTTAGTATAGTGTAATCGTTAAGATCGGGTTATCGTATCCACATGGATTGGTGTCGTTACAATTGAATACCACTTTTGTCGTGACCTAACTTTATCTAGGCGAAAAATAAATGTAATTAATTAATTAAACTAATACTAATATAACCTAAATTAACTATACTAATATACTAATATGTTTTAGTGGAAAGAATCGCCAAGGGATTAACATGTTTACAAATACGTGTTCGATCTCGATTTACTCACGTTTATGGTGTTCGACCTATTTGACAATCTCGGTACGTAAACTCTACCGCCATCTCTCCCAAGTGTAAGACGGGGGAATACATGACTTTGAGTCAACGAAAAAATCCCCCTCAACGTCTTAACGACCCTAGGTCATGTGAGTCTCGCCCAATGTCATTGATTACACACAATCCAACGCCTAACCGGGTCATTTAATCGTGCGTTGTATTTACCCTATCGACAATCTCCGTTCTAAAACTCTCTCGCCACCTCTCCCGAGTGTAAGATAAAGGATATAACGCAACTTCGAATCAATGAATAAGTCTTCATCAATGTCTTAACGACCCTAGGTTGCGTGAGTCTTACCTCAACACCATCGATTATCCACGATTCAAACCTCGACCAGGTTATAGAATCGTGGCGTTTGTTTACCCAAATCCGAATCCGAGGTTTGTCAAAATCCCGTATTCTCCATTTATCTAACTAAGCATGATAGACAAACAATACGATAAATAGAATCAAACTACGAAGAACAATCACAAATGAAACACCGAAATCATCCAAACACATATTCATAAATTTATTGTTAATTCCTATACAATCCATATTTAACTCGTGGTCATAACCGTATAAACATTGAAATTTAGCTAAACATGCTCACATGATCCTAAGTTAAAGAAATAAGAAAAATAAATCGAAGAACTTAGCCTTGTCCGAAGATAAATCGCTAAGAATGCTCAACGATAGATTCGTCGTCTTCTCCACTTCGGGATATGAGCTCCACCTCTAAAACTTCTAAACCCTAGCCTAAATATGGCTTAAGGTGCCCAAATGGCTTGTGGGGGGAGGGGGGGTTTCACAAGGAGGGGAGAGGGGATGGTATTTATAAGCAAAAGATCTCAAAATATCTAAATAAAATATCTAGGTTATGCAGAGGCTCTCCGCCTAGGCGAAGGGTTCCACCTCCTAGTTGGAGGGTAGGTCAGTTTGGTGACCGCTACGGCGATGAAGACAGCGATGGACATGGAAAAGTTTCTGCTGGATTTTAGCCTAGGAGTTGGGCTGTCAGTAGCCTTTTGTCTTTCTCAGCTTCTTCACCCCCGCGGTGGTGGTCTAGATGTCGCGGCGGTGGGCTTATTTCACAATTTTGCCTCCGAGCTTATTTTTCCACCGTTCTTTATTCGCTTTTGGTTCGATCTCATCGTTTTCGCTCCGGTTTCCTATTTTTTTGCCCCACACACCTGATTTATACAAAAAGTATGAAAATTAATTAAAACGTAATAAAATACTATATAAATGCAAGAAAACTAACCTAATTTGATTTGGAAATACGTAGATAGATCACACCTATCAGTCACCTATCTAAATAATTTAGTCTAGTTTGCATGTTGGAACTATATGTCGACCTGATACCTTGTGGAAACAAGGATATGTAGGTAACCTTTATAAAATTCAGTCTCTTAAAAAATACAAAACATTTTTATTTCATATAACTTGTATGTTGGAACTACACGTCAACCTGATTCCCTATGCAAACAGGGATATGGAGGAAGTCTTTATAAGATTCGGTCATTTATATTTCTGCATCTTATAAACTGTTATTGGGTTATTGCTGCCTAGATTAGTGCAGTTTACTTGTTTTCCTTACGTAAAAAATACAAAAAATATTTTCAAACTGCTTTATTTGTAGTTTCAAAATAGATCATTAAACCTTTACTGCTTTAATCATGTCAAAATACTTAAAAAAAGGGAAACACTTTAAAAAATGAGAATTATTTAGTTTAATGAAACCAAATAAAATTACTTGGGTTTGTTTAAAAGTGAAGATTCATTTAGACCAATGTACCGTTTACAGACGAGTGTCTTGGGGTGCGTAAAATCTTTCCCAAGCAGAACTGACCCCCGAACTTTAAGAAATCTCTGGTATAAGACCTTTATGAGTAAAAACATGGGCTATTTTAAAATAAAAAATGAATTTATAAAATGCCAGTGACCTAGCACATTATTTAGCCCCATGCTAGGTGGCAACTTTTTTTAAATATAAAATCCTAGCTCATCGTTTTTCCCAATTTTTACTTTTTTTGCTAACAAAATCTGGGGTATGTCAAGTGATAAGAGGGTTTATAAAAATAATTAACTTAGTAATTATTTATTCATATTTTTTTTCCTTCATTCTTTTAAAAGTTATTTATTTGTATTTTGCAGTTTAGGAGGGAAATAAATCCTTTGATGAGAAAGTGTAAGAGACAGAAAAGACGAGCTCTAGGGGAAGGGGTATTGAAGGGTACGTTTGGTTGGAAGAATGAAAAAGGAAATGGAAAATGAGTGAATAATATTTTTAAGGGAAAATTACCGTTTACTCCAAAAAAATTTTACTATTTATTGATTACTCCCATCGACGCTTTTTTCTTGCATTGATTACTCCCATCACAGGTAAATTTTGCACCGAAAACTCCCGTTTCTAAAAAGGGCGAGGGGTGAGTTTATTGAAATGTCTTCCCGTGATTCGCGTCTTCCTTCTGAAGTACCGATCGAATTGTAGACGTGTCTTCGTCTTCGATCGATTTCCATGTCCAAGCTTGACCCCTCCCACCGCAAGATTGATCAAAGACAAAGACGTGTCTACAAATCGATCCAATAAATTAACGATAGAAATTGATCAAAGCAAAATGAAAGCCGTCAAGCTCCGATCAATTTCCATATCCAAGCTCCCATCGCAAGATCTTTGTTCACGACCTCGAGTGGGATGCCAACATCGAGGCACTCATTGATGCCTTCAAGCAGTATGACGAGATAGTATCAGGGCTTGGATAAGGAAATCACTAGAGAGAGAAAGAGATTTTAGCCTCTGTTTGGGATATGGGAATGGTGTTTTCAGCTGCAACATAATGCGTGACAGCTAGCAAAAGATATTTTCATCTTTTGCATTTTTTACACTTTGCACCCTGCATTTTGCAATTTATTTGTGACAGTTGATATTACATTCAACATCCACAGGTGTTGAATGTAACATCCACGCAAAATACGATCCATAAAAACATTAGAACAATTGATGTTACATTCAACATCCACAGGTGATTAATATAATATCCACGCATAATACGATCCATAAAAATATAAGAACAATTGATGTTACATTCAATATCCACAGGTGTTGAATATAACATCGTTAAAAAAAATAAAAATAAAAATAAAATGATATTACATTCAACATTCACATGAGAGGTATTTTGGTCAGAAAAAAGACAAAAGAAATTATTGGTGTAAAGAAAACGTCATAGGTTTAATCGGTAATTTCTTCCACTTTGGAAGTTAATGGTGAAAAATCATTTTTCCTATTGTTGTTTGGTTAGGAAAAAAAATGAAAGGAGGAAAAATAATTTACTATAATGTAATTTTACTATTTTACCCTCATACATTATAAAAAAAAAAAAATTAAAGACAAAAAATCTATTATTAGATGTATAGTTGTAATTTTGATACTTTTTTTTAAACTTCAATCATTTTTCCTTCATTTTCATCCTAAATTTGAAAAAAATAAATAAAAAAATAAATGAGCCTTTTTCCCATCATTTTTTCTTTAGGAATTTTATTATTTAGTTCTTATAAGATATTGTATTAAGAAAATGATCCTCCAAATACCGACTTTAAGTTTTTGGTCCCCGTAACCTTCTTAGAGTTTAATCCCTGAAAATTGCCCCCTATGTCCACTTTATTAACAAACCATGCCACTGCACAAATATCATTCTATGAAATATACTAAAAACATGAACATTCACATTTTTATTTTTATTATTTTTTAAATATTTAATTTATATCTATACTAATTGTATTGTTTTGAATGTTCATACTTTCATCAAAACACATCGAATATATACATTCACTAAAACACCAAAATACAATGATATGAACATTCATCAAAATAAACTGATATGAATATTCACACAGAAAAAACAAACAATGAACATTCACAAACACAAATCGATCAAACAAAAAAATAAAACCTAACCACATGAATATTCACAAAACAATGAACGTGCAACAAAAAAATAAAATCCAACCACATGAATATTCACAAACAATGAACATTCAACAAAAAACAAAATCTAACCACATGAATATTAAAAAAACAAATCATGAATCAAACATTCATAAACACAAACCGATCAAATCCAACACACCGTCTACACAAAGAGAGCAAATCCAAAGCCCCAACGAGGGTGAGGAGGACGATGGCCGGCCATGGAATTTGTCCATCAGAGCAAGTCGAAATGGAGATTCTGGACACATCATCTTTCGAGTGATGTGTTCTGCGAGATCAGGGGTAGCGCTAACACCAACGAAGAGCGGCAATGACAGGGGAAAGGTCGTCGTCACCGTTATGGAGAGAGCAGGGCCAAGAGTGTCTAGATCCGACCCCCCGCTGGACATTATAGCCCACAGCCAACTATCACCGAGAAACCCTGCCTTGAAATTCGACCACTACCATCGAGATCTGCTTATTTCGAGCGAGATGCAGTCCTCCGCAAAGGGATAGGTGGCAAAATGGGGACGGCGAGGACAGAGGCGAGGTCGACGGTGATATCAGCAGCGACGGATGTCGTTTTCGTGAAAGATCGGGAAAGCATAGTCATGAGATCGGAAAGAGAGAGAGAGAATCGCCGAGAGCTTGAGAGATTGAGAGTGGAGTATGGGGGATGTAAGCTCGAAGCAGGTAGGAGAGGCGGCGGTGGAGGACGATGGGAATGAAAGATAATTTAGAAAGTTAGAGTTTCATATATATATATATATATATATATATATATATATATATATATATATATATATATATATAAGGGGTATAGTTGTCCATTCTTTTTTTAAAAAAAAAATAAAAAATTCAAAAGGACTTTTCTATAACAATATTTTCAAAAGGGTTTAAAAAATAATCTTTTTCAAAAACAAGTTGAATGAGGAGATAGAGTGTTAAAAAATGCCTAAATAATAAAAAACTTTTTTTCTTTTCCATTCCATTTTCTTTCTTTACCAAACATAATTATTTTTTGGGAATTTTATTATATGGCCCTCATAAGATAGTGTATTGAGAAAATGATATTCTAAATGTCCATATCAAGTTTTTTTTATCCCCGTAACCTTCTTAGAGTTTAGTCATTGGTCATTGCCCCTTATTGGTGTTGTATTTACAATTTATGTCATTTTGTTAAAAAATGTGGGAAAAAAGACCTTTTTGGTCCCTCAAAGATAGCGAAAGTGTTCAATTGGCCCTTAAGATTTGAAACTCGACACATTTGATCTCAACATTTCAAAATCGTTCCGAATTGGCCCCTAAGGCAGATTCCGTTAAGTCAACTGACGGTCAACGTTTCATTAAGGGTATTTTAGTCTTTTTATTTAAAGGGGTTAATTTTAAAAAGTTATCTAAACTTAAGGGGTCAAAATATTATTTTTTTTCTATTTCTTTTTTATCATTCTTAGTCAAATACTTTTAAATACTCTTCCTACCCCCATATTAATTGTTTATTCTTCATTGAAACTCAAATATCGGAACAAATCTGGAACACAAATAGGACTCTCCTATATTGAAACAAAAATCTAAGAACAAATTTTAAAGCCGATGAATAGGACCCTCCCATATTCAAACAAACAAATTTTGTCGTCTTCTTCTTCGTCGACAAATGTAAATATTGCTAAATTTGAACGTGTAATTTCAACAACAAATTTATGGAAACAAAACAGAATTTATGGGAACAACAAATTTATGGGAGTCAAAACAACATATATTTTTTTTGGAAATATTATTTGTTTTTTTTTTCCATTAAAAGGGGAATTAAAAACCCCGAGGAATACAAAAATAATGACATATTCAACCAAACCAAATACAAATATCTATGAAAGAGGAAATAAGAGCAAAAGTAAGGGATAATTCCATTATATTCTAAGAATTTTGTGCTAAAAATAAAGGAGTACAACATAATCATTTTTTTTTTGCTCCCATATTAAAACACAATATCAACACCAAAACGAACATCAACACCAACAAACACCACCATCAAAACGAATAACACTACCGATGAACACCAAAATCGAAAACGAAGAACACCGCCGAAATCGAACCTTGGGGTTTCGATTTCAAAATCGAAACAGGAAATCGAAATCGATTTCGAAATCGATACCGAAAAACATGGCACGAAGAACACCGCCGAACACCATCATCAAAACGACGAACACTGTCGAAATCGAACCTTAGGGTTTCGATTTCTATTTCAAAATTGAAACAGGAAATCGATTTCAATTTCGAGATCAAAATCGAAGAACACCGCCACCAAAACAACGAACACCATCGAAATCAAACCTAGGGGTTTTGATTTCGAAATAGGGTTTCGATTTCGAAATCGAAACCCTGTTCTAAATCGAAATCGATTTCAGATTCTATTTCGAACTCGAAACCCAAATCGAATTTGGGTTTTAATTTCGTAACCCAAATCAAACCACGGTTTCGAAATCAAAATCGAAGAACATCGCCGAACATCACCACGGTTTCGAAATCGAAATAGGGTTTCGATTTAGGTTTCGATTTCGATTTCCTAAATCAAAACCCTGTTCGAAATCGAAATCGTTTTGGGTTTTGATTTCCCAACCCAAATCGAACCACGGTTTCGATTTGTTCGATTTGGGTTTTGAAATCGAAACCCAGTTTTGAAATCGAAATGGAAATAGAGAACAAGACGAAGACGACTCACGTGATGGAGAAGACGACAATGAAGACGACACAGGTGATGGCGAAGAAGACGAAGACGACTTCGACCTCCACGATCTTGGTTACGCCTAGATGAATTTCCATGGCGTGAGCCCTGACATCTTGTCCGCCGTCGACGAAGTCGTCTTCAACCTCCGCGACGACTCGGAAGCCACTCGAGCTCTTGTCGATTGATACGTCGGCATCTTCATTTGGCTGCTGTTTGGTTTGGCGGTGCGTTCGGCGGTGGTGATTGTTCGGCCGTGCTTGGTGGTGCAGAGAAACGGAGGAGCCAAAAAAAGCCAAAAAAAAAAGTAGAGAAAAAAAGAAGAAGAAAATGGTTTGGGAAAAAATATTTTGACCCCCTTAGTTTAACAACATATGCAAATAGACCCCACTAAATTAATAAGAATGAAATGACGCATATACCCTTGGCCAAATGTCATGTGCTTGTCACGTGACTTTTTCCATCCAATTCCTCCAAATTTTACTAACGGAACCCGACCCAAGGGCCAATTTGGAATAATTTTGAAATGTTGAGATCAAATGTGTCGCGTTTCAAATCTTATGGATCAATTGAACACTTTCGCTATCTTTCAGGGACCAAAAATGTCTTTTCCCAAAAATGTGATAATTACCTTTTTTTAAAAACCACCAAATTACCGAAATCATTCGATGCGATTCAACGTTAATAGAAATTAAAAAAAAATACACCAAATTAATCTACGAAAAATCTTCTTTCCGACGATATGAATTTCGATTTTTTTTTGGTACCTTTTTGCTGGTTTTTAAATGTTCATGTTTTTTGGAAAATGAACATTAAATTTGTTTAAACAAACTCACGATATGAACGTTCACCAAAACAACTACGAACATTTATCAAAAAAATTGATATGAACATTCGCAAAAAATTTAAATAAAATCAACATAAAACAAATTCACGATATGAACGTTCATCAAAACAACTACGAGCATTTACCAAAAAAATCGATATTAACAATTGCAAAAAAATGAAACAAAATCAACACAGAACAACAAACGTAAATATAAACATTTAACAAAGAAATTGATATGAACATTTGCAAAAAAAAAAAAAAAAATCAACATAGAATAACAAACGTGAATATGAACATTTACCAAAATTAAATTGATATGAACATTCAAACTTACCGAAAATAGACAAACGACCAACATATCAAAACGAATGATTCACTTCAGATCTGACATATCTAAAACAATATGAACTTTTACAAAACGACTACGAACATTTACCAAAAAAATCAATATAAACATTCGCCAAAAAAATAAACAAAATGATCAACAAAGAACAACATACGTTGAATCGAAAAGATTTATCACTTTTCGACGATGACGATGATCTACGCAATAGTCAATCCACGATGAATAGAACAGATCAGAGTTCACCATCTGAGAAAGAGAGAGAGATCGAGAGAGAAAGAGAGAGAAGTCCGCCATCGACGTCATCGACACTATCGTCAATCAACCACCGCCGTCAGACGAGAGACGACTGAAGACCGTCAATCGACTGTCGCCATCCACCAAATCTGAACAAACAACCGGTGATGGGTTGTTCGCTTCAATTCGGTGGCCATTTGTTCAGACCGGTGGTTCGCGACGGTCGTTTGTTCATACTGGTAGTTCGCGTCAGTCGTTTGTTCAGATCGGGGGTTCGCGACGGTCGTTGGCGGTCATTTGGCTTCCGATTAGGTGAGAGAGCTTTCGTTGGCTGTGGGATCGCGAGCTTTCATCGTTCGACAATTGAGAGGTGGAGCAGATGAGAAATTGTTGGGAAGCGGCTGACCATGAAGGATAATTAAGCTAGGGTTTCATATGTATATATACACGGGGTATAATAGTCCATTTATTTATTTTTTATTTTTAAAAATAATTTTTCTCTAAGAATGTTTATAAAAAAGTTTAAAAAATATTTTTTTTTCAAAAACAGATTCAACGAGGAAAGAGAAACCTCAAAAAGCCTAAAAAAAAAAAAAAATTATTTTCTACCTCTTTTTTTTTTTTTTTTTTTCATTTTTCTATCCACTCTATTTTCTAACCAATCAAACATATTCTTAAAAATCAACTTCTTAGCAGTTAACATAATGATAATAAAATTAAAGAATATTATAATTACATCAAGAACTGGCAAGCAACATCATTTTCTTGAATTCCACAAAATCAAGCCTCCCGTCGGAATTCGCGTCGTACACATTGATCATTTTTCTACACTCCGCTTCCCGGCGGCGACTTCCATCCCAAAACCCTAACCTCGACAGCACACACTGGAGCTCCTCGCACGTTATGAACCCATCCCCGTTCATATCGAACACCTCGAAAGTCTTCTCCAACTCTTCATCCTCATCCTCCTCTTCCGCGGCCGTCGACGCTCTAGCTCCGCCGCCGCCAAATTCACCCTTCACGATGTGCTCGTAAAACAACACGAAATCTACGAAGTCCAGGCTCGGTTTTCCCACCATCGTCTGGAGATCGTCTATGCATGCATAGAGTCCAATTCTGCCGAGATGCTGTCCAAGCTCGTCGAAGCTCACGCGGCCATCGCCGTCCTTATCGAGTTTGTTGAAAATCCGGTGCAAGTCGTCGGAATTGAGGCCAGACATGGTGATTTTTCAGAATTGCGATTTTGTTGAGTAATAATAGTGTCTATTTGGAGAGAGAGGGAATATATATTGTGAACCCCTTTGGCTTTTGAACGGGAAAAGTACAACAGTGACATTTGGAGAAAAACTCCAACTTGTCGGTTATGATTTCTGAGACGAATTTTCTCCTGGAGCTTCTTGGAAAAAAAGGGGAAATTATAATTTCGGTCTATGAGGTGGGTGTCTATCCAGGTCTTGATATTTTTAAAATTATATATTTTATCTCTCAAAAGTTTCACATTTGTTTTGATTCCATAAAATTTAAGGTGGTGTTAATGATTTTACACAAAAAGTAGGTTGTGTTTAGCACATGACCTTCTAATTATGATTTTTCGTCATTTCATCATTTCACTAAACTTAAGACGTTTTCTTTTAATACCAATTTATCTTTCTCTCTCTCATTTTTCAAACAAATCATTGTTAGGGAAATGTTAGGAGATGTTTTAGGTTTAATAAAGTGATAAAATGATAAAAATATCCTTAGAAGACTATATGCTGAGCACAACCTATTTTTCATTCAAAATTATTAACAACATTTTTAATTTTGAAGGGATTGCAACTGTTAGAATAATTGAGAGGCGGAATATTGAAAGAGCATGAGACGATTGTATTAATCTATGAGAAATGTATAATTTACGGAGATGTATAAAGAGTTTATATATAGAGACTGACTAGGGTTTTCCTAGTAGAATTAAGGTTTAGTTTTCCTAATGAAATTAGGGTTTAGCTTAGTGGATCAAGGCCGATATAAAAATATTAACATCCTCCCTCAAGGCTATAAATCAGACATGAACTTAAGTTTGGAGTGAAAGAGTCCAGGTGGATGAGTCTTGATGAAAATATTTCGTTGTCTAATCGGCTGAACAGATGGAGTGAAGACGAACAGTATTTTGGAGAATGTGATGACGGATGAAGTGACAATTAGTCTTGATGCGTTTTATACGCTCGTGGAAACATCATTATGAGCAATATGAATAACACTCCTATTGTCACAAGTTAGTATAGTAGAAGTAGGAGCGGAGACTCTCATGTCAGCGAGGAGCCAGCGAAGGTAAATTTATTCTTGTGTTGCATTAACCAATACAAGAAAAATGGTCTGTAGCGACAATTAAAAAATAGCCACTAATAAAATGTTTTTAGTGGCAAATTACTCAATTGCCACTAATTTATTCCAAATTCCACTAAATTTAAAAAGATTAAGGTCGCTTTTGGTGCCAAATTTTGGTGTTAAATTTTGTGTCCCTCTTTTTAATTAAAAAAAATAATTAGATGTGGGGAAAATTAATCAAAGGAAAAGAACTAATTAAACAATTATTCAAATATTGAAAAAAAAAAAAAAAAAAAAACAAACTAAAATAAGATATGAAAAATATTAGGGCATTTCAATAATTAAAAAAACAAATATGCATCATTTACATGTCAAGATTTAAACAACTGGCGACGATACAATTGTGTTCCTACTGAATTAATTACTTTCTTATTTGGCAATGAGAAGATCTTAATAGCATATATACATAAGCAAAGTTATATTCAATAAGGAGAGCAAAGTTATAAGCAACTTTATATTCAATAGATGGTCACTAATTACCACAACTGTCCAACTAAACCAACACAAGGCTCATAGATCCCTTATAATTAACTAGGTAAGAGAAAATAGAAAAACCAACATAGCAAAGTATTATTTTGGCTCAACTACAGGGAGCACAAACTATGGACCAAGTAATCATCTAAGCTCCTTCCACATCAAGTTGTAAAATTTCTTGCAAAATTCTATTAAAAAAAGGTGGATATTCTATTGCATTCCATATCTTTCTCCCAATGGAGAATTAAACAGAATCAACTCAAGGACAGGGGAGTTGTTGATTCCCCCTAATGATCCACTCCTGGCATCAACCAACGTAAAATTACAACATTTACCATCTTATTGCTAGGGAAAAAAAAATGCTCGAGTCGCATTAATTACTCTCGGAATCACCAAGTGCTAAAAAGACAATTTCCACAAAATTTGTTACTATTCCTGGAACATGTGCAATTTTTTTTATTCTCATATTTCTGCTTTTGTTCTCAAAACAAAAAAAAATAAATCTGTGCGAACAAAAATGTTAATGGTCTGGAATTGGAAACTGAAATATGAGAAGAAAAAATATATTCTTATCAAGGAAAAGAATACTACAGCAGAATTGGTTTTTTTGGGACAAAATAAAATTTCGAGATAGAAATTTTATTGCGATACTTGGACTTTTAGGACATTTCGTATTTGTGCCCTATTAACAGTCGCTCCTATAGATTATTAGGACACTGGCATCTAAGATCGAAGTGGCGTTCTTCTCCACTAGGGTGCGATGCTCGTGGATAATCATTGAATCCCAAAGATAATGTCTGGATGAAATAACAAACACCATTTCACTATATGTTGTATAAAAATGCAAGTATATAAATATGAATGAACAAATGCTATGACATTTAACCTCCGGATTTAGTTCTCTAGTGGTGGTATTGTCTCTTCCATGCCAGAAGTAGCTGCTGACATCGTTTCATGTAAAGAGACATTTGAGTACTGAAACATGGTCAGCACTTGGCACGAAGTCAGATGCTTGCACATAAGAGTGGGAAGTTGAAGAGACAGTGACACAAATAACAGGTAAACTCGCTGAATCTCAGATTATCTTCTAATTTGTTTCATCAAATCAGATTTAATATTTTGTTTCACATCAGATTTAAAGAAATAATAATCTTCAATAAATCTATTTTGAGAACAGAAATGATTGGAAACAAATCAGCACAATGAATCAGATTCATTGTTCAATCAGAAACAATAATATGAACAATGTGTTTAACAGAAAACTAGAAAATAAAGAGAGGAAGCAATGATTTAGAGAACTCAAATCGAAATTTGGAGAACAAATATGATTTCACGATGGCTGTTGCTCTCCAATCAATCGCTGGCTGCTGCAAGGGTTTTGGTGGGTTCACGGTGATCGCACCTAAGGTTCAGGATGTAGATCAAGAGAGACGATGGTTGATCACAGGGTTCACCATCACAGCTAGGGTTCGCAGATAGGGTTCACAATGGCAAGCTGTGGAACAAGACAATGAAGATTGTATGAGCGCTGGAAGCGAGAGAGAGGATGAAAATTGGTGCCAATCCAAAATGACATCGATTTGGGTATAACATTTTTAATTTAATTCTTACCTTTTTTTTTTTAATTTAATTATTTAATTACATTTATAGTGGTACTATTATTTGTCCTTTAAACAACATCATGGTCCAATTGTGGAGGAGTTTTGTTGAGTGAGAACTTCGATATTGTAGAAGTTGATTGGAGTTCTCTTGCATCAATTGATAGACCTGGGGGACCATTTTTCAGTTTAGTAAATTTGGTTACCAATTGCTCGGAGAAGGAAGCCTTAGAGGTTCGTACCCAAAATAGTCAGTTGGAGTGTATTGAATTTGCAGTTGATAGGAGTGTTGGTCTTAATTTCAGTTTGGCAAGCAAGGTAGTTAATTGTATGGAGACAGAGATGGCCGAGAAAACAAGGACTCTTAATGGAATTGGGGTCATAGAGTTTAGTGGAGTGGAGACATTCGACTCATTCATTGAGAAAGTGGATTATAATTTGTGCATTGAACATAATTTTTGCTATAACAACCTGGAGAACGTTTTGGTTCAAGATGTTGAGATTTCTAATAAGGAAAAGAAACTCAATGAGAATGGGCAACATCATATGTTGGAACCAGAGTCCACAAGGATAGCTTCAAATATGGTTGAGGGGCCTTCGTCGTTAGTAGAAGTTTATGAATCTGACTATGAGGTTGTGGAAGTTGTAGATGACATTATAGAAGCCAGAGCTTAAATTCGTCAAAGGAAAATGTAGCATCTATTGATCCAATAGGAAATATAGAGCTATGGGAGTCGTCTCTCCTAATGATGAATGATTTTGTAGAAAAGGGATCCATCTTTGGAGATAAACAAATTGTCAGGGTTAATGATAGAGATGTGGTAGCATATTTTCTGAGAGTAATTCCTTATCTATGTCAAAAGATGAGATTGATGAAATCTTTGCAAAGCTTCACGGGGGAGAGCCTTATAAGAAAATAGTCTCAATTCCGAAAAAGAAAAGTAAAAAAAACGCCTTGGCGGTATGGGTGTACTAACTATCTCTTGTCTGCTATGGGTTTGTGAAGTTGGCTATAATTAGGGGTCGCACAAGATCCAGGCTCAAAGTTACCTTTGGTATGCAGATGGTGGAGTGTGGGGCACTTACAGTTGTCAGGATTAGCGTTGATTGTGTTGTCGCAGTGAAGGTTGGTTATTTGGATTTTGGTGTTGTCCTTCCCCAGTTGCGCCTGCCCTCGTTGGAGTTTGTTCATTGTTTGTTGTATTGATGTACTATAGTGCAGATATGCCGTAGAGCTATTTTATATAGCTTTCGCGTGTACTCGTTGGGGAGTGGTTGTCTTGACCTCAAGTCCTTGAGTTTTGTTAAACGGTGTAATTTGTCTACTGGGGGTCTTGTAGGCTACTTGACAACATCTTATCGTGGAATAAGGAAATCCTGCCCTTATATACAATATTTGCTTATCAAAAAAAAAAAAAAAACATCGTGGCCTAATTGTTTTTAGGACAGTATTTTTAGTCCTTATAATATATAAATAATATTTTTTTATCTATTTTTAGACCTTATAATATATAAATAATATTTTTTTATCATTATTAATTTTATTTTATTGGGGCACTATTTTTTGTCATGTAAACATTTGATTACATATTATTTTTTACTAAAATAAGAGTATGATTATTAAAAATATCGATGTGGGATAATCCACACAATACATCAATCAACAACTTCAAGAAGATAGTTTAATAAATAATTTTAATTTACCTTTTAAATATGATTTTTACGAATATTTACCACATTCATCTCCTCGTCAAGAAAAATAAATTAGTATATTCAAGTGTCTCAAATTAATATTGATTCTCACAAATAATTGGATTACAAAATATCAAAAAAAACATTTAATAATAATAATAAAAAAAAAACGTTAATATTTGTTCAGTCAAATTTGAAGTTCATAGGTTTTTTTCAAAAGGTCCTTAATTTGTATTTTGCAGTTCAGGAGGGAGGAGGGAAAATGTATCCTTCGATGAGAGAGAGAATAGAATATTTACATAATAACTCAAAGTCTTAGCAGTCAAGTGTCAACATAATAAAATAAAGAATATAATATTTACATCAAGAACTGGCAAGCAGCATCATTTCCTTGAATTCCTCAAAATCAAGCCTCCCATCGGAATTCGCGTCGTACACATTGATCATTTTTCTACAGTCCGCTTCCCGCCGGCGACTTCCATCCCAAAAACCCTAATCTCGACAACACACTCTGGAGCTCCTCGCACGTTATGAACCCATCCCCGTTCAAATCGAACACCTCGAAAGTCTTCTCCAACTCCTCTTCCGCCGCCGTCGACGCTCTAGCTCCACCGCCACCAAAATCACCCTTCACGATGTGTTCGTAAAACAACACGAAATCCATCAAGTCGAGGTTCGGTTTTCCCACCATTGTCTGGGGATCATCTATGCATGCATAGATTCCGATCCTGTTGAGATGCTGTCGAAGCTCGTCGAGGCTCACGCGGCCATCGCCGTCCCTATCGAGTTTGTTGAAAATCCAGTGCAAGTCGTCGGAGTTGAGGCCAGACATGGTGATTTTTCAGAATTGCGATTTTGTAGAGAAATAAGTTTGGAGTAGAGTATATAGAGAGAGAGATGACTTTGGTTTTTGGACTGGATAAGACAACAGTGACATTTGGAGAAAACTCCAAGTTGTCGTGAAGCTTCTCGTAAAAAAAAAGAGGATATTATATTTTTGGTCCCTTAAGTGTGGGGTGGGTGTATAGGCGGATCTTGTGATTTTTAATATTATTTGAAAATTATATTTTTGGCATTTGAATTAATTTCGTAAAATTGGAAGCATGTTTAATGATTTTGAAGAAAAAAATTAAAAAGAAAAATTAAAAGAGTAATAAAATGTAAATTAGTTATTTCTTTTCATTGATGATGTAATACAATATATATACAAGTCTAAAACTATATACCAAATGGAAGAAATGGAAACTACATTAATGAATAATATGTACACTTAATTTATAGGATTTGACTTTTCCTTATTTTCCATGTCAATTCCAAAACTCAATTCCAATAATCAAGGATTTGTTTTTTCCTTATTTTCCATGTCAATCCCATAAATCAAGGATTCGTGTTTTCCTTATTTTTCCAATTACGCCCCCTCAAGATGGAGTTCAAGGAATGAACGCCAATCTTGCTCCGTAGGTCCTGTAATCGTAATCCTGTAAGCGGTTTTGTTAAGGCATTGGCGAGTTAATCTTTAGAAGAGACATGTGAAACACGAAGACTACCAATTTGAACTTTATCCTGAACAAATTGAAAGTTAATGGCGATGTGCTTCATGTGGGAATGGAAGACTGAATTGGCACAAAAGTGGGTGGTGCCGACATTGTCACAGTAGATAGTAGGCGTGGTTAAATTGACGGTACCAAGTTCAAGCAGCAAAGATTGTATCCAGGCAATTTCTGAAGCCGTGGGTGCAATAGCACGATATTTAGCTTCAATTGATGATCGGGCAACTGATTGTTGTTTCTTAGAACTCCAAGAAATGATATTGGATCCCAGAAATACTACATAAGCACTAGTAGAAATACGATTAGCGACGTTGCCTACCCAATCAGCATCCGAGAATGCATGTAGTGATAGCGGGAAATCATGCTGGAAAAAAAAAAAAACGTGGTGGAAAATGTCATGCAAGTATCTTAACAAGCGTTTGATAGCCGACCAATGCCCAATAGTTGGGTGATGCATGAATTAGGACAATATGTTGACAACAATGGCAACATCCGGATGTGTGAAAGATAAATATTGCAAGCCACCAACAATAGATCTATATTCTACGGCGTCAGTGAGGGAGGTACCGTCATTGAGGACTAGAATGTGATTAGGAGACATGGGAGAGGTGACAAGTTTGGCATTGCTCATGTTTGCTCTAACTAAAAGATCATGGTTGTATTTTTGTTGAGAAAAAAACACATCAACTATTGTTGGAATGACTTCTACACCAAGAAAATATGATAAGGGACCAACATCCTTGACGGAGAATCATGTCGCATGCTTGGTGATGAAATTTTGAAATACAGTATATAACATCTTTAATGGTGTTTGTTACAAAACTCATAACAAAGACAATACATAAAAAAATAAAGTACATAACATCACGAAAATAGTGGGGAAAAAAACACACTTAAAAAGATAATTAAACTGCTAAAAATTCTTTATTCTTCATTAGACATGTACCCCTCAGACAAATATTCATTGTTATTTATGACGTTATGGTATTCGTTTAGAGAGAGTGCTCTGTTGCTTGCGACAACCATTTCATTAGCTAGTTATAGTAGATAATATGTGTTCCTGCGCAACAACATTTTATTATTCTCCAAGAGAATTCATGTAATAACATCTTTGATGTCAGTTGTGTCATCAATTATACATCGTCTAGGCATCTGAAGACTTCGATGATGCGGAACTAACGCATTGAGATCTCTTAAATAAGGTACAAGGTTGTTAGACTCATTCACCATGTATTCTCATTCTTGGCGTAGACCGACGCAATACTTTATCGGGTTGGTATCTTGATCACTCTAGTGGTAATCATAATATATATTGTTGTAGAACCCAACATTTTTGGTGATCCCACGGTTCAACCCAACCCCAAACACTATATGAGTTCTCCTCACTTGAAAAACCAAATGAGTTTTCTTCACTTGAATTAATATGTGAAGACATCACGAAAATAAAAGGCTGAACAGTTTCTTTACAAATATTATACTGTACATTACGAGTTTACAAAAAAAATAGTTTTTTAAAACATAATTACTGAAAAATGATATTTTAGAACTTATGTACACGAGTCTTAACTAAAAAAAGCTAACACACCACATATCAATTGAAAGAGAGAAAATCAGTTGTTTGGTAGAAGTAGCGTTGTTATAATTTAATGTAGAAACGATATATTAGACTTCAAAGGAAAAACATAGTTAAACTACAATTCACCAACGTGAAAACATTAAATATTACTCTCATCATCAGATATTTCAATATCTGATTGATATTGAGGATTTCTTGCGCATCTCATGTAAGTACGCGCTTCGGCAAACAAACCTTGTTCAAGACGTTCACGTGCTGGCGTTTCAAGCTCGTGTCGAAAAATTCGAATTTGCATTCGGTTATTTTCTTCATGGTAGCGATGCAACGCCATCTTAAGGTTATGCGGTGTGTCTATTGGCATTATTCTGGCCAATTGATGCACTATTGGAATATTATATTGCCTGCATCCGTCCACCATAATCTTTGATTGATTGACATGATAAGTGTATTTTTCTCACATCCTTACAACCCACCGTGAAGAATAACGAACTCTTGGATCTACAGAGTATGAGAATTCGTCTTCCAAAAGCCAGTGACGTCCCATTGAACGATACAAATCTCTGACCATGTATATTTTTCAATCCTTTTCATTTTATTTGTTTTTAATTTAGTCAATAATTTAATTAACTTTAACTTTCAATGGAAGATAAATTTTTTAAACACATTAAAAAAAATAAACTGATTAAGTAACTAACAATTTTTTTAAAAAACAATCTATTATAATTTCTATTTCATTTTATATTTTTTCACATGTGTAATTTGTCAAACTTTAAAGGGTCAAAATGCACATTTTTTAATTAAACAACTAAATTAACAAATTAAACTCAAATTAAGTAACTAACTAACTAATAATTTTTTTTAAAACAATATATTATAATTTATAATTTCTCACACATGTATAATTTACTCAAATTTTGAAGAGCCAAAGTGCATAGTTTTCAATTAAACAACTAAATTAACAAATTAAACAAACACACAAACTAAAAATTTAAATAACAAAACTAACAAATTAAATTAACCAACTAATTAATAAATTAAGTAAACTAACTAACAGATTGACTAAATAATTAAATAAGTAAAAAATATAGTGATCAAACTAACAAATAAATTAAACTTACCTTTTGTAATAGGAGGAAGACGTTGTGAAATTGTGAATTTTTTTATAAATAGACACTAGCAACAAGAAGTATGAAGAAAGATGAAGGTAAATATAAGTTCAGACGAGGGGAGGGGGGAATTTATACAGATTTGGTCCAGGTGTTATCAACACTGGGACCAAAAGTACCTGCTGCAAAAGTAGTTGCTGTTGCAGTAGCTGCTTGGTCAAACGGTACAAATGTACTGTTTGACCTAGGGATGCCCGCGATCCGGGTTCAGCTCGGTTTTATACAAAATCAAAACCGTGAATCATATATAAAACCAAAACCAAAACCGTCGGTTTCTTTTAAACGGTTTTAAAACCGGACCATTTAATTTTATCCAAAACCAAAACCATGAAACCATTTAAGATTTTTTTAAAATTTATAAAAAAACAAAATCAAAGCCAAAACCACAAAACACATACCATTGTTTCTTTTAAAAAAAAAATAAAAAATAGTCTTCAAATTATTCTCATACAATTAATTTTTAATCCTGCAAAATCAACTCCTTACCTATAACCATATATTTATACTAGGGTTAGTGGGTAAAAGGGTTAACTTATAAATAAATAAATAAATAAATAAAATAGGGATAAAATTGTAAATTTCTTAGTTGTGTGTGTGTGTGTCGGTTACATGGTTCGATCACGTGGTTCGGTTACATGGTTCAGTTACGTAGTTATTATCCCAAAACTAAAACTAAAACCGCTTCGGTTGCTAAATTTAAAACCAAAACCATTTAGTCGGTTTCAACCCGAATCATTTGGTTTGGTTTCTCTCAGTTATCTATCGATTCGGTTTTTTTGGGCATCCCTAGTTTCACCAACAAATGGCACATCGCCATTTTGAAGAAACGGAGATGTGCCATTTGGATTTGAATGGTCCTGGTGTTCATAACACTGGGACCATTCAATTAAAAAAAAAAATTGATCCCGGTGTTGCGAACACCGGGATCTTAGTCCCAGTGTTCGCAACACCGGGATACTCGATCTTTGTAAATAAATTTAAAATTGCATGTTGTCAGGAAATTTTTTTAAGTTAAAGAACTCTAATCAAACCATGTCAGCGTTATATAAAAAAAATTGATCTTTTAATCACTCAAAATTAGTTGAGGTTTAATTTAGTAACCATCTCTAATTTTATGAAAGATTTATTTTGGTTAATTCAATCACCCATTATCTATAAGGAACGTGATATCATTTACTAAGGGTAAATCTAACTAGAACACCAAGAAGGATTGGAATGTCGCTCAAAAAAAAATATTGTTTTGTTGTGTAGTTTTATCAGCTAGATCAGTTAAGTTTCTTTTAAAAATTTAAATTAAAAAAGAAAAAGAAAATTATTTTCTAACAATAAACCAATCAAGAATGACTTCAGGCCTTGAGTCCATGATCATATCCTCTTTCATGGTTTTTAAAAGCTATATCTGTATATATATATATGGCTTTTTGAAGGGTATAATAATTTGTTGGGAAAAATTACATTTTTTGTCCCTGAAGTATTTGGTGGGTGTTTATATAGACCTTGAAATTTGTCAAATTACACATTTAATTCTCTAATTTTCACATTGATTTCAATCTTGCAAAATTAAAAATATTGTCAATAATTTTATACCGAAAATGAGTTGTTATCAGCAAATGTCCTTTTATGGGATTTTATTTTTTTTTATTGGGGGAGAGATTGAATTCTAGACCTTCCACAATGGAAGTAAGTTAGATATTCACTAGGTTACAAATCCTGGGATCATGAGAATATTTTCATTATTTTATCACTCTACTTAATTTAAGACATTTGCCCATAAAAAAAATTATAACTTTTCTCTTCCATTTTTGTGAATGAATTATTGTCAGAAAAATGTTAGAGAAAAACATTTTATATTTAATGGAGTAATAAAATAACAACAATAGTATCATTAGAAAGTCACGTGTTGAGCATAACCAATTTTCCTTCTAAAATCATTAACAACCTTCTTAATTTTTTGAGATTAAAACACATGTAAAATTTAAAAAATTAGTATATATAATTTTATAAATCTCAGAGTCCACACATCTTTCTTTCTTTCTTCTTTTTTTTTTTTTTTTGGTATAAATCATCCAATATCCAATAATCACATTGGGTTTCGACTAATCCGAGTTAGACTACAAAGGCAACAAAAACTCTTCCGACCGAATTTTAACGCAGCTGCATTCTCAAGTCTCGAACCAAAGACTTTGGTTAAGTTAAAACAACCAATCACCAACTGATCTACACGTTTGGTGGTTCAGAGTCCACACACCAACCCTATAAAAAAACAAAAATATGAGTTTCTCAAATTTGTTGCCCACAAATTTCATTAATTTGGTTGACAATAATTTATTACTATTCAAAGGGACATAGGACCGCAGAAACTAAATTTTGCCCGCATACTATTACACCTAATTAACCATGTTAGCAAATTATGGTTGCTTTCGAAGATGTTCGAAAAGTCGGAAGAAATTTTAGCGGTCAACTCATGGCATTACCGACACGGTTCACACACGCTTCAAACTCACAATTAGTCTACCAAAACAACGAACTTTTTGTTTACATTTGGCAATACGCAGCAATTTCTCCCAACAACCGCTGTACAAATTGGGCAGAATTTTTATTGTTTAATCACGATGTATGTATTATAACTTTTCTTAATAATTTATTTTTTAGTCTTTTCATTTAATTAATGTTTATCCGTGTCTAAAGACACTGTCTTAATTTAATCGTAATCATAAATTAAAATTAACAAACTAATATATTAGGTCATATATATTCCAACATCTTCACAAATCGAACTAAGGAACATGCAGAAACAACCAAAAAAAAATTTTGTTTTTTGTTTTTTTCGAGGGGTAAAATGGGAGAATCATTGCCAGTAGATTACCAATAAACTTTGTTCTTTTTAATGTACCCCCTTCCTACAACCCCTTCTCCTGCATAAACTACTGGAAGAAAACTACAACAAATGTCAACCCAGGTAATAATAATAAACAAATGATTTTTTTCCTTGATGATATTTTCCATAAATACTGAAAAATAACACGATTATGAATAGAAAAATACGACACGAAAACAATAAGCCAGCCAACCAACCAACACATTGAGTGACAATTTTGGCCTTGATGCATATTATTTGTGAAAATTGAACAAAATTTATAAAGGAGGAGAGTGCTTAAAGGAAATCTCAATCCAACTTTTTTTTCAAATGGAAAAAGTAACGAAGAAAATGGAAATATTAGTCCAACCAAACAGAAATAAAGAAACCCATTTTCATAAACTCAAGGTAATACAATCGACCTTTTATTTTCTGGGAAAATTAGTGAAGAAAATGATTAATCCAACCAAGCAGACCCGCGCCTAAAGTCACTACTTTAAATCCAAACCCTAAGTTTTATTTGGTGGTTTTGACGACATAATTAACTTCAATGTTTTACTGAACTAATTGTTTTAATGAAGATGCGATTACACAGATTAATTCAATTGATTAGTGAGCAAAAGTGAGAAATCAATGTGAAAGTTCACGGTGATATCAATGGAAGATGTTGAAGAATGTTTCATGAAAATATTTTTTTGTATTCCTAGGTAAAACATCACAAACTCTTTATAAACTCTTGATACAACTCGATTGGGATTACTCACTCACAGATATTGAACTTAAATAATTCTATGTGATTGATTATGTCATTAGGAGTATCCAAATATGTTTTTTTAAAGGGCCAATCAAATCCATCAAGTTCTGATTCGAAAATGTCGTTTGCCTACTAGGTTGGCCTGAAGCGGAAACCTTGAGAGAACCAATCTATCTCATTTCTTTTCTTTTCAAATATCTTCCACATTTGTACCAGCGCTTCTTGCTCGGTTACCCCCCCTTCTCATTTTCTTTTTTCCTTTTCTTTTCTTTTTTTCTTTTTCTCTTTTTCTTTTTCTTTTTTTTTTTTTTCATTTTTTTTCCTTTTCTTTTTCCTTTCTTTTTTCCTCCTTTTTCTTTTTTGAAATAGATTATCAAACTTACAATGGTTTAAGGGCAGTCGAGCTTAGGAATGAACTTGATCTTCCTTACGAATTAAGATCTTCTTGCAACATTTAAGAGCTTTTTCATTGGAATTATTGGCATGAAATAATTGTGTTCCCTCTTCGCCATTGGGTCCGACAACAGGCGAACCAGGATATTTATACTTGGTTTGATCAAATCATTAAAGGACCACTGGAGACAACTTGACTAGCGTGCAACAATATATCAAAGCATCGTTTGGGTAATTGATGTCAATTTTAATTTTCAATCCTCCGGTAATCTGGAATTGCTGTCGAATTTGGTCAAATGCCTTTTTTATCTCACCGTCGTTTGGCAGAACAGAATCGTCCTTTATTTCTATTCCTATTGGATCGTAGTTTAGCTCTGTATTGAAATCATATCTTCACATCCTTACTCAATTACATCACATATAACATATGAAGGCAATTTTGGGTACCTAAAAACGTAAGATTAAAACATTTAGGCCATAGTTTGGATAAAATAATATTGCATTTATTTAAATTTAAAAAACCACTACAAAGTAAATCCTTTTCTATCCAAAAGACCAACAGGATGGAAAGGTGAGTATATGAAAACGTCCCTATTTTATCAAAATACCTATCAAATTGAATGTAAACAATTACCCCCATTTTTGCAGCCTTTTGATTTTTCAACTCGAGCCTCGGGCACATGACTCGCTCCTATTTCTACCAACGTTTTGGTAAAGATCAACTTTATCATTCCTTAAAGGTGCATGCTCAGACAGCGGATTCAATTAGCAATTAGGCGTAACGGCCTCAATCTTTTTGTTAGGAAACGTGAGGACCTCCATCTGTATGAACTTTATCTTGTCCTTTAGTTAAAATCAATGTTCAGTCCTATGTCCTCTAGCTTCCGAGTGGTACTCACAAAAAGCATCCAGAGAGGCGGCTTTAATTCCAGGCTTAGGCTCAGAGGATGGAAGAGGCGTCAGTATCCCTTGCTTCAAACAATTCGAGTACAGCTCGGTGATTGAGACTGGAAGGTCTAGTGGTTCCTTTTCATCTTTCCAAACATTTCTCCTAGTAGCGCAAGGTAGATATCCTGGGTAGTATTGGCTTCCTGGCTTTAGTGTGTGGTTAGGAACTTAAGGTGAGGGATTTTGTTTTGGCTGATATGTATGGTAAACGAGGGTTTGGTAGGTTTGAGGGTAGTGTTGGGGAGTGTAATTTTGGCAATGTGAAGGTACGTTCTAGTATGGGTAGTAGCGTGGATGGTTTTAGGAATATGGCGAGTTCTAGGAGTAATTTTGGTTATGGAGATTTTGAGGACAATGGTTAGGGTATTAGTTGTTTTGGTGAGGGGTTTGTCGAGGGAAAATAACGACGACTACCTCATCAACTTTCTTCTTTGGTGGGGCTAACCTCGTCCTCAGATCGGGCGAGGCCCCTTTAATCTATCCACTCCTTATTCTTTCCTCTATTGCCTATGCTTGCTTGACCGGATCACCGAAGGAAACCACCACCTATGCTCGAAAGGCGTTGATAGAACGACGGCATCTGAATTGACTTGAATATCTCTAAATGGGCTTTCTTGCTCAGTTTAGGGACAACTTTAGCAGCCTCATCCTTCCAGCAGGCGATGTACCTTTGGAAACTCTCATCATTTTTCTTCAATATTTGGTATAGGGTATTACGGTCTGGCACGGCATCCTTGTGGTACACATACTACTCGCAAAATGCCTCTACGAGATCCTCAAAGATCTTGATCTGCGATAGGTCCAAGGTTATGTACTAACTGAGAGTCGATCCTTTCAGCGATCGTCGAAACATCTTCAAGTACATATCTTCGTTCCGAGCATGGACTCCCAATTCCTCCTTGTAAATACTGACATGCCATTTTGGAGGGCTAGTGGCGTCATATTTCGTGAACTCAGGGACAACGAAGTTTTCTAGATACACCACCTGAGGTGGTGCTGCAACTCCTTGTACGCCACTTTTCTGGATGGCTTCTCCCTTTTCAATTCTCCCATAGTTTTCTCCAATTCCTCCATTTTCAAAACCCAAGCCAAAGGGAGTCCATTCTCTTCTACTCTATTTTTGGTTTCGACGATAAGGGGTTGGTTGATTGGTATTCCGATCGTTGGCTGAAGCAACGACTCTCTCCAGGTGAATGAGAATTTGTAGTGCGGAGGGGGTTGGGCCTTCGAGTAAGGCCTAGTAGACATTCCAGTGGCTGGGATATGTCCGCACTCAATAGGTGAAGGGATGAGGGCCCATCTGAGGTCCATGGTTCAAATTCGGCACTGAGTTCTCCATCCCGAATCTCAAAGGATTTTCATTTGGCGATTCAATCACGAGAGTTCTACTGGATAGAGGAACAGGCACCCCTAAAGTCATTGGCTTAGGTCATTAATCTTTTCCGTCAACATGTCGATTGGTCTCTTGCATCCGAGTCATCCGGGCCGTGTGGGAAAATTTTGGATTGCCTTCGGATGTCATCCTAGAATAATTTTGGGCCCAACTACAAGTGAAGACCGGACTTCAGATGGGGGGAACCGAAATTACTTTTATGGGGCCAATTTTTCTATCCTACTTTATTCTTACAACAAACCCACTTATTAGTTCACGTGGGTCTTAGGTAGCCTTAAAACCCATCCGAGTTCAAAGTTATAAATTCTGATAATCACCAATCAAAACAAATATTGATTTATGATAATTCTTTCGTAATTCCCATCAGTATTAGAAACTTTGAACTCATTTGGTTTTTAAGACTACCTAAGATATCATCAATCCATCAAGTATAAAACCTAATTTCACGTCTTGAATCATAGAATCCCAAAGGGACAATATGGATACAAGACGACCATACTTGTGTCGAAGAGTTTACAACAATATAAGAGTCCAAAAGAAAAGAAGAAAATAAGAAGAAAAAAAATTACAACTTATTTACAAAATGGAAGGAAAAGATAACAAAATAAAATTTAATATTCGAACTTCGGATTAGTTGAACTTATTTGGACATATTAGGCTCGACCCTCTAATTATCCCCAACGGAGTCACTAATTGACGCACCTCGATTTTTCGAAAGAGAAAGAATATGAATTAATAATAGAGCATAAAAGTGAATGAGTTTTTTTTTTTTTTTTTTAAAGCATCTGTTTTCTCAGAAAAAAAAAAAAAGTACTTAGGCCATTTTAAAATAAGGAGTCGTCACTTAACATTGGGTTTAAATGGTGTGCTAGGTCATTGAATTTAAAAAAAAAATTAAAAGACCTAAGATTGACTCCAAAAAACACGGTCAAACTAAAGATTTATTTAAGAACTTGGGGGTCGGTTATACTCGGGAAAAGTGTTAGGCACCCCAGCACGCCCGTCCAAAAATGGTACCTTATGTCCAATTAGTTTAGTCCGAACGTTTTATTTTATTTTGAAATCTTTTTAGTCTTTTTCAAAAATAAGATGGGACAATTTTTTGTATTTTTAGGAATGTTCCCCCCGCATGACTTTTTATCGAATACTAAGGATTCGATAAGGATGGTCCTCGGGGGGGGGGGTTATATATGTTTCTGAGAGATTTCTTTAATTTAAATGAGCAAACTAAAATAAGTGAATACGTATGAAAATATGAATGCAAAAACTAACATTATATAAATTTTATTTTATTTAAACAAAAGTGACCTAGAAAAGCTACTTATATTATTTTTTATGCAAGAAAGGTTTGAACATAAATATATCAATGCAAAATTATATGAATACGAGAATTAATCCGGGAACACTATATGAAATAACGTGATTATGCATAACAATGATTTAATTATTTAATACATATGAAAAAGTGCAAGTAGTGTACGTGTCATGACTAAATATGAATTCTAAAAAAACCTGTATGTGTGGAATATAAAAGATGTAAGTGGTAAAAGTGTACTAAACATGCCATATAAATTATACAAGAAATAAATATGGATTGTGATGTCTAAAAAAAATTGTAAGTGGTGAAAGTATCATAAACATGTCGTCTAAATGATACAAAAAATAAATATGGTTTATAAAATTTCAAATGACCTATATGTAAAAAAAAATAAAAATAAAAAATAAAAAAAAAATGGTAAAACTGTCTTAAACATGCCATCTAAATAATGCAAATGATGTCTATTTTAAGTTTGCCTAATTAATTCGAAGAAATACTGATTTGAAAAATTTCCTCAAATTCTGTGGAGATGAGAATTAAAAGAAAATCGCAGAAACAAAATTTGTCAAAATTGATATTTCCGAAAATTAGGCGGAATGTCACGAAAAGGTTAACCGATGGAAGAGATTTCTTAAAACTGAACGCTTTTAAATTCTACTCTACTTGGGGAATGGAAACGGGATCATGAAGAACTCTTCCACGATTTATCGAATCGTCGGATTTATCCTAAGGTTCTTAAGGATTAATTCTCATAAATTAAGATTTTATTATTTTTTTGGATTTTTATATTTTTTATTTTTTAGGGTTTTTTATAACAAGAAATAATAATAATAATAATAATAATAATAATAGAGAATGAAAACATCCTTCTCTTAATGCTTGGGGTTAAATTTAAGCATGAGAAACTTATCTCAACATTTTCATTGGATCATTGGCCAACTTATTTTTTAGGTTTGTATTTTTTTTTTTGAATTGCAAACAAATAAAAAAGGAATTCAAAAGTAAAAAAAAAAAAAAAATACAGCGAGATATGAATGTCCTCATCTAAACGCTCAAAGGTTCAAATTGAGAATGGGGAACCTCATCTCTGCGTTTTTATCGAGTCATCAGACAATTAAAAGAAATAAACTTGCAGAAATTTAAATTGCAAGAAAAATGAATAAGCTAAAAAAAGAATTAAAGATAAAAAAATAATACCTATCTAAGCCAAAAATTCCGATGCTCGAGTTATTCTTCTCTCGCAGACAGCCTTCTGAAAGAGCTTTCGATAAGAATCACTCTTCTAGAAGTTACTCATCCCAATTTTTGAATACCTGAATTAGGTGGAAGAGAGTCATATTTATAGGGAAATATGGAGCGTGAAAATCACTCAAGAAACCCTAAAAAGTAGGTCTGGCCGCCTAAACTCAATCCAAGTTGGACTAGGAAAGGGTAAAATTGGAATAAAAAAAAAGGGGTGGCAAAATTCACTACCTCTGACACGTGGCACCCTTCTCTCTCTCTCTCTCTCTCTTTCATTTTACTCCCCTCATTTTTCCTTTCTTTCAATTTTACTTCCTTTCTTTTATTTCAATTTTCTTCTATTTTTCTTCTTCCTTTTTATTTATCTTTTTTTTTTTTTTGTATTTTCTGAAAATAAAATAAAACAAAGTAAACTATAAAATAAAACATCAATTTTTTATGATGCAGTCAAAATGTCGTGTCTACAATTATTGTTGTTGATCTTGTATATTAAATTGAAATGTATTAGCTTTCTAATGTGATTAAAAGAAGGATACCAAAGACCTTTGGTAATTTAATATTCTTAACAGTTCTTAATCGGTATTGTATTTTTTAAAACTGGTCTTCATCAATCTAGACTACCATGTTCTATTGTTTTCTCTTTTGTGAATGGTGAGTCTTAAATCATTAGTATGAGATAAAAGAACAATCATGAGGGCGACGTACTAGTGTAGTAAGGGACTGAATTTGATCATCCGTACTATCTTATATAGTAGTTTTGCTCAATGTCAAAATGGGATATCGAATATATGATTCTATTTGTCATCGTTAGACTTTAGGTACTATATATTACATGTATGGATTGATATACTTTGATAATACTAAGTGTTATACTCTAGTCACGAGACTTCAAAGGTATTCATTATGTATAGTGGGACATACATGTGAATATACGAGTATGGAAGATAGTCTCAATCACTCTTAATAAAGAGAGACGTGTCTTGTTTGATTCAGTTTAATATAGTAACCCAAGCCTTTGGCCAAAGCAGTGTGACGATAGGGATGATATTTCAATTGGTGTTATAAGGAATCATATTATCAATCAATGTACATATGATTAGACTAGGAGTTTTCGACTTTACTCACCATGTTGGTCTTTTCGAGAACACAAGATAGAGAGATCGTATAATACATAAATCATACATGAGTAGGTTTTTTTAGTTAGCTCCTACCAACTGGATATGATTGTGATATATGGGTCGACGTGATTTACAATCGGAGGAAATACCTTAAGGGAAAATTGTTTTCTTCTGGAAGAGCAAAATTAGAATTGTTTCAATTTAAATTGATTAATCGATTAGTAAAATAAATAATTAATTAATTAATTTCACCATATTTTTCGGTATGAACCTAATGGGTCACACAAAATGAAAAATAGAAGTTAAAAAAAAAATCTTGAAAAATGAATGGGTAATAACGCTGAACTTTAGAAATTTGGAGACCAAAATGAAAATAAGAAAAAAAAGTGGTTCACGGTTTTGAACCTTGACAGATTATATAAATAGAGGGAGACCATTTGATTGCCCCCAGTGATAGATTTTGGCCACTTCCCTTTTTTGTATGAGATTTTTGTTTTCTGTATCTACATTACTGATTTAAATCTTACTACCACATAGATCCTAATCATAACTATTCTACCTTCTTGTGATTATAATAAGATTCTTAAAAATTCCGAGAATACTTCTCTTTCTAAGTTTTCTGTGTGAATATTATTAGAGGCAATACATTTGTGTTGCTTCTAAGAGAATCGTTTTCAATTACTTGTTATTGATCGTGTTCAGTTGAGGAGTCTTCTCAGATCACACCTCAACAACTATCAGTTTTGAGGTTGAAGCACTAGAAGAGGTATTAAATGCAATTTAATTATACTTGTTATCTTTATTTTGATATAAATATAGATAGATCTAGCTTAGAGGAACATGATATTAGATGTGATTTAATTTTTTTTATAAATTGTTGCGTTAATCTGGTAATTTTAATATTTGATTCCTTCACAGACATCACTTATGTAGTTCATCAAGTCAACCAGTTCTTATCCATACCATGGACTTTTCATTACTCAATAGTTCTCTATTGTTTGCGACACATCAAGGAGACACCCTTTAATGGTGTCTACTTCTCATCATAGTCATCCCCAATTTTATGCATCTACACAGATGTTGATTGGACCATAAATCCCACCAATCGGCGCTCTGCTACAAGGTATTATATTTTCCTCGGATACTCTCTCGTTTTGTGATGTAGTAAAATGCAAATTGTTGTTGCTTAATCAATCACATAAGCACGGTATCATGCTCCAACAGATGGCACTCAAGAATTATTTTGGCTCCGATGGTTACTTGATAACATGGGAGTGCCTTCTTCTAATATGACCACTATTTATTGTGACAGTCAAATTGTCATCTAAATCGCCCACAATGACGTTTTTCATGAGCGCACCAAACATATCGAGATTAATTCCAGTTCATTCATCATCACATTCTTCAAAATATTAATCGCATTCACTCAGTTAGCTCAGTCGATCAAGCAGATATTTTCACAAATACCTATCCACCCAAACACTTTTACACTTTGCAAAGTTAAATTGACATTAACTTTACCACCTTGAGTTTGATGGAGGATGTTATATATATATGGGGGGGGGGGGGAGGGCCTTGCCCCCATTTTTGTGATTGTGTGTGGCTAGCTAAAACGTTTTCATAAAAACAATAAAATCGGATAAAATTTGAATAGGTAACAACCAATCAAATTAATTTTTAAAACATCTAATTCATCCCGCCTCTTGAGTAGATATTTGAGTCAACACTATATATAGGTGTGTGAGATTGAAAGAATATATATAGAGAAATATCGAGAAATCTAAAGAAAAATTGAAAATAATAGAGAAAAAAGTACAATATTATATAAAATATCGAGTGTGATTCTATTGAGATATAGAAACAGAGAGAAATTATATTTTGTTATATTTTAGAATAAATATATAGTTGATTTTATACAGACAATAGGGTTTGCGATCGGTTTAATATAAGGATGTCGTGCATGCACTTTGACTCCCAGGATTATTGTATCTTGGGACGAGCTCTCCATTTAAACCTACATGCATAGAAAGGGTGTATTTCTTTTTAGGTCAATGTTTACATGTCTCGATATATCAGATATGTAATTTCTCTTTATTATATGTTTTATTGTATTTATTTAATTGTTTATATTTTCACATATTTAACATAATTGACATTCCATGTTAGGGATGTTAATGGTATGGTTTCGGTCTGGTTTCATATAAAACCAAAACCAAACCGTTAAAGATACAACAAACCAAAATCGCATCCAAAACTGTCGTTTTTTTTAAAAGGTTTTAAAATCAAACCATTTGACTTTATACAAAACCAAAACCAAGACCGTGAAACCGCGAAACTATTTAAGATTTTTTAATTTTATAAAAAAACAAAGCAAAAATCAAAATCGCAAAATCACGGACCGTTGTTTTTTATATATAATCAAAAACAAAACTAAAATATAAAGCATAAATTCGAAAAAATAAAACTAAACTACAAAACTAACCCTAACATATATATACTAGTGATACCCCGTGCCTAAAGGCACGGATATAATTCGTTGGTATAAAATAATTAATTGTGTGTGTGTATGTATGTGTGTGTGTGTATATATAAGGGTTAAATCATAAATATATATAAAAAAAAAGTGACAGTATATATATGTTATAAAAATATATCTAAAATATCAATTATACAATTCAGTTACTCAGGTACTATCTCAAAACCAAAACCATTATCGTTTTAGTTGCTAATTTTAGAATCAAAACTTCAATCATGTCATTTAGTCAGTTTCAAAATTCGATCATTCGGTTTGATTTCATTAGGTTACCCGTTGGTTCGATTTTTATTGCTCTCTCTATTCTGTGTGATATTTATTTATTATTTAATTTTTATTTTTAAATAATAGACTTTGACAAATTAATTAAGTTTCGGTGAAAATGCCACGATATAACACAAAACACCTTTTTTCTTTAATTTAAAAAAAAAAAAAAATGCGATACAATTTGACAATTCGTTGGTAGGAGTTGACCATTAATTTTAAGTTTGCGGGCGGGCCGACCCACGAGTTGTTGGTCCAACGTTTGAGGAAAAATCTTCAAGTTTAACTTCTTCTTCTTCTCAAGTGTCAAATGGACCCCACACGTAAGAAATAGGAACAATCTTTAAACATTGCGCCTATATGACTCACCAAGTCTTGAAATAATCACCTTCTATTATTCTTTCTTGATCCCGTGTTTTGTTCTGATGCCAGTAATACTTAATCCTTTATGTGCTTATAATATTTATTATTTTATTTTATTTTTTGGGTAAACAAGAGAAAAAATAGAACTAGCAACAAGGCGGATCGCACGCCACGTGCTTATCCGCAATCAGCATCCTCTCCAACCCTTCGGAGGGTTCCTCAAGGTGTTGCATTTCAAATCTACTGTTGGTCCCTATCCAAGAGAGATAGTCTGCACAACGGTTGCTAGCCCGCCTAATGGCTTGGATCTCAAATTCGTGAGTCTCAATGATGTGCATATAAATTTAAAAACAAAAATATGTTGAAAACTCAAGATAAAAAAATTGTTCCTCTTTCGGGAATGAAAATAATTTTTCAAGAAGAATAAAAATATATTTCTAGTTTTGAAAAATAAATGTAGACTTTTGTGATCCTAAAATTTATTTTTGTTTTTTGAACGAAAATAATTTTTTATTCTCACAAATATGTTTTTGTTCCTTCAACAAAAACAAGAATGTGTGAAAAAAAATATGTTTATGTTTCCCAAACGGAAACATATATTTTATTTTATTTTAAATATTTCTATTCTTTGAACAAAAATGACCTTTTTTTTGTTCTCAAATTTCTGTCTTTACAAACAAAAATGTGTGAAAAAATATATATTTATATTTATGTTCTTGAAGTACAAACATATTTTTTTGTTTCCAAAATTTGTTTCCATTCCTAGAACATGTGCAATTTTTTTTATTCTCAGATTACTGCTTTTGTTCTCAGAACAAAAAAAATAAATCTGTGCGAACAAAAATGTTAATGGTCTAGAATTGGAAACTGAAATATGAGAAGAAAGAGTATATTCTTATCAAGGAAAATAATACTACATCAAAATTGGTTTTTTGGGACAGAATAAAATTTCGAGATAGAAACTTTATTGCGATACTTGGACTTTTAGGACATCTTGTACTTGTGCCCTATTAACTGCCGCTCCTATAGGTTATTAGGACACAAGCATCTAAGATCGAAGTGGCGTTCTTCTCCACTAGGGTGCGATGCTCGTGGATAATCATTGAATCCCAAAGACAATGTCTGGATGAAATAACAAACACCATTTGGCTATATGTTGTATAAAAATGCAAGTATATAAATATGAATGAACAAATGCTATGACATTTAACCTCCGGATTTAGTTCTCTAGTGGTGGTATTGTCTCTTCCATGCCAGAAGTAACTGCTGACATCCTTTCATGTAAAGAGACATTTGAGTACTGAAACATGGTTAGCACTTGGCACGAAGTCAGATGCTTGCACATAAGAGTGGGAAGTTGAAGAGACAGTGACACAAATAACAGGTAAACTCGCTGAATCTCAGATTATCTTCTAATTTGTTTCATCAAACCAGATTTATTATTTTGTTTCACATCAGATTTGAAGCAACAATAATCTTCAATAAATCTATTTTGAGAACAGAAATGATTGGAAACAAATCAGCACAATGAATCAGATTTATTGTTCAACCAGAGACAATAATATGAACAATGCGTTTAACAGAAAACTGGAAAATAAGGAGAGGAAGCAATGATTTAGAGAACACAAATCGAAATCAGGAGAACAAATATGATTTCACGATGGCTGTTGCTCTCCAATCAATCGCTGGCTGCTGCAAGGGTTTTGGTGGGTTCACGGTGATCGCACCTAAGGTTCAGGATGTAGATCAGGAAAGACGATGGTTGATCACAGGGTTCACCATCACAGCTAGGGTTCGCAGATAGGGTTCACAATGGCAAGCTGTGGAACAAGATAATGAAGATTGTATGAGCGGTGGAAACGGGAGGGAGAGAGGATGAAAATTGGCGCCAATCCAAAACGACATCGATTTGGGTATAACATTTTTAATTTAATTATTATCTTTTTTTTTTAATTTAATTATTTAATTACATTTATAGTGGTACGATTATTTGTCCTTTAAAAATATAGTCCAATTATAATAAGAAACAACATCATGGTCCAATTGTGGAGGAGTTTTGTTGAGTGAGAACTTCGATATTGTAGAAGTTGATTGGAGTTCTCTTGCATCAATTGATAGACCTGAGGGACCATTTTTCAGTTTAGTAAATTTGGTTACCAATTGCTCGGAGAAGGAAGCCTTAGAGGTTCGTACTCAAAATAGTCAGTTGGAGTGTTTTGAATTTGCAGTTGATAGGAGTATTGATCATAATTTCAGTTTGGCAAGTAAGGTAGTTAATTGTATGGAGACGGAGATGGCCGAGAAAACAAGGACTCTTAATCAAATTGGGGTCGTAGAGTTTAGTGGAGTGGAGACAGTCGACTCATTCATTGAGAAAGTGGATTATAAATTGTGCATTGAACATAATTTTTGCTATAACAACCTGGAGAACGTTTTGATTCAAGACGTTGAGATTTCTAATAAGGAAAAGAAACTCAATGAGAATGGGCAACATCATCTGTCGGAACCAGAGTCCACAAGGATAGCTTCAAATGTGGTTGAGGGGCCTTCATCGTTAGTACAAAGTTTATGAATTTGACTATGAGTTAGTGGAAGTTGTAGATGACATTATAGAAGCCAAATTTCAACTCAAGAGCTTAAATTCATCAAATGAAAATATAGCATCTATTGATCCAATAGGAAATATAGAGCTATTGGAGTCCTCTCTCCTAACAATGAATGATTTTGTAGATAAGGGATCCATCTTTGGAGATAAACAAATTGTCATGGTTAATGATAGAGATGTGGTAGTATATTTTCTGGGAGTAATTCCTTATCTAGGCCAAAAGATGAGATTGATGAAATCTTTGCAAAGCTTCACGAGGGAGAGCCTTACAAGAAAATAGTTTCAATTCCGAAAAGAAAAGTAAAAAAAAGGCCTTGGTTGTATGGGTGTACTAACTATCTCTTGTGTGCTATGGGTTTGTGAAATTGGCTATAATTAGGGGTCGTACAAGATCCAGGCTCAAAGTTACCTTTGGTATGCAGATGGTGGAGTGTGGGACACTTACAGTAGTCAGGATTAGCTTTGATTGTGTTGTTGCAGTGAAGGTTGGTTATTTAGATTTTGGTGTTGTCCTTTTCCGGTTGCACTTGCCCTCGTTGGAGTTTGTTCAATGTTTGTTGTATTGATGTACTATAGTGTAGATATGCCGTAGAGCTATTTTATATAGCTTTTGCGTGTACTCGTTGGGGAGTGGTTATCTTGACCTCAAGTCCTTGAGTTTTGTTAAACGGTGTAATTTGTCTACTTGGGGTCTTGCAAGCTACTTGACAACATCTTATCATGGAATAAGGAAACCCTGCCGTTATATTATATATAATATTTGCTTATCGAAAAAAAAAAAAAAAACATTGTGGCCTAATTGTTTTTAGGACAGTATTTTTAGTCCTTATAATATATAAATATTATTTTTTTATTATTATTAATTTTATTTTATTGGGGCACTATTTTTTATCATGTAAACATTTGATTACATATTAGTTTTTACTAAAATAGGAGAGTATGATTATTAGGGGTGTGTACGGGTCGAAACCCGTCAGTTTTGACCTAACCCGCCACCCGACCCGAGAGTCGTCGGGTCAGAAATACTGAACCCGTTACTCGACCAATATTATCAAGCAACCGACGATATCGGATGGTTCGAGTTTGGTCGAAATCGGTCGGAATACAACGATTGAGAAGGAGAAAATGATTGAGGAATGAAAACCTTGAATTGAACAAACAAATTCACAGAACTAACAATCAGAGAAATAAAGCTAACAAATCAGAGAAGCAAAAACAGATCTACATTAATGAAACAGAAACAAAAACACACAAATGACACAAGGCGACAACAGAAACGAAAACAGGAATATTCAACATATCGAAAGAACATAAACAAAAACACACCTTAGTTGTCAATTGTCATTGACTGAAAAAGATTCGTCGTTGATTGAAGAAGATTCGTCATTCGTCGAAGAAGAAGAACTGAAGAAGAAGATTCGTCGTTCATCATTCATCGGAGAACAAAAACAAGCCATTGACTGAAAAAAATTCGTCCGAGAAGAAGAATTGTAGAAGAAGAACAATCGAAGAGGAAGAAGATCGCGAGTGGGAGCTTGGAGCTTGAAGAAAGAGATCTAGAATGAAGGAGGCGCTTGTCGGCTATGTGGTGAGGCTGGAAGCCCTAGAAAAAAATTCATATTTAAGCAACAGACAGGTTCGGTTAGGTATTGCGGGTGGGAACTGGAGATCCGACAACCGATCCGAGAATTTCTTTGTTCGGATCAGGTGTCACGACCCGTCCCGGACACTCGTCATGCGGGGCTGGCGTGACGACAACACAACAACACACTAAACGTCAAACCAGCTAGAAAGCGACAAAGGACTTATACCAAATGAATATATACAACCACAAATGTCATCAGATACAACCTCTCTAGTTAGGGACACACCCGTCCCTGGAAATAATATTAACACAAAAATATAAACAACCAAGAACCTCTCAACATGCCCGCCTCAGACAGCTCCTCCCAAAGTTTACTCCCACGCTATACCAACACCGGACTCTACCTAATGCCAGTAAGGGACTGACTCCTATGTTGTTGTACTTGCGAGTGTATTGCCTTCTTAGTAGAAATATTTTACAATAATAATAATTCATTTTATAATATCTTAATGGATTAAGCGCGAGTATATAAACATCACATATCGAACAATAATATAAATATCTCATAATATAAATATCTCATACCACAAGGGAAACTCTTTTTTTTCCTGTCACCACAAAATCAACGTCTATATATATATATATCACATCCCAATAAAATGGTGAAAATCAATCAGAATATTCCAGCGGATCATATAGTGTAATGAACTCAGAGCAATAAATATAAATACATATACCAATCCAATATAAAATAATATATATAAAAGTACTCATCTCAATCACCATTACGACAAAACACCATATACGATAAAACACCACATACGACACTATATCACACCACACCACATCACGCCACATCATACTACACCACATCACCTCACACCTTGGCTAGCCATGTGATCGTTTTAACCTCACGATCGGGAGTTGCAACGGTACCGTATCCCGTAGTATATGCCTTCTTAGCGGGATATGACAACGCTCCGCTAAACTGTGCTAGACGGGTGAAACAACGCTCCTCTAGACTAAGCTAGACGGGTGAAACAACGCTCTGCTGGACTAAGCTAGATGGGTGAAACACCGCTCCGCTGAACTATGCCAAACGGGTGAATATCCACCACCAATCTCCACCTCACCTCAACAACAACAACTCATCTCCACCTCAATAACAACAATTCCACCCACCATCAACTGCCACCTCAACAACAAACAAGGAAATCCACAATATCATAAATATCCAAAATAACGCGTGATCCATGTAAGTTTAGAAAATTCATTCAATTTTCAAGTAAACACATTTTTGATCCATCATATATATATATATCAAAATAGATTTTTGGCAAGAAGACAGTACACTCACCTGGATATCCGTTTTGCAAAACTAACATTAACCACACTCTATATGGACACCGGTATCTGCGAACCTAATAGTGACAGGGTCTAAATTAATATCTTATTTAAAATATCCTAATCATGCAACGCAGACCCTATATTCCAAATCCTTACTATTTTATGTACGACGTTATTAAAATTAATTAATCGTTACGAAATTATTACGATTTCAGGAATTGTAAAGCTAAATAAAATTTAATTTAACGTAAAATAATAATCGATTGAAATTTCATCTGTTTCCGAATCGTTTGGCGGCCACGAGATGGGTTTTGGATTTTCCTGGGGTGGTTTCTGCAAATTCTCCTTTTTTTTTTCTTTTTTTTTTTCCTGTTTGCGCTTACTGTTTCTGTTTCGGTTCAAATACCGCCGACCACCCCTCTCTCTCTCTACCATTATCGTCCACCAGAGGCCTCCCACGCCTCACCGCTCTCACCGCCGGCCCTACTCCATCCCCACACCACGGATCACCAACCACCACCGGCCACTCCACCACCAATCGCCTTTACCCACTTGACACATACACACCCAACTGTGACGACCCACACATACACCATCGGGCCAAACTCATGTCGCTACCGCCTCCGTCGTTTACCCCAACTGATCACATACCCACACACAGCTGCCCAATCAGAACCAGAACACACGTACACATCACCGCCACCACCGCCGATGGAGGAATACCCATACACACGACGATCACCGCCACTACCGTCACTCACAGTCGGAGGAACTCCGACGAACGGAACTACCACCTCCAATGATCACAGTCGCTTTGATGAACCACCGAACCGACACCACGATCCTCTCTCTCAATCTCACTGTCACTCGCCGCCAGAGTTTGTCCATCAACACCCAACCGAACGGCAATAACACACCCAAACAACCTCCACTCTCATTCCCACTTCATTCTCTCTCTATTCCTCACTTACAGTTGGCCCAAAATTATTGACCGACTCACCACACACAACATACACAACAACACACACACACACACACACACATACCCGTTTAATCACCGGGCGAACGGAACACCCACACACACTTGGACCCGCTCACCTAACGAACAGACCACACACAACCACCCAACCGACCAAAAATAGAGCATACACACACTCACCGGGGTGACAACCACATCAACGGACGGGCGACGCCCCTTCTCTGCTGGAGCTCCTTTGTCGATTCTCTCTCTCTCTACTTTCTCTTCCTCTCTCTTCGGTTTTGGATCCTTCATCGATCTATCTCCCGATTTCTCTCTCTCTATATATGTGTGTGTGTGTGTGTGTGTGTGTGTGTGTGTGTGTGTGTGTGTGTGTGTGTGATGGTTCTAGAAACTGGCCATGTGGTCATCTCTCCACCGCTGCTTGTTTCTCTCTTTATCTATTTATATATATAACATGTATAATATATAGTGTAATTATACTTTCCTCCTCTTCTTTTTAGTTTGGATATTAATTAAACTCATATTCTACTTTTAATGCATTTGAAAATTACAATTCAATCCTTAAAATTTTAAATCACATAATTAATATCGCAATTCACCCCAATATTTTTGAAATATTTTAAAACGCGACTACAATTATTCATATACAAAAATCGGGGTCTTACATCGGGTGTCACCCGAACTGCATCTGAAGACCATCTAGCCCGATGATTTCGGGCCGGGCAGGTCAGGCCGTCAGATTTTTTGCACAGGCCTAATGATTATTAAAAATATCGATGTGGGATAATCCACACAATACATCAATCAACAACTCCAAGAAGGTACTTTAATAAATAATTTTAATTTACCTCTTAAACATGATTTTTACGAATATTTACCACATTCATCTCTTCGCCAAGAAAAATAAATTAGTATATTCATGTGTCTCAAATTAATATTGATTCTCACAAATAATTGGATTACAAAATATCAAAAAAATTATTTAATACAAAAAATAATAATAAAAAAAAAAAAAAAAAAAAAAAAAAAAAAAAACCTTTAATATTTGTTCAGTCAAATTTGAAGTTCATAGGTTTTTTTCAAAAGGTAAATGTATCCTTCGATGAGAGAGAGAATAGAATATTTACATAATAACTCAAAGTCTTAGCAGTCGAGTGTCAACATAATAAAATAAAGAATATAATATTTACATCAAGAATTGGCAAGCAGCATCATTTCCTTGAATTCCTCAAAGTCAAGTCTCCCATCGGAATTCGCGTCGTACACATTGATCATTTTTCTACAGTCCTCTTCCCGCCGGCGACTTCCATCCCAAAACCCTAATATCGACAACACACTCTGGAGCTCCTCGCACGTTACAAACCCATCCCCGTTCAAATCGAACACCACGAAAGTCTTCTCCAACTCCTCTTCCTCATCCTCCTCTTCCGCCGCCGTCGACGTTCTAGCTCCACCGCCACCAAAATCACCCTTCACGATGTGTTCGTAAAACAACACGAAATCCACCAAGTCGAGGTTTGGTTTTCCCACCATTGTCTGGAGATCATCTATGCGTGCATAGATTCCGATCCTGTTGAGATGCTGTCGAAGCTCGTCGAGGCTCACGCGGCCATCGCCGTCCCTATCGAGTTTGTTGAAAATCCAGTGCAAGTCGTCGGAGTTGAGGCCAGACATGGTGATTTTTCAGAATTGCGATTTTGTAGAGAAATAAGTTTGGAGTAGAGTATATATAGAGAGAGATGACTTTGGTTTTTGGACGGGATAAGACAACAGTGGCATTTGGAGAGTTGTCGTGAAGCTTCTCGTAAAAAAAAGGGGGATATTATATTTTTAGTCCCTTAAGTGTGGGGTGGGTGTATAGGTGGATCTTGTGATTTTTAATATTATTTTGAAAATTATATTTTTGGCATTTGAATTAATTTCGTAAAATTGAAAACATTGTTAATAATTTTGAAGAAAAAAATTAAAAAGAAAAATTAAAAGAGTAATAAACTGTAAATTAGTTATTTCTTTTCATTGATGATGTAATACAATATATATACAAGTCTAAAACTATACACGAAATGGAAGAAATGGAAACTACATTAATGGATAATATGTACACTTGATTTATTGATTTTTTCTTATTTTCCATGTCAATTCCAAAACTCAATTCCAATAATCAAGGATTTGTCTTTTCCTTATTTTCCATGCCAATCGCATAAATCAAGGATTCATGTTTTCCTTATTTTCCCAATCACCCCCCCCCCCCCCCCCCCCCCACCTCAAGATGGAGTTCAAGGAATGAATGTCAATCTTGTTCCATAGGTCCTGTAATCGTAATCCTGTAAGCGGTTTTGTTAAGGCATTGGTGAGTTAATCTTTAGAAGAGACATGTGAAATACGAAGACTACCAATTTGAACTTTATCCTGAACAAAATGAAAGTTATGGCGATGTGCTTCATGCGGGAATGGAAGACTGAATTGGCACAAAAGTGGGTGGTGCCCACATTGTCACAGTAGATAGTAGGCGTGGTTAAATTAACGATACCAAGTTCATGAAGCAACGATTGTATCCAAGCTATTTCTGAAGCCGTGGATGCAATAGCACGATATTTAGCTTCAATTGATGATCAGGCAACTGATCGTTGTTTCTTAGAACTCCAAGATATGATATTGGATCCCAGAAATACTACATAAGCACTAGTAGAAGTACGATCATCGACGTTGCATGCCTAATCGGTATCCGAGAATGCATGTAGTGATAGCGGGGAATCATGCTGGGAAAAAAACCGTGGTAGAGAGTGTCATGCAAGTATCTTAACAAGCGTTTAACAGCCAACCAATGCCCAGTAGTTGGGCGATGCATGAATGGGGACAATTTGTTGACAACAAAAGCAACATCCGGATGTGTGAAAGATAAATATTACAAGCCACCAACAATAGATCTATAATCTATGGCGTCAGTGAGGGAGGTACCATCATTGAGGACTAGAATGTGATTAGGAGACATGGGAGAGGTGACAGTTTTGGCATTGCTCATGTTTGTTTTAACTAAAAGATCATGGTTGTATTTTTGTTGAGAAAGAAACACATCATCTACTGTTGGAATGACTTCTACACCAAGAAAATATGATAAGGGACCAAGATCCTTGACGGAGAATCGTGTTGCATGCTTGGTGATGAAATTTTGAAATACAGTACATAACATGTTTAATGGTGTTTGTTACAAAACTCATAACAAAGACAATACATAAGAAATATAGTATATAACATTACAAAAATAGTGATAAAAAAACACTTAAAAATACAATTGAACTGCTAAAAATTCTTTATTCTTCATTGGACATGTACCCCTCAGATAAATATTCATTGTTATTTATGACGTTATGGTATTCGTTTAGATAGAGTGATCTGTTGCTTGCGGCAGCCATTTCATTAGCTAGTTATAGTAGATAATATCTATTCCTGTGCGACAACATTCGATTATTCTCCAAGAGAATTCGTGTAATAACATCTTCGATCTTGGTTGTGTCATCAATTATACATCGTCTAGGCATCTAAAGACTTCGACGATGCGGAACTGGTGCATTAAGATCTCTTAAACAAGATACAAGATTGTTAGACTCATTCACCCTGTATTCTCATTTTTGGCGTAGACCGACGCGATACTCTATCGGGTTAATGTTTTGATCACTCCAGTAGTCATCATAATATATATGGTTGTAGAAGCCAACATCTTTGGCGATCCCACGGTCCAACCCAACCCCAAATACCGTATGAGTTTTCCTCACTTGAAAAACCAAATGAGCTTTCTTCACTTGAATTAATATGTGAAGAAATCATGAAAATGAAAAGCTGAACAGTTTCTTTACAAATATTACACTGCACATTATGAGTTTACAAAAAAAATAGTTTTTTAAAACATAATTTCTGAAAACTGATGTTTTAGAACGTATGTACACGAGGCTTAACTAAAAAAAGCTAACACAACACCACATATCAATTGAAAAAGAGAAAATTAATTGTTTGGTAGAAGTAGCTTTATTATAATTTAACGTAGAAATGATATTTTAGACTTCAAAGGAAATACATAGTTAAACTACAATTCACCAACGTGAAAATATTAAATATTACTCTTATCATCAGATATTTCAATATCTGACTGATATTGAGGATTGCTTGCGCATCTCATGTAAGTACGAGTTTCGGCGAACAAACCTTGTTCGAGACGTTCACGTACCGTCGTTTTAAGCTCGTGTCAAAAAATTAGAATTTGCGTTCGATTATTTTCTTCGTGGTAATGATGCAACGCCATCTGAAGGTTATGCGGTGTGTCTATTCGCATTGTTCTGGCCAATTGATGCACTATTGAAATATTATATTATCTGCATCCGTTCACCATAATCTTTGATTGGTTGACACGATAAGTGTATTCCTCCCGCATCCTTACAACACACCGTGAAGAGTAACAAACACTTGGATCTACAGAGTATGAGAATTCGTCTTCCAAAAATCTGTGACGTCTCATTGAACGATACAAATCTCTGACCATGTATATTTTTCAATCCTTTTTATTTTATTTGTTTTTAATTTAGTCAACAATTTAATTAACTTTAACTTTCAATAGAATATAAATTTTTTCAAACACACTAAAAAAATAAACTGATTAAGTAACTAACATTTTTTTTTTTAAACAATCTATTATAATTTCTATTTCATTTTATATTTTTCCACATGTATAATTTGTCAAACTTTGAGGGGCCAAAGTGCATATTTTTTAATTAAACAACTAAATTAACAAATTAAACTCAAATTCAGTAACTAACTAACTAATAATTTTTTTAAAAATAATATATTATAATTATATTTCAATTTATAATTTCTCACACATGTATAATTTATTCAAACTTTGAAGGGTTAAAGTGCATAGTTTTCCATTAAACAACTAAATTAACAAATTAAACAAACAAACTAACTAAGAATTTAAACAACAAAACTAACAAATTAAATTAACCAACTAATTAATAAATTAAGTAAACTAACTAACAGATTAACTAAATAATTAAACAAGTAAAAAATATAGTAATCAAACTAACAAATAAATTAAACTTACCTTTTGTAATAGGAGGAAAACATTGTGAAAATTGTGAATTTTTTTATAAATAGACACTAGCAACAAGAAGTATGAAGGAGGATTGAGATAAATATAAGTTCAGACGAGGGGAGGGGGGAATTTATACAAATTTGGTCCCGGTGTTATCAACACTGGGACCAAAAGCAGTTGTTGTTGCAGCAGCTGCTTGGTCAAGCGGTACATGTCCGCAGTCAGGGTTTGGCTCGATTTTATACAAAACCTAAGCCGTGAAACATATATAAAACCAAAATCAAAACCGTCAGTTTCTTTTAAATGATTTTAAAACCGGACCATTTAATTTTATCCAAAACCAAAACCACGAAATCGTTTAAGATTTTTTAAAAAATTTATAAAAAAATTAAATCAAAACCAAAACTGCAAAACGCAGACCATTGTTTCTTACAAAAAAAAAATTAAAATAAAACAACAGTCTCCAAATTATTCTCATACAATTAATTTTTAATTTTGCAAAATCAACTCCCTACCTATAACAATATATTTATACTAGGGTTAGTGGGTAAAAAGGTTAACTTATAAATAAATAAATAAAATAGGGATTAAACGGTAAATTTCTTATTTGTGTGTGTGTGTGTATCAGTTACACGGTTCAGTCACGTGGTTCGATTACACGGTTCAGTTATGTGGTTATTATCCCAAAACCAAAACCAAAACCAAAACAAAAAACTTTTAGTCGGTTTCAACCCGGACCATTCGGTTTGGTTTCTCTCAGTTACCCGTCGATTCAATTTTTTTGGGCATCCCTAGTTTGACCAACAAATGGCACGTCGCCGTTTTGAATAAATGGCAATGTGCCATTTGGATAACACCGAGACCATTCAATTAAAAAAAAATTGATCCTGGTGTTACGAACACCGGGATACTCGGCCTTCGTAAATAAGTTCAAAATTGCATGTTGTCAGTAATTTTTTTTTTTTTTTTTTTAAGTATTTATAGTGTAAAGAACTCTAATCAAACCATGTCAGCGTTATATAAAAAAAAATTGATCTTTTAATCACTCAAAATTAGTTGAGGTTTAATTTAGTAACCATCTCTAATTTTATGAAAGATTTATTTTGGTTAATTCAATCACCCAATATCTACAAGGAACGTGATATCATTTACTAAGGGTAAATCTAACTAGAACACCACGAAGGATTGGAATATCACTCAAAAAAAAAAATTGTTTTGTTGTGTAGTTTTATCAGCTAGATCAGTTAAGTTTCTTTTAAAAATTTAAATTAAAAAAGAAAAAGAAAATTATATTCTAACAATAAACCAATCAAGAATGACTTCATGCCTTGAGTCCATGATCATTTCCTCTTTCATGGTTTTTAAAAAGGGAAAAATACCATATAATCCATTTAAAAGACTAAAATTACACGATGGCCCCAAGAGTTTTATTTTGCACTGAATGGTCCTACGGTATGCGGCACTTTTTACCAAATAGTCCTTTTTTAAAATTGGACTTTTTCGTTGGACAATTTTGCCTTTCTATATATATAAGGCAATTTTCAAGTTAGGGAATCTACTGAGAGTTTCCATAAGAAAGATCTTTGAGTTCGTGGAAGATTTCTCATATTCTGTTTTGACGAATATTTTTGATTCTTCACATCAACATTTTTGATAGACGAGTTTATTTGGATCAAGTTTTTTACAGTACGAACAAGGATTGAATCTTGAATATTCTTTTTGACGAGAACGAAGGAGAAGCAATTGAATGTAAGTTATTCGATCTATTTAGTATGTGTTGTTTTGATTTTATTTTTTTTTGTATGAGTTTCGATAATGCAGTAGATCGATTAAATTTGTGAGTAGCTCTGATTGATATGCTTTTATGAAAAACTTATTAAAGCTTAATTATAAGCATATGTCTGTTTTAATTATTTGATTGAACTTGTTACCAAATATAACATGATGCTTATCTTTTCAATGTGATGTGTTAATTTTTTAAAAGAGATTTGTATATGTTGTTTTTGTTTTCTGCTAGTTTGTGATGTTTGAATATGACATCATGTTATTTTCAAGGTACGTTTTAGTAGAATACTTGTAGATATTTCAAGATTCTAATGGCGTGGATCAAGTTTTTTGAATTTCGATTTGCAAACAAAGTGATATTGAATATAACATGATATTATTTTTCAATGTGATGCTTTAATTTTTGAAAGAGGTTGTACATGCTGTTTTTTGTGTGTGTTTATGATAATTTGTGATGTTGAATATAACATCATGTTATTTTCAACATACATTTTATTAGACTTCTTGTGGATTTTTCAATATTCTAATAGCGTGGATCAAGATTTTTTTAATTTGATTTTGCAATAATGTGATGCTGAATATACACGTGATATTATTTTTTCAATATGATGCGTTAAATTTGGAAAAAGTTTTGTAGTTGCTGTGTTTTTTGTGTTTTATGATAATATGTGATGTTGAAATATAATATCATGTTATTTTCAACAGTGATTTTGAGAATGTCAGAAACAGTCGCTGTAATGTGCAAGTATGATGGTGTTACAGTAGTTCTACGTCTTGATGGAAAAAGTTCAATAGGAACTGTTGTTGAAAGAATAGTGGAAAGATGGCCACAAATGTCTGACAACAAGTTTTCCATGACATATGCTCTCCTAGGGCACCCAAAATATATGTTATCAGGTCAAACTGATTACTTAGAAATGTTTTTTCTTGCTGGCCATATGAATGTTAGTATTTTGGAAATTAATGTGGTGAGGACAGACAGTGATGATGTGGGATCTAGCCATGCATCATCATCTGCAATTATACATTCTAGAACTATTTCAAGTGGAGATACAGATGATGAATTGGATTATATAGAAAGTTATGGTACAATGTTGGGAAAGAATGATAATAAACTAGTATTATCGGCTGAATGGGCAAAGGGGATACAAGATGAAGGTTAGAAATTTAGAGGTAGAACAAATGAGTTTAGGATGGTCCGTAGAAAATATGCAATAGAGGTTGGATTTAATTTTTATTTCTTGAAAAATGATAAGACGCGTATAACAGCAGCTTGTTCGTTATGAGAGTCAAAGGGTTGTCCGTGGTTTGTCCATGGAATGGTGAATCCTGAAAATGGATTCTTTTACATATACGATTTGGTAAATGATCATACATGTGGCACCGCATTTCGAACATTGAAGAACAAAAAGATGAGGTCGGATGTTATATTCAGTTGTTTGATTGATGAGATTCATGAAAATCCGGAAACAAGACCTATTGAAGTTGTTCAAAGCTTTAAAAAACAATATGGTCTCGAGATAACATATCGTCATGCGTGGCTTGCTGTGGAGAAGGCTAGAAATAGTATATTTTGAGACCATTCATCTGCGTATGATCAATTGCAATAATACGTAGCAACATGTATGACAACAAATCCTAGCAGTCATCTTTTGTTGGATTATGACACAGCCACTGGGCATTTCAAACGTATCTTTGTGGCATTTTATGCATGCATATTTGGGTTCAATTACTATAGGCCTTTGATATTTTTAGATAGAACTTTTCTAACGAGGTGATATAAAGGAACTTTATTGGCTGCATGCACAAAGGATGGCAATCAAAATAAAATAATGAGCTGTTTTATATCATGTTATATTCAACACTGACTCATGTTATAGTCAACATACAGTATGTTATATTCAACATGATTTTTCTATTTGACAGGAATGTTCCCAATTGCATTTTCTATTGTTGATGTGGAGAATGACGACAATTGGGAATGGTTTCTTTTAGAGTTGAAAAAAATTATAGATCCAAGTCAGGTAATTACCTTTATATCGGACCGCCATAATGGAATTATAGAAGGTATACGTAAGGTGTTTTCGGATTATCACCATGGTTTTTGCTTGGTTCATTTGAAAATGAATTTAAGGGCAACAATGTCTACAAAGAATACAGGGTGGAATGAGTCAATGATCTACAAGCTAAATGGCATAGCATATGCATACAACATGGATGTGTACATGATGCTACATGATCAAATAATGGTAGAGGGTGGTGAAAAAGTACAGAGGTTCATGAATGAGTTATCTCCTTTGAATTTTAGTAATGCATTTTTTAGCGGAAAGCGTTATGGGGAGATGTTGTCAAATTTGGCAAAGTGCTTTAATTCTTGGATAGCGGATTATCAGCATTTTCCTGAGATTTTATTGATTGATAAGATTAGAGTTCGATGGATGAAGTGATGACGGAGAGGCGAGATTTTGCTGAACAAATTAAGGGCGAGATAACACCATATTGGGAAAAGAAAATGGATGAAATGATAAGTGAAGGAAGAAAGTGGAATGTAAGCCTTTCAAGGAACGGTGTATTTGAAGTAAGTTCATCTCCATCAGTGTTGGTGAACACTACAGATAGGACATGTTCTTGCCGCCAATGGGAATTAAAGGGATTTCCATGTGTGCATGCAAGCACCTCATTGCAACGAAGTGGGTTTCCTATATATTCATACATTGAGGATTATTTCCACACATCATTCTATTGAGAGACATATTCAAAATGTATATATCGAGTACCAACAATGAAGCGGCCATTATATTCCGATAATGAATCATTAATAATCCCTCCGATGACAAAAAAATAACCTGGACGACCTAGAAAAGTTAGAATTTCGCCAAGAAGGGCAATAAAAGAAAGAAATGTGGGAGGTGTGGGAAATATGGACGCCACAATAGGAAAACTTGCAAGGCTGTGCTGACTTAAAAGATTTATGTTTTTTATAGGAATTTTGTGTTTTTACAGATTTTAGATTACATTTTTACGATTTCATTTGGTTCATTTTTTGTAACAGTAAGACATTGATTCATTAAAATTGATAATTCTGTTTGATTTCCAAGATATCACATACCCATGTTATATTCAACACAGTCTTGTTATATTCAACACAGTCTTGTTATATTCAACAATATATATAACAGATTCATTAATCAATTGAAATATGGTGGTGTTATATTCAACATCATTTTTTTTTGTATATATCAATTGAAATAAGGAACCATTCAAGAGATCATAATATATTCAAAAACAAAAAACATGTGGTACTTGTCTTGTAGGCCAAAAAAAAAAAAAAAAAAACCACCAAACATTGAAAGAATTTTTGGTCTTCATTGTTCGGGTTTCTGATTACGTGTCAAATATGAGTCATAGGTCCAAGTCCTAGCGTCATCATTCAAAAAACCGCGAACAATTCTTTCTCTTTTAGATCTAAAATCTTAAACGCCCATATCTATATTGATTTGTAACCCATTGCATATTTGTGTCATGATATGGATCACTGCTCTTCCGCAATCCACCTTGTCAATATTTTTTTAGTAGATCATTAGGATCATATATATAATAGTTATAACTTGATAAGACGAAGACAATGTTCCTTACTCAGACGTTCCTTGATCTAGGACATCTTCCATGTTGACGACATTTGGCTATTTTGATGTTGATGCAGCAGTTTTTAGTTTTTTTTCAGGAAGACATGAACATATTTTGCCTACATCTTAAGAAACATAAGCATATCATTATGGTGAATACAAATATGATAACATGTTGAATATAACACAATGTCGTGTTATATTCAACATCATATGTTTCTTAATGACTGAAGTACAGATTGCTTATAAAAGAACAGAGAATATGAATGAAAAATCAAACAACAAAGAATTTTATGAGTAGGGGTTACCATTAGTTTTGTATTTTCATAGAATCGATCCACCATACCAGGGCCCCTCAAGTTTATCGAGTTGTAATGTTTCCAAATATCATCATCTCGATCATATACCAACAATGTCCAGTGACAATTGGAACTAGTTGACCCTTGTGTGTTTATGGGGAAGTGGATAAACCTTGCCACACTAGAAAATGCTGAAATGATGTTCGGTTCGAGTATTTGTCTCAAGAAATCAATGTCATTTGTTGCCACCCATGTCTTAAATATATATATACATACATATATATATATATATATATATATACATACATATATATATATATATATACATACATATATATATATATACAGTGGATTAAAAGTGTGTAAGTTAGATGAGTAGCAATTAGAAAATAATGAAAAATTACAAGTTATGACTTACCCAACAAGCACTGTTTACAAACGCAGATCGTGCTTAATGATCAGTGCCCAATGATTTCATATGTTGAGTTAGGCTTTGTTGATCATTCCACAACATTTCAGCATAAGCGTTTATAATCTATGGAAAAATCATATTTTTGGGGCTTATATATATATATATATATGTGTTGAATATAACACATGACATATTTGTGATCAAATGAATATAACAATTTTTTATGAAAAAAATTGGTAAAATGCTTACGAAATTTGTTATTTGTCGTTCAGCAAGGACTTCAATGAAATCAAGCATTGAAACTTGTGTCATTAACCACTCTCCGCCCCAAACATATGCACTGTTATTTTTTCAAGAAAGTGAAAGAATAAAAAATTTTGGTGTGCAACAGGTAACATATTTTTTATATGAGATAAATAGGTCATGTACCTTGAACCTTTTGTTTACAATATGAAAAGAATTTTATTTTACTCAACTTCGCCAATGTAGATCCCAACGGAACAGTCTCCGGGGGGAAATATTTCATTATTACCTTTCTTAGCAACAGAAATAGGCATAAGGACAGGGGGTGGCGTAGTTTCAGCGGCGTGAGTTGATGTAACATCAGCAGGACAAGGTAATTGAATTGGCAAAGCTTGGCGTGCAGCACGGGAGTGTGTTCGCCTAATTGGATGCTCGTATTCATGTACCGAGTCACCCTTACCTTTAACCAGTCTTCGTTTGGCTTTCACCCTTTTAGCAATTGAACTAGGTGTTACCGGGTTACGCATAGAGCGCGTAACCCTTTTAGGGAGGAGGCACAGATGGCTGTGGTGAAGTTGCATCTTCCAAAAGCCGTGTTATCTTTTCTCGCTGCTGCTCAATAACATTCTCTCTGTCAAGCATCTCCACCTAATAAAATTCACTGATGTGTTCAACTGTTTTGTTGTGTTTTAATTTGAGTTCTTCAGTTTGAGAAACTGAATGCACAACAGTTTCTATCAAGTGCTCTTCGAGCTGCTTTTTCTCTCCAACAAGTCTTTGTTCCTGGGTCACAACGTGGACTCCAGTCTCCAATAGAATGTCATCTAGATGCCGTCTTTCAGCATTCAATTACGAATGACTCCTTGTAATCTTTTAATTTGCTTCTTCATCTTTTCTCGTAGCTCCGATTTTTTCTCCTTCGCACGTGTTAATTTCCATTTTAGCCTTTTGTTTTCTGCGATCAATACCTCCACATTTGTTGTTTGTGGATGAACATCATCCTCAAAATCTTCATTGATCCATAGGTCAAAAGATGGAAATTCATCTATTTTTCCTTTCCCCTTACTAGCAGGCTCATCATACATTTTCCTTTTGCCTTTAGAGACAAGCTTTTCATTATCATCAACTTCCTCTATAATAATACCCTTCTTCATTTGTCCAATTAATTCTTCCAATTTGCCAACAAAAATCTAGAAAACAAGAGACAATTAGTTTTTACATAACACAATTTGATGTTGAACATAACATAGTTTGATGTTGAACATAACATAGTTTGATGTTGAATATAACATAACATATTAACAATTTTTAAATAGCCCTGATATAACAATTTTTTGGCTAGTTGATGTTGAATGTAACACAACAATTTGATGTTTGAATATAACGCAATTGGATGTTGAATATAACACAACACATATTGACATGTCTTATATAGCACTAATAAAAGAAAGTTTTGCATACCTATTCACGTTTAAGGTCAGACAACTTTCATTTGCTCATTACATTAGCAAGCTGTATCATATCCTATGTTGCCTACCTTGGATTCAGGTGGCTACGGTATTTGTTTGAGCAGTCAATCAAAGTTGTATGCTCACAAAGCCAAAACTGATTTGAAATAAAATTAATAGGGAAGACAAATTATGTCCACAGAGAATATGACATCAATAAATAGGAAACAAACCAACCTGTAATGCAATAGCACACCTTGTGATTGATAATGGATTTTAGTAACCCTTTTCAATTGATGACATCATCATGCTGTGTATTTTCTCAGCCCAAGCAAATTTAGACATCGAATGAATGTCGTCTACTAATATTAGATCAGACACACGACATGCTTTCCCTTTGTTTGCTAGGAAACATGTTTTTAGTAGGTGGACACATATAAGACGCACAACGTTTTCATAGTCATCTTTCGTCTTTCCTAGAAAAGCTTCTTTGATCTTTGTCTTAATCTCCACAACACTCAATTTGTTGTCTTTGATTCCTCGACGGGTTAGAAAATAACTTTTATCTTGTGTTGCATATCGAGAGGCAATTTGTATAGCACCCGATGTCAACCCAAATAACTATTGGACATCGCTGACACGAAATTGGACAAATGAATTGCCAAGTTTGAAGGCGTTTTTTTTGCAGGATTATAGGATTGAATAATAGATGTGATGATATGGTCTAACTTATAAAAGTTATCAGGACTCATAAATGGACTGATCAGTGCATTTATGGTTGGTCAAAATGGAGTTTTTCTCAAAAGGGTTTGGTGGGTGTCGTTCAAATCAATGGTTGCAAAGAACCAATATGTTTGGGAAAGGTTTAACCTGTATCGAATCGTTCCTTGACCTTTAATGTCACGGTGAACTGAAATAGATTGTGGAAAAAAAACAACTTAATAACAAATATTGATAGTGCAAATTCTAAAAGTTGGATGGTAGGATGGGTTTTTGAAAGTGCAATACCAAGTGAGGATATCGGAGCTAGCCACAACGCAACACAAGTTTACCCATTGTTTCTGAACGTATTTGAGGTTTTGATGGGGAGGCAACAACATGGTGTTCTGACTCTGCGCCTACGGGATCACAAACAATGAAATCATAACATGTGATGTTATTTATTTTTTAAAATTTTATGGAGTGTTTGGGACAATTTCTTTTAGTTTACCTTTAGGTTGCAAGAAAGGTAGTCTGCAAACAATTTGATATTTTTGACCTGACAACTTTGAATTTAACACAGATGAAACCCAATTTTTTGGGAGGTGTTGGGATGTATGTTGAATATAACACAAGTCCGTGTTATATTCAACACATATTACTGTTTATAGAAAACAGGTGTTGTGTTACATTCAACATAACCTATTTTTTTTACATTTTGTGAGAAATTAAATGATAAAAGTACATTCGTCTTATGTATTGGAAGAGTCTGACATTTTTCGTTCTCTATGGCAAAACAAAACGAAAGATGCATTATGATCAACATGCATGAACGAAATTACAAAAGAAAATGAGGATATAAAATTGAGATGGTTGAAATGATTCAAACCATTTTTGGAAAACAACATTTTCGATAAAGTCATTTTCAGAAAATGAAGAGTCACAAACACAACCCATGGAGTTTAATTATAATTTTTAGCAAAAAATTGAAAATGGCAATGGAAAACAGAAATGTCTGCCATTTTTTGGACGGAAAACAAACCTGAGTCAGTGACGTTTATGGGATCAGCCGCTGTGTTAGGATTCTTGGTTTTGAAATTCCTTCTTGTGGTAACCATTTGTCTGCCTTTTGTAGAGTAAGAAGAGAGAGATTTAGGGTTTAGTTCGTACTGTGAAATGGAGGAGTGGAAACGTTTAGCAAAGTGGAGAAGGAAGATTGTACTGTGGAAATGGAGAAAATGGATAGACGTGCTCTTTCAATTCACATCCTGCAAGTCTGACACTTCGAAATGTGGCGGTTAATAGATTGTAATCGTGTGCGACGCAATGATCATTTGATCATACAATGGGTGTGTTGATATAAAGGGAAGTCATGTGTTATTATCAACACAGTATCATTTTCTTTTAAAATACAGTTTTTGTTCATATACCACAAATTAGCATGGTTAAGCCAAGATTATACCGTCTTGAATATAACACGGTATCATTTTTAATTTTTTTTTAAATTCAATTTTTGCTAATATACAGGGAATTACCATTTTCTTAAGACAAGACTATACCGTCTTGAATATAACACGGTCTCGTGCCATATTCAATATTGTATCAATTTTATTTTATTTTAAATTCAATTTTTGTCTAGGGTAAGAAAAGATTATACCGTGCTGAATATAACACGGTGTTGTGTTTATATTCAACTTGGTATCATTTTTACTTTTTTTTTTTAAATTCAATTTTTGTTTATACAAGGAATTATAAGGGGTAAGCCAATTTTATTTTATTTTTAAAATTCAATTGTTGTTTATACATGGAATTACAAGGGGTAAGCCAAGATTATACCGTGTTGAATATAACACGGTATCGTATTATATTCAACATGGTACGTATTATATTCAACATGGTAACAATTTTAATTATTTTTTTTTTAATTAATTTTTTGTTTATACAAGGAATATAACACGGTCTTGTGTTATATTCAATATGGTAACAATTTATTTATTTTTTAAATTAAATTTTGGTTTATACAAGCAATTACTAGAAGTAAGCCAAGATTATACTGTGTTGAATATAACACGGTGTTGTGTTATATTCAACATGACATCAATTTTAATTTTTTTTAAATTCAATTTTTGTCTGGGTAAACCAAGATTATATGTGTTGAATATAACACTGTCTTGTGTTATATTCAACATGGTAACAATTTTATTTTATTTTTAAATTAATTTTTTGTTTATACAAGCAATTACCAGAAGTAAGCCAAGATTATACCGTGTTGAATATAACACGGTTTTGTGTTATATTCAACATGGTATCATTTTTAATTTATTTTTTTTTAAATTCAATTTTTGTTTATACAAAGGATAAGCAAGATTATACCGTGTTGAATGTAACACGGTCTCATGTTATATTTAACATGGTATCAATTTTAATTTTTTTTAAATTCAATTTTTGTTTATACAAAGAATTATCAGGGGTAAGCCAAGATTATACCGTGTTGAATATAACACGGTCTCGTGTTATATTCAATATATCTTCATTAATGAGCGAATTGAAATTATAGAAAAACAACCTTAAAACCTAGCAACTGGAAGAGGCATTTCGTCGAACACTATTCGTGCGTTCTCAGAAGCTTTGACAAAATCACATCTAACGATGATGAATACAATCTGTTTTTCATCATTGTTCAAATGTTTTGAATTTGTAATCCGACGAATTTTGAGATTTCGTCTTTCATATCTGTTTGTTGCTTACAATCGATTTGTCCGTAGTCATTGTCGATTTCGAATTTATCCAACAACGTCGTTCGTCGGTCGTCCTGCATATGTGTTCGTCTTTCATCATCTGTTCGTCGGTCGTCTTGCATATGTGTTTGGATTTCATCATCTGCACAAATTTTATGCAATGAATGTCTCTGTTTTTGTTGATTAAACGATAGATTTGTTGCGAGGAGGAGTTTTTTTGGAAAGGTAATGGATCTCAGATGAATAGTAATGCAGGGGTAAAATTGTCCAAAAAACGAAAAGGACTATTTGGTAACATGTTTTTTAAAAATGTCTATATTGTAGTTTTCTCCTCCTTTCGGGACCATCTGGTAAGCGCCCCTTTTAAAAACTATATATATATATATATGGTAGGTGTTTATATGGATCTTAAAATTGTCAAATTACACATTTGATTCTTTAATTTTTACATTGATTTCAATCTTGAAAAATTAAAAATATTGTCAATAATTTTATATCGAAAATGAGTTTTTATCAGCAAATGTCCTTTTAATGGATTTTTTTTTTTTTTTTCCTCTTTTTTGCATATGTTAGGGGAGAGCTTGAATTTTAGATCTTCCACAATAGAAATAAGTTAGATATCTACTAGATTACAAGTTTTGGGATCATAAGAATATTTTCATTATTTTATCACTCTACTGAATTTAAGACGTTTACCCTCAAAAAAATTTGTAACTTCTCTTCCATTTTGTGAATGAATTATTGTCACAAAAATATTAGAGAAAAACATTTTACCTTTAATGGAGTAATGAAATGACGACAATATTATCATTAGAAAGTCACATGTTGAGCATAACCAATTTTCCTTCTACAATCATTAACAACCTTTCTAAAATCGACAACTTTTTAAATTTTTCGGGATTAAAACACATGTAAAATTTAAAAAATTAAATATATAATTTTATAAATCTCAGAGTCCACACGCCTCTTTTTTTTTTTTTTTTTTGGTATAAATCATCCAATATCCAATAATCACATTGGGTTTCGACTAATCCGAGTTGGACCACAAAGGCAATAAAAACTCTTTCTACCGAATTTTAACGCAGCTGCAATCTCAAGTCTCGAACCAAAGATTTTGGTTAAGTTAGAACAGCCAATCAGCAGTTGATCTATACGTTTGGTGGTTCAGAGTCCACACACCAACCCCATAGAAAAACAAAAATATGAGTTTCTCAAATTTGTTGCCCACAAGTTTCATTAATTTGGTTGACAATAATTTATTACTATTCAAAGGGACATAGGACCGCACAAACTAAATTTTGCCCGCATACTATTACACCTAATTAACCATGTTAGCAAATTATGGTTGCTTTCGAAGATGTTCGAAAAGTCGGAAGAAATTTTAGCGGTCAACTCATGGCATTACCGACACGGTTCACACACGCTTCAAACTCAAAATTAGTCTACCAAAACAACGAACTTTTTGTTTACATTTGGCAATACGCAGCAATTTCTCCCAACAACCGCTGTACAAATTGGGCAGAATTTTTATTGTTTAATCACGATGTATGTATTATAACTTTTCTTAATAATTTATTTTTTAGTCTTTTCATTTAATTAATGTTTATCCGTGACTAAAGACACTGTCTTAATTTAATCGTAATCATAAATTAAAATTAACAAACTAATATATTTAGGTCATATATATTCCAACATCTTCACAAATCGAACTAAGGAACATGCAGAAACAATCAAAAAAAAAATTTGTTTTTTGTTTTTTTCGAGGGGTAAAATGGGAGAATCATTGCCAGTAGATTACCAATAAACTTTGTTCTTTTTAATGTACCCCCTTCCTACAACCCCTTCTCCTGCATAAACTACTGGAAGAAAACTACAACAAATGTCAACCCAGGTAATAATAATAAACAAATGATTTTTTTCCTTGATGATATTTTCCATAAATACTGAAAAATAACACGATTATGAATAGAAAAATACGACACGAAAACAATAAGCCAGCCAACCAACCAACACATTGAGTGACAATTTTGGCCTTGATGCATATTATTTGTGAAAATTGAACAAAATTTATAAAGGAGGAGAGTGCTTAAAGGAAATCTCAATCCAACTTTTTTTTCAAATGGAAAAAGTAACGAAGAAAATGGAAATATTAGTCCAACCAAACAGAAATAAAGAAACCCATTTTCATAAACTCAAGGTAATACAATCGACCTTTTATTTTCTGGGAAAATTAGTGAAGAAAATGATTAATCCAACCAAGCAGACCCGCGCCTAAAGTCACTACTTTAAATCCAAACCCTAAGTTTTATTTGGTGGTTTTGACGACATAATTAACTTCAATGTTTTACTGAACTAATTGTTTTAATGAAGATGCGATTACACAGATTAATTCAATTGATTAGTGAGCAAAAGTGAGAAATCAATGTGAAAGTTCACGGTGATATCAATGGAAGATGTTGAAGAATGTTTCATGAAAATATTTTTTTGTATTCCTAGGTAAAACATCACAAACTCTTTATAAACTCTTGATACAACTCGATTGGGATTACTCACTCATAGATATTGAACTTAAATAATTCTATGTGATTGATTATGTCATTAGGAGTATCCAAATATGTTTTTTTAAAGGGCCAATCAAATCCATCAAGTTCTGATTCGAAAATGTCGTTTGCCTACTAGGTTGGCCTGAAGCGGAAACCTTGAGAGAACCAATCTATCTCATTTCTTTTCTTTACAAATATCTTCCACATTTGTACCAGCGCTTCTTGCTCGGTTACCCCCCATTCTCATTTTCTTTTTTCCTTTTCTTTTCTTTTTTTCTTTTTCTCTTTTTCTTTTTCTTTTTTTTTTTTTTTTTTCATTTTTTTTCCTTTTTCTTTTTCCTTTCTTTTTTCCTCCTTTTTCTTTTTTGAAATAGATTATCAAACTTACAATGGTTTAAGGGCAGTTGAGCTTAGGAATGAACTTGATCTTCCTTACGAATTAAGACCTTCTTGCAACATTTAAGAGCTTTTTCATTGGGATTATTGGCATGAAATAATTGTGTTCCCTCTTCGCCATTGGGTCCGACAACAGGCGAACGAGGATGTTTACACTTGGTTTGATCAAATCATTAACGGACCACTGGAGACAACTTGACTAACGTGCAGCAATATATCAAAGCATCGTTTGGGTAATTGATGCCAATTTTAACTTTCAATCTTCCGGTAATCTGGAATTGCTGTCGAATTTGGTCAAATGCCTTTTTTATCTCACCGTCGTTTGGCAGAACAGAATCGTCCTTTATTTCTATTCCTATTGGATCGTAGTTTAGCTCTGTATTGAAATTATATCTTCACATCCTTACTCAATTACATCACATATAACATATGCAGGCAATTTTGGGTACCTAAAAACGTAAGATTAAAACATTTAGGCCATAGTTTGGATAAAATAGTATTGCATTTATTTGAATTTAAAAAACCACTACAAAGTAAATCCTTTTCTATCCAAAAGACCAACAGGATGGAAAGGTGAGTATATGAAAACGTCCCTATTTTATCAAAATACCTATCAAATTGAATGTAAACAATTACCCCCATTTTTGCAGCCTTTTGATTTTTCAACTCGAGCCTCGGGCACATGACTCGCTCCTATTTCTACCAACGTTTTGGAAAAGATCAACTTCATCACTCCTTAAAGGTGCATGCTCAGACAGCAGATTCAATTAGCAATTAGGCGTAACGGCCTCAATCTTTTTGTTAGGAAACGTGAGGACCTCCATCGGTAAGAACTTTATCTTGTCCTTTAGTTAAAATCAATGCTCAGTCCTATGTCCTCTAGCTTCCGAGTGGTACTCACAAAAAGCATCCAGAGAGGCGGCTTTAATTCCAGGCTTAGGCTCAGAGGATGGAAGAGGCGTCAGTATCCCCTGCTTCAAACAATTCGAGTACAGCTCGGTGATTGAGACTGGAAGGTCTAGTGGTTCCTTTTCATCTTTCCAAACATTTCTCCTAGTAGCGCAAGGTAGATATCCTGGGTAGTATTAGCTTCCTGGCTTTAGTGTATGGTTAGGAACTTAAGGTGAGGGATTTTGTTTTGGCTAATATGTATGGTAAACGAGGGTTTGGTAGGTTTGAGGGTAGTGTTGGGGAGTGTGATTTTGGTAATGTGAAGGTACGTTCTAGTATGGGTAGTAGCGTGGATGGTTTTAGGAATATGGCGAGTTCTAGGAGTAATTTTGGTTATGGAGATTTTGAAGACAATGGTTAGGGTATTAGTTGTTTTGGTAAGGGGTTTGTCGAGGGAAAATAACGACGACTACCTCATCAACTTTCTTCTTTGGTGGGGCTAACCTCGTCCTCAGATCGGGCGAGGCCCCTTTAATCTATCCACTCCTTATTCTTTCCTCTATTGCCTATGCTTGCTTGACCGGATCACCGAAGGAAACCACCACCTATGCTCGAAAGGCCTTGATAGAATGACGGCATCTGAATTGACTTGAATATCTCTAAATGGGCTTTTTTACTCAGTTTAGGGACCACTTTAGCAGCCCCATCCTTCCAACGAGCGATGTACCTTTGGAAACTCTCATCATTTTTCTTCAATATTTGGTATAGGGTATTACGGTCTGGCACGGCATCCTTGTTGTACACATACTACTCGCAAAATGCCTCTACGAGATCCTCAAAGATCTTGATCTGCGATAGGTCCAAGGTTATGTACTAACTGAGAGTCGATCCTTTCAGCGATCGTCGAAACATCTTCAAGTACATATCTTCGTTCCGAGCATGGACTCTCAATTCCTCCTTGTAAATACTGACATGCCATTTTGGAGGGCTAGTGCCGTCATATTTCGTGAACTCAGGGACAACGAAGTTTTCTGGATACACCACCCGGGGTGGTGCTGCAACTCCTTGTACGCCACTTTTCTGGATGGCTTCTCCCTTTTCAATTCTCCCATAATTTTCTCCAATTCCTCTATTTTCAGAACCCAAGCCAAAGAGAGTCCATTCTCTTCTACTCTATTTTTGGTTTCGACGATAAGGGGTTGGTTGATTGGTATTCCGATCGTTGGCTGAAGCAACGACTCTCTCCAGGTGAATGAGAATTTGTAGTACGGAGGGGGTTGGGCCTTCGAGTAAGGCCTAGTAGACATTCCAGTGGCTGGGATATGTCCGCACTCAATAGGCGAAGGGATGAGGGCCCATCTGAGGTCCATAGTAGACCGGCACCGTGAAGTTCAGGCCAGCATGGTTCAAATTCGGCACTGAGTTCTCCATTCCGAATCTCAAAGGATTTTCATTTGGCGATTCAATCACGGGAGTTCTACTGGATAGAGGAACAGGCACCCCTAAAGTCATTGGCTTAGGTCATTAATCTTTTCCGTCAACATGTCGATTGGTCTCTTGCATCCGAGCCATCCGAGCCGTGTGGGAAAATTCTGGATTGCCTTCGGATGTCATCCTAGAATAATTTTGGGCCCAACTACGAGTGAAGACCGAACTTCAGATGGGGAGAACCGAAATTACTTTTATGGGGCCAATTTTTCTATCCTACTTTATTCTTACAACAAACCCACTTATTAGTCTACGTGGGTCTTAGGTAACTTTAAAACCCATCCAAGTTCAAAGTTATAAATTCTGATAATGACCAATCAAAACAAATATTGATTTATGATAATTCTTTCGTAATTCCCATCAGTATTAGAAACTTTGAACTCGTTTGGTTTTTAAGACTACCTAAGATATCATCAATCCATCAAGTATAAAACCTAATTTCACGTCTTGAATCATAGAATCCCAAAGGGACAATATGGATACAAGACGACCATACTTATGTCGAAGAGTTTACAACAATATAAGAGCCCAAAAGAAAAGAAGAAAATAAGAAGAAAAAAAATTACAACTTATTTACAAAATGGAAGGAAAAGATAACAAAATAAAATTTAATATTCGAACTTCGGATTAGTTGAACTTATTTGGACATATTAGGCTCGACCCTCTAATAATCCCTAACGGAGTCACCAGTTGATGCACCTCGATTTTTCGAAAGAGAAAGAATATGAATTAATAATAGAGCATAAAAGTGAATGAGTTTTTTTTTTTTTAAAGCATCAGTTTTCTCAAAAAAAAAAAAAAAAAGTACTTAGGCCATTTTAAAATAAGGAGTCGTCACCTAACATTGGGTTTAAATGGTGTGCTAGGTCATTGAATTTAAAAAAAAAATTAAAAGACCTAAGATTGACTCCAAAAAACACGGTCAAACTAAAGATTTATTTAAGAACTTGGGGGTCGGTTATACTCGAGAAAAGTGTTAGGCACCCCAACACGCCCGTCCAAAAATGGTACCTTATGTCCAATTAGTTTAGTCCGAACGTTTTATTTTATTTTGAAATCTTTTTGGTCTTTTTCAAAAATAAGATGGGACAATTTTTTGTATTTTTAGGAATGTTCCCCCCGCATGACTTTTTATCGAATACTAAGGATTCGATAAGGATGGTCCCCGGGGGGTGGTTTTATATATGTTTCTGAGATATTTCTTTAATTTAAATGAGCAAACTAAAATAAGTGAATACGTATGAAAATATGAATGCAAAAACTAACATTATATAAATTTTATTTTATTTAAACAAAAGTGACCTAAAAAAGCTACTTATATTATTTTTTATGCAAGAAAGGTTTTAACATAAATATATCAATGCAAAATGATATGAATACGGGAATTAATCAGGGAACACTATATGAAATAATGTGATTATGCATGGCAATGATTTAATTATTTAATACATATAAAAAAGTACAAGTAGTGTACGTGTCGTGACTAAATATGAATTCTAAAAAACCTATATGTGTGGAATATAAAAGACGTAAGTGGTGAAAGTGTATTAAACATGCCATCTAAATGATACAAGAAATAAATATGGATTGTGATGTCTAAAAAAAAAATTGTAAGCGGTGAAAATGTCCTAAACATGTTGTGTAAATGATACAAGAAATAAATAAGGTTTATAAAATTTAAAAGGACCTATATGTAAAAAAAAAAAAAAAAAAAAAAAAAGGCATGTAAGTGATAAAAGTGTTCTAAACATGCCGTCTAAAGAATACAAATGATATCTATTTTAAGTTTGCCCAATTAATTCGAAGAAATCCGGATTTGAAAAATTCCCTCAAATTCTATGGAGATGAGAATTAAGGGAAAATCGTGGAAACAAAGTTTGTCAAAATTGATATTTCCGAAACTTATGCAGAATCCCACGAAAAGGTTTACCGAGGGAAGAGATTTCTTAAAATCGAACGCTTTTAAATTCTTCTCTACTTGGGGAATTGAAACAGGGCCATGAAAAACTCTCTCACAATTTATCGAATCGTCAGATTCATCCTAAGGTTCATTAGGATTAATTCCCATAAATTAAGATTTTATTATTTTTTTGGATTTTTTATATTTTTTATTTTTTAGGGTTTTTTATAACAAGAAAAAAAATTGAAAAAAAATAAAAAAATAAAAAATAAAGAATGAAAACATCATTCTCTTAACGCTCGGAGTTAAGTTTAAGCACGAGAAACTCATCCCGGCATTATCATCGGATCATCGAATGACTTATTTTTTAGTTTTTTTTTTTAATTGCAAACAAAAAAAAAAAGAATTCAAAAAAAAAAACAGTGAGATATGGGTGTTCTCATCTAAACGCTCAAAGATTCATATTGAGAATGAGAAACCTCATCTCAGCGTTTTCATCAAGTCAACAAACAATTAAAAGGAATAAACTTGCAAGAATTTAAATTACAAGAAAAATGAATAAGCTGAAAAAAGAATTAAAGATAAAAAAAATAAAAATAAAAATAAAATAAAATAAAAAACCTATCTAGGCCAAATATTCCGATACTTGGATTTTTCCTTTCTCGCAAACAGCCTTCTGAAAGGGTTTTCGATGAGAATCACTCTTCTAGGGGTTGTTCATCCCAATTTTTGAATGCATGAATTAGGAGGAAGAGAGTCCTATTTATAGGGAGAGATGGAGTGTGAAAATCACTCAGGAAACCCTAAAAATTAGGTCTGGCCGCCTAAACCTAGTCCAGGTTGGACTGGGAAAGGATAAAATTGGAAGAAAAAAAAAAGGGGGGCAAAATTCACTACCTCTGACACATGGCACCATTCTCTCTCTCTCTCTCTCTCTCTCTCTCTCTCTCTTTCATTTTACTCCTTTCGTTTTTCCTTTCTTTCAATTTTACTCCATTTCTTTTATTTCAATTTTCTTCTTTTTTTCTTCTTCCTTTTTCTTTATCTGTTTTTTTGTATTTTCTGAAAATAAAATAAAATAAAGTAAACTATAAAATAAAATATCAATTTTTTTTTACTCAGTCAAAATGTCATGTCTACAATTATTATTGTAGATCTTGTATATTAAGTTGAAATGTATTAGCTCTCTAATGTGATTAAAAGACGGATACCAAAGACATTTGGTAATTTAATATTTTTAACAGTTCTTAATCGATATTGTATTTTTTAAAACTGGGCATCATCAATCTAGTCTACCATGTTCTATTGTTTTCTCTTTTGTGAATGGTGAGTCTTAAATCATTTGTATAAGATAAAAGAACAACCATGAGGGGGACTTAGTAGTGTAGTAAGGGACTGAATTTAATCATCCGTACTATCCTATATAGTAGTTTTGCTCAATGTCAAAATGGGATATCGAATATATGATTCTATTTGTCATCGTTAGACTTGAGGTACTGACGCACCCCGATTTTCTGAAAGGAAAAGAATAATAAATAAGCTTAAGGAGATGAGATTTTTAAAGCGCCGATTTTCTCAAAAAATATACTTAGGCCGTTTTAAAAATAAAGAGTCGCCACCTAATATTGGGTTTAAATAGTGTGCTAAGTCATCGAATTTTTATAAAACAATTTAAAAAGCCTAAGTAAAAAAATTTGACTCTAAAAATACGGTCAAACCAAATATTCATTTAAAGGCTCGGGGTTTGGTTACGCTAGGAGAAGGTGTTAGGCACCCGACTACGTCCGTCTGAAAATGGTACCTTATGTCCAATTAAGTCAAATTAATTTAGTCAAAGTGTTTTATTTTATTTTGAAATTATTTTCTTCTTATAAAATATTTTTGGTATTTTTCACAAATAAGATGAGACAAATTTTTGAATTTTTGGGAATGTTCCCCCGGTATAACCTCTTATCGAATATTAAGAATTCGATAAGGATGGCCCCTGAGGGATTTTATGTATGTCTCTAAGAGACTTCTTTAATTTAAATAGGCAAATTAAAATAGATGCATGAGATTTGGAAATATGAATGCAAAACTAACACCTAAATAAGTTCTATTTTTTTATGCAAGAGTGACTAAAAAGAAACTAAATAATTTAATTTAAATATGTCAATACAAACTAATATGAATACGGGAATCGAATAAGGAACACTACGTAAATTAATGTGATTATGCGTGACAATAAATTAATTAAAAAATAGAAGTGGTACACGTGTCATGACTAGATGTGAAAAAGTAGCATGGATTCGTAAAAAAATAAAAATAAAAAATAAAAACTATATGTACGAAAAGTGTAAGTGGTGAAAGTATCATAAACATGTCGTCTAAATGATACGAGAAATAAACATGCAAAGTGGATGCAAAGAAAATCTATTTTGAGTTTGCCTGATTAATTTAAAGAAATCTCGTTTTGAAATTCCCTCAAATTCTATGGATAAGAGAATTGAGGGAGATTTGCGGAAACAATTTAGTTGAAATTAATCTTTTCAATACTTTAAAATAAATCCCACGAAAAATTTACCGAGGGAAGAGATTTCCTAAAACCATTCGTTTTTAAATTCCGCCCGAGTCAGGGAATGAAAACGAGGTCACAGAAAACTCTCCCACGATTTATCGAATCGTCTGATTCACCTTAAGGTTCACAAGGATTAATTTTTATTTTTATTTTTATTTTATTTTTTTTGGATTTTTTTATTTTTATTTTTTATTTTTAGGGTTTTGATAATAAGAATAAAAATAAATAAAGAAAATGCAGAAAAATAAATAACGAAAACATCCTTCACCTAACGATCGGAGGTTAGGTTTAAGAACGAGAAACTCACCCCGACATTTTCATCGGATCATCGAATGACTTTATTTTTTTTGTGTTTTTCTTTATGAATTTGTAAAAAAAACAAAATAAAATAAAATAACTAATGAAAACGTCATTCACCTAACGATCGGGGTTAGGTTTAAGCACGAGAAACTTACCCCAACGTTTTCATCGGATCATTGGACGACAATAAATAAATAAATAAAACTTACAGAAATTTAAATTACGAAAAGAGTAAAATAAACTGAAAGAAGAATTAAAATTAGAAAAATATACTTGTTAATTCTAGGTCAAGAATTTCGATACTCGTATTCTCCTCTCTCGCAGACGGCTTCCCAAAAGAACTTTGAGAATCACTATTTTAAAGGGGTGACTCCTCTCAATTTTTTAATGAATAAACTAGGATGAGAAGGATTCTATTTATAGGAGAAGATCGGGTATGAAAAGCACTTTAGGAAACCCTAAAACTAGGTCTCGCCACCAAAGCCCAGTCCAAATTAGACTGGGAAAGGGTAAAATTGTAAAAAGAACCACAAAGGAAAGTTCTGGACAGATGAGCACGTGAAATCACACGCCCATCCGCCGCAGCAACAAATCGCCCCACGTGGCGAGAGGGTAGAGGCCAAGCCTTTTCTCTCTCTCTCTCTCTCTCTCTCTCTCTCTCTCTCTCTCTCTTCTCTACATATGCTGACAAATGGTGGCCCCTCTTTGACTTTTTCTCTCTTTCTCTTCTCTTTTCTTCTCTCTCTTCTCTCTCTCTCTCTCTCTGGCGTTGTGCAAGCGACGGGCAAGCAGGCTCCACGCCTGCTTCTCTCTCTCTCTCTCTCTCTCTCTCTCTCTCTCTCTTTTCTCTCTCTCTCTCTTTCTCTCTTTCTATCTTCTCTCTCTCTCTCCGGTTTAGACCCAAAAAAAAAAGGGTCCCACTCCCTTTGTTTTTCTCTTCTCATTTTACTCCTCTTATTTTCTATTCTTTCAAATTCAAACCCCATCTCTTTATTTTGATTTTCTCTTTATTTTTCTTCTTTTGTATTTTCTAAAAAAAAACAAAAAAAAAACAAAACAAGGTAAATTATAAAATAAAATATAAAATTTTGCAGGGCGGTCAAAATGTCGTATCTACAGGTACTATATGTTACATGTATGGATTGATATACTTTGATAATATTAAGTATTGTACTCTAGTTACGAGACTTCAAATATATTCATTAGGTATAATGGAACATACATGTGAATATACGAGTATGAAACATAGTCTCTATCACTCTCAATAAAGAGAGACATGTCTTGTTTGATTCAGTTTAATATAGTCACCCAAGCCTCTGGCCAAAGCAGTGTGACAATAGGGATGATATTTCAATTGGTGTTATAAGGAATCATATTATCAATCAATGTACATATGATTAGACTAGGAGTTTTCGACTTTATTTACCATGTTAGTCTTTTCGAGAACACAAGATAGAGAGATAGTATAATACATAATCATACATGAGTAGGTTCTTTTAGTTAGCTCCTACCAACCGGACATGATTGTGATATGTGGGTTGACGTTATTTACAGTCGGATGAGATGCCTTAAGAGAAAATTGTTTTCTTCTGGAAGAGGAAAATTATAATTGTTTCAATTTAAATTGATTAATTGATTAGTAAAATAAATAAATAATTAATTAATTTTACCATCTTTTTCGGTATGAACCTAATGGGTCACACAAAATGAAAAATAAAAGTCAAAAAAAATCTTGAAAAATGAATGGGTAGTAATGCTGAACTTTAGAAATTTGGAGACCAAAATGCAAATAAGAAAAAAAAAAGTGGTTCAGGGTTTTGAACCTTGACAGATTATATAAATAGAGGGAGACCATTTGATTGCCCCCTATGATAGATTTTGGCCACTTCCCTTTTTTGTATGAGATTTTTTGTTTTTTGTATCTACATTACTGATTTGAATCTTACTACCACGTAGATCCTAATCATAACTATTCTACCTTCTTGTGATTAGAATAAGATTCTTAAAAATTCTAAGAATACTTCTCTTTCTAAGTTTTCTGTGTGGATACTAGTTGAGGCAATACACTTGTGTTGCTTCTAAGATAATCGTTTTCAATTACTTGTTCTTGATCGTGTTCAATCGCTCTTTGAGGAGTCTTCTTATATCACACCTCGAGAACTATCAGTTTTGAGGTTGACGCACTAGAAAATGTATTAAATGCAATTTAATTATACTTGTTATCTTTATTTTGATATAAATACAGATAGATCTAGCTTAGAGGAACATAATATTAGATGTAATTTAAATTTTTTTATAAATTGTTGCATTAATCTAGTAATTTTAATATTTGATTCTTTACAGACATCACTTATATAGTTCATCAAGTCAACCAGTTCTTATCCATACCATGGACTTTTCATTACTCAACAGTTGTCTATTGTTTGCGACACATCAAGGAGACACCCTTTAATGGTGTCTACTTCTCATCATAGTCCTCTCCAATTTTATGCACCTACACAGATGTTGATTGGAGCATAAATCCCGCCAATCGACGTCCTACTACAAGGTATTATATTTTCTTCGGATACTCTCTCGTTTTGTGGTGTAGTAAAAGACAATTTTTTGTCGCTTGATCGATCACATAAGCATAGTATCATGCTCCAACAGATGGCACTCAAGAATTACTTTGGCTCCGATAGTTACTTGATAACATGTGAGTGCCTTCTTCTAATACGACCACTATTTATTGTGACCGTCAAATTGTCATTCAAATCGCCCACAATGACGTTTTTCACGAGCACACCAAACATATCGAGTTCCAATTCATTCATCATCACATTTTCCAAAATATTAATCACATCCACCCAGTCAGCTATATCGATCATGCAGATATTTTCACAAATAACTATGCACCCAAACACTTTTACACTTTGCAAAGTTAAATTGACATTGACTTTACCACCTTGAGTTTGATGGAGAATGTTATATACACACACACACACACACACACACACGCACGCACGCACGCACGCACGCACGCACGCACGCATGCATGCATACATACATACATATATATATGTATGTATGTATGGGCCTTGCCCCCCTTATGTTAATTGAAGCCCAATACTCCAAACCCTAAACCTTGCCTATTATATAGAGGCATATTTGTACACCTCAGTATTTTGTAGATTTCACACATATCAATACATTGTCTCATATTCTCTTCCAATATTGCTTTGCTCAATTATTCTAACAATTCCCATGGTCAATGTCCCTTTCTCGATCAAATGCTCCTGATCAGGGTTTGCCTTGCCGATTGCTAGCTACTAGACCTCCGACCGTCGAAATTTTTGTGTTATATTTTTAGTTGTGGTTTTTAGTTATATGTTTTTAGTTATATTTTTTTAGTATATTTTTAGTTACATTTTGCGTTCATGTAAGTCTTTTTTTAGTTATATTCATGTAATTTTTTTTATTACATTCGTGCATATATTTTTTTAGTTATATTCATGTACTTTTTAAATTCCTTTCATAATGTTTCTTTTAGTTGAATTGGTCCATGTTTAGTTACATGTTTTAGTGTATCTTTTTGAGTTATATTTGTGCATGCTTAGTTACGTGTTTTAATTAACGAATTCCATCCATTTTTAATGAAATTTCGATAAAACCAAATTGAAACCAAATTATAACTTGAAGGACCAAATATGTAATTTCAAAAACTTAAGTCCATTTAAACACCCTCCCCATGAGAGATCAAAAATGCACTTTTCCATAAATAATATACATAATGTAACTAAAAATCTATAAAATAAAACAAGAAAGGTTATGTTTTCAAAATACTTCCAAGATATTTTAAAAAAGCTCAGGTACATACACTCCAAAAAAAAGAGCCTTGAATACTAGAAGAAAAATACCTATCCATAACAAGATTTAGGTGAATACTTAAAATTGTGGTCATTTTATTTCTATCTATCCATACATAACCAAAGAATGGAAAAGATTCTTCAAGAGTCTCAAGTCCTATAAGTGCATGATAAATACCGCCAAAGCCCAATACTGCAGAGAAAATTAAATGAAGTACTCCAGATACAAAGTACGAAAAGGTGGGGAAGTAAAATTAAGCCTTGTTCATATATAGGCTTCTCAGGTACAAAATGAGCCACTTCAAATAGATTTATTTCTATAGCCCAGAATACGATTAATCCAGCATGGGTAACATGAGCCCCTAGTAGAGTTGAGTGAACTGTATCTTCTTTGTGTTAGTTGACCTAAGCCAAGCCCTGACTGCTGGGGTGGGGCTCGGCCTCCGAACCGTACATGGGATGAGTTTCTGCCTCATACAACTCAAGCCGAAGACCAGGGAAAGCTTTAGGGAGATGGGGAGGCCCAATAGCTACCGATTGGGATAGGGAGAAGCTTGCTTCTTCAAAAGCTTCTCCCCCCAACAAAAAAGACCGACTCTCTAGCGCGACCACGAAGTGAATATATATTTTCAAAGTATGAAAGATATAGATTAAGCATTGCAAATGTCATATTTCACATTGATCAAATGCAAAAAATGAAGAAAATAATCTTCTTATATAAAACAATTACATTCTAATAGGTACACTCAAAAATTCATGTGCACAATGATGTAGTCATTTGATTGTACCCATCAACTCAGATTTTGTTATTTAAATTAGTCTTTCTAATTTAATGGTTTAGCTGATTTAATCAACTAGGCTTTTCAATTTAAACAAAATTGAACATTTTTTTTGTGTAATTCAATTTTTTGAAGTGAAACCAAGTTGTTTTTAAGACTGATTTATGGTTCAAAATTGATTTTTTATCACAATTGAATATTAACTTATGATTTTAGGATAATAAAACAGGGTATATTGTAGAATATAGTTTCAAAACATATTTTCAATATATATTGGGAAAAAACTATTAAAGAACAAAATCTTCTTATTTAAAGCAATAGCAAACTAAATAGCACTCACAAATCACATGCACAAAAGTGTAGGCATTCGACTGTAACCCTCAATTTAGATTGTCCTTTTCTTTATGGTCGATTTAATAAAATGATTTAGCCAGTTCAACTACTGAATTTTTCAATTTCAACAAAATTGAACGATTTTTAGTGTAATCCACTTTTATTTGCGAGTAAGTTGTTCGTTTTTAGGACCCGTCACATGTTCAATCGGTGCATTCTAATTATTTTAAAACACTGCTAAATATTAACTTGTGTTTTTTTTTTAAATTAGTATTATTTGATTTTTGGTGTAGTTCGCATTTTGGGAGTAACTCATTTGCTTTTAGTACCCGCCACTTGTTCAACTGGTCCATTCTATTTTTTAAAACATTGCTAAATATTAACTTATATTTTTTTTTCAAATGAGAATTATTTTTAAATTTGCATCTTCAGATACGATTTATACTAGTATACAAAAAAAAAATAGATGAATGCAACTGGAAAAAAAATCAACGACTGGCAACAATAGCCAAGCCTCCGGAGGCAGAGGGGCCTAGATATCTAGTGGCAAGGCGACTGAAGGTCCGATAATGAAAGTCGTGTGTGTAAAGTATGTACCTTGTTTCATCATGTGCGAGACTAAAACTAAAGTTGTAATATATTGGGAATGCTTTTAACAATTAGATGCCAAATGTTGGAACTCCCCCCAATTACCAAAAAAAAATCGTGGCAAATTATAAATTCGGTAAAGTAGTGTTTGGTTGTCACGGATTTCAATCTTAGAATTGAAATTAGAAATGAAAACAAGAATTTAGATTTTTACATGTGCTCGTTTTTAAATTCTAATTCTACCGGTAAAAATCCCGTTAAACACCACACTTAACCCTCAAATCATTCTCAATAGATTATAATAGCAATCGAATTAACTAAAGAATGTAAGTTATAATAAAGAATTACATAAAATGGAAAATTATTAGAATTTAATAATACATTCAAACAGGAGAAAAAATTGTATGCATATATGACATTTGGGTTTTAACTTACTCTTCAGTTTCAGGGCTTGAGGATGAATTTTCCAGGCTCAGTGAAGGTTTTCTCCATTTGCTCAACCTTGTTTATTCTGAAACCCCTGATCCTCACTTCCTCAGGCACTGAAGTGTCTTTGTAATCAACATTTTCGATAATCCAACCCTTGTTTTCAACCGAACCTCTGACTTTTACCTGTTCACAGTGACATTTATAAATCCCCATCAGCAGTAAATTATACCAAAATTATCAGACTATTAATCTACTAGAGTCCGTTTGGATGAGGTATTTAGAAAGATATTTGATTTCGAAAAGAAATTTGCAAAATTTTCTTAAGAGAGAATTTCACAAATCCTTCACTGAAATCAAATATCTAAACAAAATGGACCATTATAGTGCGTCTGGGTGGGGGTTACGAAGAGAGAATTTGATTCAAAAAAAGGATTGCCAAATTTTCTTAAGAAGTTTTCTTGCGCAAGAAAAAACATGTCGGGGACACAACTAATTTAGGTTTAATAAACTGCACAAATTAGAAAAATGTAGACCAGTAAATAAAGTTCCAATTGTAGAAATCCAACGGGCCTAACTCAATCTCAAAAGGCGCCTTGTAAGATGAGGGTTGCCCTAGGCTTTATATATAGCTCAAGATCAAGTAACACAAGCGATGTGGGACTCAACACACTTCCTCACGCGCGAGGTGGACTTTGACAAACCACTGTGAACACTAAACGGATATTGGGGAAGGGCCCAACATCGATGTGGGATTCAATACGCCCCCTTAAATGTAGGATGGACTTTTTTGACAAACCATTGCGAACGGATATAGGGGGACCCAACATTAATGTGGGATTCAACACACCCAATATTAGACAAGAGTTCTGGCTCTAATACTAGTGTATTAGGAACCCAATGGACCTAATTCACTCTCAAAAGATGCCTAGAAAGATGATGATTACTCCCAGACTTAAATATGGTTTAGGATCAGGTAACACAAGCGATATGAGATTCAACACCAATAAATTCGTTTTTCTTTTTTTCCATTTTGAGGAAATTAACATTGTCGACATAAGTGAACTATATTGAATCAACCAATTATCTGGACAAGAATTGGTTTAATGTTCCCATTTTTTTCTTCGGTTTTTATTTGGATGCGGGAGGTGAATTAAGGATTGTTTTTCATATATACAAGGTGTATATTCAAATAGTAGTTTCAACATTAGCAGCTAGTCAAATCTTACCCCTGCACCATCAACAGCCTCAATAACTAGGGTTCCATCCAAGGAAAGATCTTCGACAAAGATTTGGCTTCCCTTGATGATCATGGTAGATTTCTGAGAAATAGAACAGCTTCCACTCACTTTGCTTTTGACCTCTGCAAAAGTAATTGCCCATTTTGGGTTCCATGTGATACGCGGCCATACTTCCACCTCCTGTCCATTGAATACCTGATTTACTGGGTCACCTATTTTAATGCCCGCCTGGTAACAACAAAAAACTAAAATGTTACAAATTTAGCCTTTGCTCGCAAGAAATGAGAATGAATCTCCACATTCTTAATTATACTAGTTTTCCAAAAGAAACCTCTTTTTGGAATGCTCTTAACTCTAAGAAGAGAGGCAGAGTAAGCAGAAGGGTTCGTCCCTCCTCTAGGAAAAAATGGAGAAGATAGTCAAATTTTAGTGTGTTTATATATGTACAGGATTAAACTTTCTAGGTGGCTGTTTCTTGTCTTCTGTAACTTCTTTTGTTGTCCTTGATTAGATGTGTTTCCTAATTAATGCACGTTTCTTTCTGAGGTATATCCTTAAATGTTGTAACCACTAAAAGTAAGAGTTTATTTGAATTTGGAGATGGTAAACTTTTACTTTATATTTGCTTGTGCAGAATTGGAGCCATAGAATTGAAATTTCAAATGAACGGGTGTAAAAATCTAAAATTTACATGCATTAATATTGAATTCCAATTCCATCAATTCCGCTACCAAACGCTACCTTAGTATTTAGCGAAAAAATGGATGCAGTTGTTCATCGAGCAATGAATCAAGCTAAGGCTTAACTACGGTGGAATCCAACTTCCCACCCCACTATCGAATGGTTCTGCATTCTGCTAATTGACAGAAGCAAGACCAAGACATGAATAGGGTCATAAATGACCAAATGGCCACACTGTTCTGGTAAAACGAGGTTTGAGAGGGATAATTAGATATAAAATTCACATTTGACATTACGTATGGACAGTTTCTCTCATATCTGCTTGAGCATATTTCTATACCATGCAATAGCCCTTAGGCAACACGAGACATTTCAATGCAATAGCCCTTAGGCAACACAAGACATTTCAACGGAACTTTCAAATCATAAACAGATGCTTTGGCATCCATAATTGGTTTTGACGGCCTTGAATTCCAAGGAAAATGGATTTTCTTTATAACTTATGGCTAAAATTTAGCAAGAAAATCAGCAGGATTCTGGAAATGTAAATAGAAAAACTGAAAATGACATTGCACTGCCAATAAATTCCTAAAGTTTTATCATAAGACTGGCAACCATACCTGTCTCAAAATGAGGCTGTTCGCCTGATATATGGCCATTTCTCCAGAAGTGGCACTGTGATATGGGTTCCCTTTGGGCACCTTCATTACAATATTAGAAACAACCAACATGAATCAGTACTCGATGACTAAGATGACACTATTAGAAATCAACAAACCAACATGAGGAACTACTACATGAAGATTCCATTATCATACAGAATTAAGCTAATTCTGAATCTGTATCTCACGAGATGAATAGCTAATAGATACATATGGTTATGACCGAATTTTGTGATCAGATATTTAAGCTAATAATACTAAAACTTATACTGCATCAATGTCAACCTTTTCCCGTTTTATCTTTGTAAGACTTATACTAGCCCTGAAACAATTATGACACCATAACATGCTATGTTAGGCATTGCAAATTGAAATTTTGAATATCAAAATGAAAATATGTTTTTTTTCTTCACATTCAATAGCTACACCAAAAACCACATATTAGATCAAATAACATGAGATAGAATTGTCTGCAAGAACATCACTTATAGATCAAATAACTAGTACGTGGTACAGGAGTGAGAAAGACTTGCGTAAACAAACTGTCTGCAAAACATCACTCGTAGAAAAATTTAAACAATTTATACAAAAAAGAAAAAGAAAATCCCCATTCTCATTTTCCTTGTGCTTTGTAGAAAAGGCAATAACATCCAAAGTAATACATACTGTCTGAACTCTCAACAATTCTTGCACACCAAGCGAGAAACAGAGGTTCCACGGATGTCCAAGTCTTGGATGAATAAAAATGTGTTTCGTAAGGTATTTGAAGAAGATATTTGTTTTCAAGAAGGGATTTATTAAAAAAATTCTTAACAAAGTTTCTAAAGTTTTAAATCCATTACAAAATCAAATAAATTATTCAAAGATCTTACCCAAGTGGACCATCTCCATAACCTTCATCTACTCAAGTGACATGTCCAACTTCTTTATCAAAAATCAGGAGACCTCATCTACTAGACTTAAAAGTCAACAACTAATCGACGGGTATTTACCTTAGCAGCATCCTCAGGGTTGTTCTTCACAGGTGCATAAGCGAGCCATGGATCAGCCACCTAAAGTCAAAAACAGATCTAGTTTAATATCAAGTTAAAGAAAAGGCAGAAGACTTCATAATATATACTACCCAAGTACTAAGAATCCAGAGGATGCGAAATTTAAACAATGATTACCCAACAGAATAACAATAGCATGTACTTACAGTAAATCCAACCCTTGCTGATGGAGGCAACGTCTTAGGATAATCTTGCATCATGCACTCTAGCCGAGTAGAGGACTTGAATGTCGTTTTGGTAGAATCTTTATATCTGTAGTGAAAGGATCAATAAAGATTATTCGCTAAAAGAAGAAGAATCAAAAATGGCTGAACATTTTTTTCTCTTGATACGTCAATAAATTTGAGAATTCCAAGGAATGGCTAAAAATTTTGAGAAACATTTCCTTTGTGATCTCGCTGCCGTGGACTACAACAATTCGGATGAGAATGGCATTCAGAAGACTACCTCACTAAATTGCCACCTTGGATTACTTGAGCAAAAAAAAGATACTTGATAAAGATTTTACTCATATGACTCCGGTTGTGCATGTGTTTTATGTTTTATTATTTACACAGACAATCCCAAGCCCACATAAAGGAGGAGGGTTGCGTTAGTTAACTTACACCCAACATAAAGGTTTGTCAAAAGTCTCATGAAATGAATCCTACTAGATTATACATTGGGTGTCCTCTAACTGCGAATGTAGTGAGAAGTAGGCAAAGGTGGGCTAGGGCGTGGCCAAGAAGCGGCGCGCGTCTTTGCCTAGATATGATGTGAAATAAACAAGAATTGTCGCATTATAGTGGATAGGTGGTATAAAGAACCTAATCCATGAAAATAGGCTTAAGTTAGCAACTTGGAATATAGGACCACTTACGAGAAAAACAAGAGAAATGATGGACACAATGAGTAGACAAAAGATTAAGAAACAAAGTATAAGTTATGGTATAAAGGGAGGGAGAAACATAGGAATGGAGTGAGGATTATAGTTGTTGGAATAATTGATTGATTGTTTTGTATATAGGAAATCAAATATATAGATTAGGCAAATAGTTAATTGTCATTAGTTAGTTACCTTTTTTAGTTCCTAAGTTTTCCTATATGTAGTCTCATATTATGTGATTAATAAAATAATACGATTGATTATTGTATTTAAGTTGACATCAGAGCTAAAAAAAAAAACCTAGCCACTGTTCGTCAGCCCTTTACGAGCCATCGCCGCCGCCGGCCATTTACAGCTGTCGACGACCTTCGCCGGCCTCCTACAACAACCAACGAAGGTTCGCCGACCCTTCTTACAGCCAAGCAACGACCGAAGGCTCTCCTACAGCCGACGACGAAGCCTCGTCGGTCCCCCACAAGCCGTCGACAACCCTTGCCGGTTCCCTACAGCCATCAACGAACACTTGCAGCCCTCTACAACCGACGACGAAACCTCGTCGGTCCTTTATTTGCCGCCGACAGCCTCGCCGAAGCCCTAGCAGTTGACGACTTGACCTCGCGAGATTTGTACAAAATAGATCTCGCGATTACAGCTTTGATTGCAGCTCCTTCTTACCGACTGTTCTTAAGAGCCAATCAATGAGTCAACTCAGTGAGCCAATCAGTGAGTTAACTCAATGAGTCAACTCAGTTAGCCGACTCAACTCAACATTAACCAGCCTAGTTTCGTGAGGTTCGATTGTAGCTTCGATTTCAGGCACTGTCTCGCGAAATTAGTTCGATTGCAGTTCAGGACCTTGTCTCGCGTGACTAGCTTGTTGAAGGTCAACCCGACGATTCTCAAACTCTGACAATTTCCCTGCCTTCACCATGTTCGAAACTGCTTTGGATGCTGCTAATGCTAACCCCAGCAGCTTTCAACACCGAACAGAGGAACACCCACATATATGGTGCGACTACTGCAACAAGCCCCGTCATACACGGGTAACATGCTAGAAAATCCATGGAAAACCGAAAAATTTAAAGAACAACAAGTCGGGAGAAAAATCTAACCGATCATATCCTTCCGCGCATGAAGCTGCAACCACTCCATTCAACAAAGTGCAAATTGATCAACGTCTGAAACTGTTGACTGCCAATCCATCACTCGGTACTTCTAATGCTTCCTTAGCTCAAACAGGTAACAACTCTAGAGTTTTTTCTTATTCCTTAAATACAGCGCCTTGATTATCGATTCAGGTGCTTCTAATCACATGACAAGTTTTTATCACATTTTCAATACCTATTCACCGTGCTCTGATAATGAAAGAATTAGGATTGCAGACGGTAGTTTCTCACCCATTGCAGGTAAAGGCCAAATAAAAATCTCAGATAGTATTAATCTAAAAGTGGTCCTTCACGTTCCGAAACTTACTTGTAACCTCTTATCTGTAAGTAAATTATTGCGAGATTCTAACTGTCATACCATGTTCTCTGAATCTCAATGTTTTTTTCAGGACCAGAGCTCGAGGAAGACGATTGGCAGTGCTAGACTAGTAGATGGTCTTTATTACTTCGAAGATAACTCTTTGAGGAATAAAACAACTCACGGCCCCAGTGGTATGAGTTCAACTTTTGTTCGTGATAAAATCATGTTTTGGCACCTTAGACTAGGACATCCAAGTTTTCAATATCTTAAACATTTGTTTCCGACTTTGTTTAAAAATGTGGATTATTCCTCTTGTGAAACTTGTTTGTTTGCAAAAAGTCAGCGTACTCCTTATATTTCAAAACCATATCGTGCATCCAAACATTTCTATTTAATTCACAGCGATATATGGGGTCCCTCAAAAATCACAACACTATCCGGAAAAAGATGGTTTGTGACATTTATTAATGATCACACACGTTTATATTGGATATATTTGATGCGTGCAAAATCTTATGTAGAAGCGTTATTTAAAATTTTTTGCATTATGCTCGAAAACCAATTTCAAATAAAACCAAGCATTCTTCGCACAGATAATGGAACAGAATACTTCAACGAATATTTAGGTAGTTTTTTGAAAACAAATGGTATTCTACATCAATCCACATGTCGTGACACGCCCCCAACAAAATAGCATCGCTGAACGAAAAAATAAACACTTACTTGAAGTCGCACGTGCACTCATGTTTTCTATGCATATTCCAAAATATTTGTGGGGCGATACTCTTTTAATAGCTGCATATTTAATAAATCGCATGCCTACACGTATTTTAAACTTCACCACACCATTTGAAAATTTCAAAACACATTTTCCAACTTCTAGGATATCAACTGACCTGCCTCTTAAAGTGTTTGGCTGCACCTCCTATGTTTATATTCCTAGCCAATTTCGGTTTAAACTTGATCCTAAAGTAGAAAAATGTGTTTTCATCGGTTATGCACCAAATCAAAAGGGGTATAAATGTTACAATCCACAAATAAAAAAAATTCATATTAGTATGAATGTCACGTTTTTAGAAAATGTTTCTTTCTTTGACAAAACTTCCCTTCAGGGGGAGAATCTAATGGAAATGAATTTTTGGGTCACTAATGATCCTCTTCCTACCACAGTCTTAGAAATTTTTACTCCAACTCAATCAAAAACAGGTGATGAAAATATTGAAAAACAAAAAGGGATCCCTACTAGTACATTAGTACCGAGCATGATTCCCTCACAAACAGATGAAGAAATATCACGATCACTTACTAAGTTGCGGGTTTATACTCGGAGAGGTACAAAGAACAATACAGATCAGCCTACCGTTCTAACACAAGGTCAATCCGACTCTCCAAGTAATGATCCAGGTAAGCCTATCTCTTTATCACATCCTAATGAACCTTCTCATTCCAATATTCCTTCAGATCTCAATATTCCTATAGCCATAAAGAAAGGAGTCAGAACCTGCACCGATCATCCCATTTCTAAATATGTATCCTACACAAAACTTTCCAAACCTTATAGAGCCTTTACTTCTAAAGTTACTAATCTGTTTATTCCAAGGAACATTGAGGAAGCACTAGGTGATCCAGGTTGAAAGCTAGCAGTTTTGGAAAAGATGAATGCTCTTAAAAAGAGTGGTACGTGGAAAATAATTGATTCGCCAAAAAATAAAAAGATAGTCGGATGCAAGTGGGTATTCACAGTCAAGTGTAAGGCAGATGGAAGCATAGAACGGTACAAAGTAAGACTCATGGCTAAAGGGTTCACACAAACGTATGGGATAGACTACCAAGAAACGTTTGCTCCAGTTTCTAAGATAAACTCGATTCGGATTCTATTAATCCCTAGCAGTGATACTTGATTGGCCACTACACCAATTAGACGTAAAAAATGCCTTTCTAAATGGAGACTTAGAGGAGGAAGTGTTCATGAGTTTACCACCAGGCTTTGAAAGAAAGATAGGACAAGGAAAAGTGTGCAAGCTAAAGAAGTCACTATACGGCCTAAAACAGTCTCCTAGAGCGTGGTTTGAACGCTTTGGAACTACTGTAAAAGGTCACGGTTATCAATAAAGCCAAGCAGATCATACTATGTTCTATAGACATTCAATTGATGGTAAGATTGCCATTTTAATTGTCTATGTAAATGATATCATCTTAACAAGAAGTGATAGTGATGAGTTGGTAAGACTTAAAAGGAAACTTGCGGATGACTTTGAGATCAAAGACCTAGGTCCGTTGAAGTATTTTCTTGGAATGGAATTCGCTAGATCAAAGGAAAGCATCTTTGTAAGTCAAAGGAAGTATGTACTCGACCTACTGAATGAAACAGAGCTACTCGGGTGCAAAGCTGCAGAAACTCCAAGCGAACCGAATGAGAGGCTACAACTGGCCAAACTTGAAGTAGTGGTAAATCGAGAACAATATCAAAGACTAATGGAGCGGTTAATCTACTTATCACATACCCATCCAGATATAGCTTTCGCGGTAAGCATAGTCAGCCAATTCATGCACTCACCAGGACAAGAACATTTCGAAGCTACCTATAGAATCCTAAAGTACTTAAAGGGTACACCCGGAAAATGAATCTTGTATAAAAAACGTGGCCACCAACTGGTAGAGGTATATACTGATGCAGATTGGGCTGGGAGCATCACAGACAGGAGATCAACATCCGGGTATTGCACTTTTGTTGGTGGGAACCTCGTCAAATGGCGAAGCAAAAAACAAAGTGTTGTAGCAAGAAGTAATGCAAAAGCGGAGTACAGATCCGTAGCTCACGGCATCTGTGAAGTGTTATGAATTAACAGATTACTAGAAGAGTTGAAGATATTCAATCCAGCACCTATGAAAGTCTATTGTGACAACAAATCAGCCATTACAATCGCTCACAATCCGGTGCTACATGATCGGACAAAACATGTGGAAGTGGACAAGCATTTCATTAAGGAAAAGATTGAGAGTGAACAAATATGTATGCCGTATGTACCAACTACCGAACAGATCGCAGATATTACAACAAAAAGATTACCGAAAAAGAGATTTAACTACCTAGTACGCAAGCTGACAATGGAAGATATCTTCATACCAGTTTGAGGGGGAGTGTTAGAATAATTGATTGATTGTTTTGTATATAGAAAGACAAATATATAGATTAGGAAAATAGTTAATTGTCATTAGTTAGTTATCTTTTTTAGTTCCTAAGTTTTCCCATATGTAGTCTCATATTGTGTGATTAATAAAATAATACGATTGATTATTGTATTCAAGTATAGTAGATAGAGATTTAGAAGAGAGTGTGGTAGATATTAGGAGAAAATGAGATAGAATGTTAGTTTTGAAGATTGTTATAGGAGAGGAGGCAATTAATGTGGTAAGTGTGTGCATTCTCCAAGTTGGGTTGCATGAAGATGTAGGACAAGAGATTTGGGAGCAAATGGATGGAGTTGTTCAAGATATACCTGTCAAAGAGAGAATATTTATTGGAGGAGATTCAAATGGGTATGTAAGGAAGGTTGTTAGACATATGAAAGAGTAACAAAGGTTATGGATTTGGGGGAAAAAAGGCAGTAGAAGAGAGAATTTAAGATTTTACAATGGCTTGTGATTTATTGCTTTTGAGTAACATGTTTTAGGAAGAGAGATGAGCACCTTAACACATTTAATAGTGGACCTAGGAGTAGCCAAATAGACTTTGTTCTTACCAAAATAAAGGATTCACTGTAACGGATTAAAAAAATAATATCAACGGAGGGTGAGGGGTGGAAGCGGAAGTTTAAGGTAAGTAGGCAACCAAAGATACGATGAAGAGATCCACAACTTGAAAAAAGCGAGTTGTTTAAGGATAAAATTAGCAATGAGCGCTTATAGAAAAGACTTAACAAGTGAATAAAATGTGGGATGTTATGGCAAGTCCTGTTAAAGATATAGGAAGAGAAGTTTCAGGAGTATGTAGAGAAGGGAGGCCACAATATATAGAAAGTTTGTGGTGGAATGAGGAGGTTCAGAAAGTAGTTCAAGATAAGAAAATATCGTACAAGGAGGGGAAAAAGTGTCAGAGTAGTGAGAGTCTGGAGAAGTACAAACGGGAAAAAAAATGAGGCAAGAAAAGCTATTAAATAATCTAAGCTTAGGACTTATGATGATTTGTATCAAAAATTGAAAACAAAAGTTGGAGGAGGGGGGATACATACAAGCTTGCTAAGAGACATGAAAGGAAGAATGGAGATCTAGGAAGTGTTAGATGCATCAAAGACTTGGACCAAAAGGTTTCAGTGCAGGATGAAGAGATTATAAAACGATGGAAAAGTTATTTTTATTTTTTATGCAATGAAAGCGGTGTTTGGGAATCAAGTTTATAATTGCCTAGTTTACCTCCAGGTAGGATTCATAGGTTCCATAGGTGAATTAGGAGTTCGAAACTAGAAAGTTAGAACAGTATTAAGAAAGATAAGTAATGGAAAAGCAGTAGGGCCGAATGAGATCCCTACAAAGGTTTGGAAGAGTTTGAGAGATCTTGCAATAAATTGGTTGACTAAGTTATTCAACGACATATTGAGAAATAAGATAATCCCAAATGATTGGAGGAGAAACTTTTGGTGCCTATTTTACAAAAATACAAGGGATGTCCAAAATTGCACGAATTATCGGGGCATAAAGCTTGAGTCATACCGTGAAACTTTGGAAAAGAGTAATAAAATATTGAATAAGACATGAGACGAGTATAGAAGAGAATCAATTTGAATTTATGCCTAGCCAGTCAACCATTGAAGCCATATATTTACTTAGGCAACTAAGGGAGATATATAGGGAAAGGAATAAAGATTTACATATGATTATTGTGGACTTGGAAAAAGCATATGATCGAGTACCCAAAGAAGTCTTGTGGCAGGGTTTACAAAAGACGCAAGTATCTAATCATTATATTAAGGGGATTAAGGACATGTAAGAACATATAGTTACTAGTGTTCGAACAGTAGGAGGTAATATTTGTACCTTTTCAACTAATATAGGTTTGCATCAAGGATCGTTCTTAAGTCCTTACAGGCTTACAGCTTTGTTTTAGTGATGGATGAACTGATGGAACATATTCAAGATGGGATATCATGGAATATATTGTTTGCAGATGATATAATACTAGTTGAAGAAACTATAATACATACATGCATTGCAATTTTGGAAATACTTGGGGAGATGATGATATAGTAAAAATTAGAGATCAAGAGGTCCTTAGGGTTGATAATTTTAGATACATCGATTCTATCCACAAGGGAGATAAAGAAATTGAGGAGGATATTACACAGAGTTGAGGCAGGATGGTTAGTGGAGAATTGCAGTTGAGGTAATTTGTTATCGTAGAATATCATTGAGATTTAAAAAAAAATTCTACAAAACTGCGATAAGACTGGAAATTCTATTATGGTTCAAAATATTGAGCGATGAAAAAGAGGCACGTTCAAAAACTAGGGGTAGCAGAGATGAAAATGTTAAGGTGGATGAGTAGTAAAAAAATGATAGATGAAGTTAGAATGATATTATTAGGGAGCTATTAGGAATGGCACCCATTGAAGATAAGTTGAGAGAAAATCCTTTAGGTTGTGTTTAGGCAAGGGATTTGGGGGAGGGATTTGATTTGGGTAAGGGATTTTAGAATCCCATTTTTGACAAATACCGTGTTTGGGTATTTATGAGAAAGGATTTATAAAATTCTTTCAATTAAAAAATAATGGTGAATGAAGAATTTGGAAATCCTTTCAAACTAGATGTCATTTACAAATCCCTCCAAGTAGGGGTGTGCAAGTGACCCGCTCCAACCAACCCACCCGCCCCAACCGCCCGTCCCGCACCTGAAATTGTCGGATATTGTCACGCTGTTCGGTCGGATAGATTGAAAACTAGAGTTTTTTCTTATTTCGAATCGGGCTTCGGGTTTTAATCTAAACCCAACCGAAGCACACCTAATCCGACCAATGGTATGTAGTTAACTAGGATTTTTTTTAGAGTTTCAGGGGTTGATGATTCATTTCTCGCGAGCCTTCATCGATATCACAGAGCGACTCTCGATGGTCGAGAGTCTCTCTCCATCTCTCATCATCTTATCTCATCTGGCATAGCCTCTCTACATCTCTCAATAGCCTCTTCTTCCTTCATTTTCCAGAGGACCTCGAAAGTCTTCGTCGATTTCTTCGTCGCCCTCCCCTATGCGAAAAATGGCTACGACAGCGAGAGATGGCAACATCGACAAACATCATCTACTTTTTCTTGTGACTGTGACACTAAGAGACGGCAACAACAAGTCAAAAATCAACGGATCGTAGGTAAGTTTCAATAGTCTATTTTGTTTGATATTTGATGTTTAGTTTAGGGTTTTGATTTTGGTGTTTAGGGTTTTGATTTCTGTTTTTATTTTTTATGTTGAATCTTGGTATTGTTATAAACACCCGAACCATAAGCAATCCGAGTGGCTCCAACCGAACCGACCGGAATCTGAAGTAACCCAAGAACACCGGTTTTCCCCTTCATTTCAGTTGGCAACGGGTTTGGTAATTTCAGACCCGATGTAAATTAGGTCGAGTCTCGGATCAACACATAACCCGACCTGTGCAAACCCCTACCTCCAAGGAGGGATTTCAGATCCAACCGCCGGCGGCCACCGACCACCACCACCCTCCGCTAGCCACCGTTGGCCGCCGACCACCTCCGTTCACTGGTCACCGTCGCCAACCACCACCACGCGCCGCCGCTGACCCCTACAGTGGTGATGGTGGTTATTCAAACAAGGAAATTATAAAATTTCACGATCAAATTCTTCATCTAAAATAGTTATCCAAACAAAGGATTTGTAAATGATGAGATTTCAAAATCCAGGATTTTGAAATCCCTTCATTTACAAATGCCTTAAATTTGTCAAATTCCTAACCCAAACGCAACCTTAGGATAGTTTGGACATGTGTATAGAAGATCTAAGGATGGTGCAAAAATGTGATTTAATTCAAGTTAAAGGTGCTCCAAAGGGAAAGGTAGACCTAAGAAAACATGGATGAGACAACTAAAAACAATCTGATTGGTTTAAAGTTACATATGGGGATGGCTCTTGAACGATCTGTACGGCGCAGAAGGATTCATGTGGGACAAAGGCCTTGTTGTCGTTGTTGTTGGTGGTGGTAAAGATTACTCACATACATTTCCTGTAATTTCTGAGGTAGACTGAGGTGGACTACCATAAAAGCTGCCCCCACAGGCTGGCATTGCAAGTGGGGTTGAGCTGATGCCAAGCTCACACGGCGAACTCTGAGGACATCAGATCTGTAAACACAGAAAATACTGTTGCAAATGGTATGAATCCTAATAGAAAAATAAGACGACAGAGTATCAGCATGTTAAGGACTGACGATATGCAGGTACAGGCCATAAGGCTTGCACTCACTCATACATGGCTTCTAAGTTTTGCTAATCATGCTGGATTCTATAATCCTCACTCCCAACCTAGAAACAAAAGAAGTACATATGAGTATAGAAAGAACGTTATTATGAGATCTATACAACATATGATTATCAAATCAATTTTAAGTGTGTATTGAGTTGATTCAAAACCAGCAGAATGGTAAGAACTTTACTACTAGAAGAGACAAGTTGTATAACCATGTAAGCAGACAAGTAAATAAATGCAAAGCAATCAAAATGTTTTAAGAAAATGAAAAAGCTAAACCCTGCCAATCCATCATTTCTACATTCTTTTGAATCATCGATAAAGCTTCAAACATACAGAAAAATGTTGAGAAATTACTTGGGATTAACAAACTCCTTTATGGCACCTCCGGTTTTTTTAAGCTCCTCAAGGTAAGGGCCAACCTCAAATATCAACTGCACAAAAGACGCAATTTTTAGCGAAGTCCAAGTGAAAGTACTTTCACTTCGGTGGACACAAAAATAGAACAAATAAAATCCATTGCCGCATAAATGTAACTAACTATGATGCAATAGGTTTCTTTAGGCAATCCAAAACCAAAAACAAACCTTATGGCGGTCCATTCAATAGATCCTAATCTTTCTATGTTCACCTCATGCCTTGTAACAAAGGTTTTCATTTATGAAGAACTATCAAAAAGCTTTGGCCAAAACTGGAGCTAGAAAGGCCGACAAAGATATATTTGGTGAGATCCTTGGCCATTTGAATTACCAATTCATACTAGCCGTAGAAATATATTCATCAAGTCTCAAGAATTACATGAAGCTATTATCAAGTCAAATGGCTAGCCAACCACACTATAAATTGACTTCATAAGTGCAGCCTACTGACCTGCATACTTTTGTATTGATAGATTGGGACTCACATTCAAGCTTTTCTGTATAGAAGCGACTTAAAAGGTATAAACTCACATTCATGCTACCAGTAGAAATATATTTATCAAGTCTCAAGAATTACAAGAAGCTATTTTCAAGTCAAATGGCCCAGAAATAGCCAACCACACTATAAATTGACTTCATAAGTGCAGCCTACCAATCTGCATATTTTGCTATTGATAGATTGAGAATCGCATTCAAGCTTTTCCCTATAGAAGAGACAAACGGAAACGCACACACAGAGATGCCGCCTATCCCAAAAGAGATCCTTGATGGTTGGTAGGATACATTCGAGGAATTTACATATGCACATAAGACGGGATGAAACAGAAAATCTAATATTCAAAACAGTGTCTAAAGAAATATTTCAGTTCAACAGTTTAACCCAAAGTAAGACAGTATCCTACTGTGCTTGCATATTCTTCTACAATGTAAAGGTATTCTAAGAGGACTATAACTATAGGATTGAAACTGATCAGTAGCATTTCATTAGTGTGGACTTTGATTTACAAATATGGAGCCCAAAGATTTTCATAGAAGATCATTAGGGTTCAAAATGAGAATATTATGTGTTAGAAACTTCCTGTGTTGTTTCAGCTCCTTGACCTTACCCAAGGAGGTTCAGTTGGACGTAAAAGATTGTTGGATTTGAGCAGTACATAAGAAAGAATGCTTCTTGGTTTAATCCTGTTGTTCTCATCTAATTGCGTGAGTGATATCTCCTTCCCTTTGAAGGAAATCTGGAGTCTAAAGTTCCAAGGACAAGGTTTGGGGTTTCATTTTGATGATTGATAATTTGAATAGAATTGGCTTCTATTTGCCTAATCAGTGTTGCATTCTCTTGAGATGATGGAACTATTAGTCATCTTTTGATGTTTCGTATGGTGGCTGGTGATGTGGGCTTTTGATTTTCTCCAATGTTGGTTATTTGGTTGACATTGGTTGAATGTCAAGGTTGCATGGGGCATTGGAGATTTAGGGAGTTGTTGAGAGTGAGTTGCACTTCCACTAGACTGGTTCATGTTCAGGAGATGATTCTTTCTGGTGCATTTGGAAGGGAAAGATACTACTCTTGCTATTTGTTGTTTCTTGTATATGTTTTGTTTTCAGTTGAGGGTGATCATCCTTCAGGAATCATCCTTGATTTGATAAAAGAAATGGATTATTCATACTTACAAACCTCCCATTCTTTTAATGATATCTATATCTATATTTATTTTGCGAAAAAAAAATGGAGTTACTCTGCAGTCACCAAGCCCTGTATCTCCCATCAATTGTACTAACTAGGCCTTCTAAACGATGAAACCTGGAGGAAATTAGAATAAATATGACAGATCATATAATAACAAAAGTATCAGACAATAAACAAACCATAAAATGTCTCCGGCAAAACAATGAAATGGAATGTGTATGTCTGGAAAAAGGGAAATGCTATGGTACATTTTCTGATATACCTGGTTGATGTTTCCAGGAAAAGGAGAATAGCCTGTTTCACAGTTAACATCGCCATCAGGATGTCCAGTTGCTCTAAGTAGGGGATCCAGCTGATTATATTCCACATTAATCACCATTGTCCTACCTGAAATTACTTTATGTATCAGATGTGAATAATAAAATGTTGAAATGCATGAAAATAAGATCCCTATGAAATACCATGATGAGAATTTCCTCCGGCGTGCACACATCATACACTGAGATTTCGATTCCATGTCGATATTTATACAGAGGCAAATATTATTTGAATGGACATAGAAGGTCTCTCCTTCATTGCATATCGAAATAGCTAAAGCATATGGATGATCACCATGCAGCATAAAGTGCAGACTCCAACTTATCAAGTAGCAGACTGATGGAACTAGTATTACCTAAATTAGGTTCAGTTCAGGTAAGTCTTTTTCAGTTAACATGTAAGTTCAAAAGGAAAAGATGCAAGTTATCTATGACAAAACGATAAACAAGGTTTTACTGATATCAGTCTATGCATAATCTGTAGACAAGAAGTTCCACATTCATGACAAATTTCAAAATCATACAGCAATTTAGTCTTGTAAAACACTAATAACATAAAATAATTTTAAATGGTTTTAACCTTTTCTGCTTTCTTTTCTCAATGACATTGCAAATAAATTAAAAATGTACCATCTGCATGTGTGAGTTTTGTAATGCCTCCAATGGCTTCTTTAGCTTTTCGAGGGACAGACAGAGAATTAACATGGTATTGCTTGATGGCGCTAACACCCAGTGCTGCTGGTATTGCCTGGATAAAAGTGGGAGGAAAAATACATTTCACTTCAAACGTAAATGACATTAATTCTTCCTCAGAATGGAGATAAAGTTCAAACAGTTCAGCCAGACCTTGAAGAGAAGTCCATTAGTATCTTGGAAAAACAGAACCCATCTTACACTAGCATCGTGCCTAATAGAGGGATGAATAGAGTCAAAATACTGGAAGTGCTACAAATGAATTCATGCAATGGACAAAACATGATCTCTGAGCCTCAACAGAAAATAAAGATGATAATTTCGAACCAGCATGAAAGATGAAAACTTAACGCAACGAACACAACCAGATCTCTGAAGCTTAACAGACATGGAGAAAATGATGAGTTTAAATTTTTAAAACCAGCATAACACTTCAAAAATCTTAGAAATTCATCTCCAAAGCATACATTTCAACTATATGATTTACGTCTAGGTGCAGATAAGCAGAATTCACACTCATAGAAAGGCTTTGCATCTCAATTAAAGCTCATCAGCTTTCATGGGTCAAGGTCATGCTTTTGAGTCCTTCCTTCAACTAAAAAAAAGTTTACAAACATGCGCATCACATGTTCGAGAACACTGTTCAAATCAACCATAAACTAAAATCAACAGCAATTACAAAGCCCTTATCCCAACTAACTAGAATTTGCCACAACATGCAGGGTTTTTAGATAACGGAAAACCTGCTAAAACGTTGTCAAGTCCTTGATGACATGAATCATATACAAATATCACTAAGGCACCATTTAGTCACACTTTTTTAAGTATACTTTATAATTAAAGTTAATTGAACAAAAAAAATGTGTAATCTATAGATAAGGCGAAAATGAAAAGTGTGTTCCATGACGTAGAGATGATATCCTAGTGTCATTCATATAAACGATCTCTTAATGCAAAAGAATTTCGTAGAGGGTTAAGCAAAGTTGGGTGGACAAATATTAGTGCATCAATATATTAAAATACAAAAAACAATGAAATAAAGTAATAATAATTGTTTTTTGTTTTTTGTTTTTTAGAAACAAAGTACTTCCACCCGGTTTTTTAAATTACTTTTTAAAACGCAAATCAATAGTATTTTTTTGGTTAAAAGCAAAGGAAAAAAAAAACACTTAAAAAAAATAATCAAATAGTGCATGGATAAAATAAGGCAGACCTAGAGCAAAAATAACGAAGTAGAAGCTAGATTCCAGTGCAAAGCATACCAGTCTGCCAGAAGGCCGGTTGAATAGAGAAGAGAATGAACATCTCCATGGCCATGAGGTTTTGTCTGTTACAGAGACCACAAGTTGGACGAAAAAATAGAAAGGAAGAGAAAAGCACACGTGCACAAGTACATGATTATAGATAATTCCCAAGTTCAATATACATTATGATAAATACAGTAAAGCTACCTGAATTCTGTACTTATTATGTGGGTCCACAGCAAGACGAGCATCGTTATCATCCAAGCAAGCAACTTTTTCCTGAGTTACAGATAATGACAACATGCTAATTATGCCACTCTACAACTACAGTAAAGCCAATCAACGAATCAATAGCCATGATACAGTTGCTTACCTGTTTCAAAAGTTTAACTTGTGTAGGTTTCATTCCAAAATAAGCATTTGATTTTAGGAGTTCTAAAGTGCGTGAATGTGTATCATCTGATGTCATTATAGCAAAAGGAATGTCTCTCTGCCCTTCTCCTACAGATTTAAAGCAACAGTACGAGGTGAAACAAGAAAACTCATATAAATTTTTCTAATGTTTAATGTCATGGAAAAAGGAAAAGATGGATTGTTTGAATATGCCATCCTGTTGCACGTACATCTTGTAAGAAAAGAACAAAAGCATAAATCTTATCTGCTGATAAGTTACTGAAACATGTGTGTCTTATTACCTGATTCACTCATGAAATCCTAAAAATTACCATGAGTCATGACACTAAGATAATCAACTGGCAGGAGCATCTGTTTATAATCTCAATTACGAAACCTCGTGACAACTCTTATATGACATTGTGGCTTTCCAGTTCTCATTTGTGTTAAATAACTACATTCCTTACACATGCTCAATACTGATTGCGCATGGTCTCCACTGTTGCACCATTTACCCTGCGCATTGAAAAGCAAAACTTTCCTACTGAAACCATTCCGTTTGTACATGCAAGAATTTTACTTAATCGAACTAATTTAATCCATGTGAACCAAAGAAGGCATTGGACCAGAAAATGAATGGAGATTCTGAGAAGTTCAGCTAAATGCCTTATTTCTTACAGTTTAGTTACACTATCCATTTAATTATTTTGGGATTCAGGACACTCCTCACAAGTCACAACAACAAGGTGTCAAAAAAGAGGAAAATTCACACCCAAGTACTTGTAGCTCCAAATGCTAACGCTTGCCAAGGCTATTAGCCTCTGAAACTAATAGTTCATAAAATATTCATACCCATAGAATAATGTGTCTGTAAGAACCCAATGAGCCTAGTTCACGCTCAAAAGACACCTTGAAAGAGGAGTATTTCTATTAGATTTATATATAGCTCAGGATCAGGTAACACAACGATGTGGGATTCCACACGCCCCCTCATGCGCAGGGTGGACTTTAACAAACTATTGCAAACGGATATTGGGGGGCTCAACATCAATGTGAGATTCAAGACGCCCCCTCACGCGCAGGGTGGACTTTGACAAACCACTGCAAATGGATATCGGGGGAGGGCAACAATGATGTGGGATTCAAGGAGCCCTACATCAGACAAAAGGCTTGCCTCTGATACTATGTAGATCTAATGGGCCTAATTCATTCTCAAAAAACGCCTTGAAAGAGGAAGATTGCATTAGATTTTATATATAACTCAAGATCGAGTAACACAATCATTGTGAGATTCAACAAGCCCCATCACGGGCAAGGTAGACTTTGCCAAACTACTGCGAACAACGGGGAAGGGCCCAACATCGATGTGGGATTGAACAGTGACTATGCAGGCTTTTCCCCTTTCATCTTGTCTCAACAGAAGCCAGTTCTCAAACCTATTTTCAATGCATCCTCATCAAACAAACTACTATGCTTTTAGTTGTCAGTTTAACTGATGTTAGTAAAATAGTTAATATTCTATTATGAGAATCTTTTCCAATCTATATGATAAAACACAACATTAAAATTGACTTTTAATCAAAGGTTATGATTTTGACGAAAATGAAAGGATGAGATTGTTTTAGGAAATTTTTTGGAGGAAATTTCTCGCGAAAAAAGAAATCCAACTTCCACTTCCCTAAGCCGCTGAACACAGATTAAATTATATATTTTGCCATTAAAGTATAGATCAAATTTTACTTTGCACCTTAATATTTTGATTTCATCATATTGATCCTTGAAATTTCACTTTTAATTTGTATAACGATCCCTTCCAATCATAACTAGCCAAATTTAAACCAAAAACTAACAAATTACATTGATTTACAAATGTGTAATTATAATTTAACTAATATTTTTCGGAATTAAAATTAATTTATTAAATTTTTAAAAGAAATTATCTACATTTGCCAGTTATCTTATATTCAGCATCAGCCTAGAACTTCGTAAAAGCAACAGCTAGCACCTTTTGAATTTAGACCTGGTTCAGTGTACCTCAATAAGAAACATAATCGAGTTCTAGATGCTAATGCCTGCAGGAAGAGTCAACATCAAGATAGAATAAATCAGCGATACACTAAAAATAATTTACCTTGTGCTAGTCTACAACTAGCATCTTGCAAAGCTAAAATGGACTCAATGTAGAGCTGTAAGAAACATGTTCCAGTTGTAGATTCCGAGGGAAGAGCTACCTGTCAGAGAAAAAAATTGATCAAAATCCTTTAACTGATTCATTTTATATAAATGAAAAATATGTCTAGAGCTTATGTCATGCACCAAAATATGTGACTAAACCTTAACTCGTTGTCCATGTCGTTAAAACATATAAAATATCAGTTTTAATTTCAATGGACAAAAATTTGAGCAACAGGTGGAATCTTTCCTGCAAAACAGTAGCTAATATGTGCTAATAAATCCTTTACCTTTATTCCATTGTATCCAAGACGTTCACCAAGCCCTCCTGCAACAAGAACAAATGCAGCGTTCCGGGCTTCCTTAACACCTGCCTCCTCAAATTCAATAAAGCTATCATTGCCAAAAGTCAAGACTTCTCCAGATGGAACCTGGAATAATTTTTTCCACCTTATTTATAAACTGACATTATTTTCTGAAAGCTTGCAGAAAAAAAAAATAGTGGTGTATCTTCTCCATCCCCAATCCCACCCTCACCCCCAAAGAAAAGAAAGAGACAAAATTCCGCCATATAATCAAGAACCATAAGTAAAAATACAAATATTATTTTTTGGTGAAGGCAACAACTGGGTCCAGAAAAGATGTTAAAGCAACCAATATCACATAAATTAGAGAAATGTGTACGTGTATTATTATGGCCTTTATGTACATAATAAACTGCAGAATTCATAATCTTTCTAAACATCAGACTTGAATCAAAACATAAAGAAATTATGATAGTCTCCGGATTGTTTGAAAATATTTAAAAGAACAATAAACACTTCAGGAAATTGCTAACCAAAGATAAGCCAACATTTCCAGTGAAAACTTGAACCTATACAACTAAGAAATAATAACTATACTTAAAACGGAAAGAAATACATATTAACAATCCAAAAAAATCAGGAAACAAACTCAATTGCATTCCGATAATTGTCTTTTTCCCCCTCTTCGTATTCAAGTAGCATAACAGGATGTGCAAAAATGTTTGAATAGACTAGGAAAAGGAACGCTGAACACAAATGCTTCATGCACTTTTATAGTGATCATATCTGTTGATCAAAAAATAAAAGCGGAATTTTCATTCTCGAGCATTGGCTTCTGCCAACCCACTCATCAAGATAGATGCCTTCTTTTCTTTCTCCCCCCTCTAAGAAACAATGACAATGGCCAAAGATGTACATAGGAAGAGAAATGGTCCTTCTGAAAACAGAAAAGAGCGTCAAACAGGATGGACACTTCCAAAAAATTTAAGAATCAGAACTCATCCCAAATCATAAATTGCCTTTGCACTTGCCAAAAAAAAATCCAGTTCAAAAGTAATACTTGTAACTATACAACCACTATAACCGGAAAGTAGGTCTTAACTGCAATCCTCCATTAAGATGCCAATAACACACCAGCAATATAACAACCCTCTATAATCACCGTGGTAGTGTCTCAGCTTAACCACGATAGTTCTCAAACAGGAATCAGCATACATGTCAAAAAGCTTAGAAAAAATTAGGTCCCTTGGTTAAAAGGCCAGAAATTACTTGTGTTAACTGTCAAAGTTTGTATCAACCAGAGAGGAAATTAGTGTAAAATCCACAACAATGGGCTTCTAGAGTTAATATACGGTATATAGCTTGTGGTATTCCATAACCATAAGAAACATTTAGATCACTTACAATCAGAACTAGTCAAATAAGCAACACGCCGTGTTTTCGCCCGGATATGGTGTCAAATAAACAAGGGTTGCCACATTATGGTGGACGGGTGCGGATAAAGAAGTTAATCCATGTTAATAGGCTCAGGTTAGCAACTTGGAATGTAGGTACTTTGACTGGTAAGATTAGAGAATTAGTGGATGTGATGAGCAGAAGGAGGATTAATATTCTTTGCTTGCAAGAAAATAAATGGGTTGAAAAGAGGTCTAAAGAAATTGAGAGTACGGGGTACAAGTTAAGGTATACAGGGAAGGACAAACATAGGAATGCGCTGGGTATTATGGTAGATAGAGATTTAAAGGATAGTGTGATCAATATTAAGAGAATTAGAGATAGAATGATGGTTATGAAGGTGATGGTTGGAGGGGAGGTCATTAATGTTATTAGTGTGTAAGCTCCCCAAGTGGGATTGCAAGAGGATGTTAGACGAAAATTTTGGGAAAATATAGACGAAATTCTTTAAAGTATACTTAACCAAGAAAAAATATTTATTGGGGGAGATTTGAATAGACATGTAGGGACGGAAAGGGGAACTTTCGAGAAAGCACATGATGGTTATAGATTTGGGGAGAAAAATGCAATGGGTGAGATAATATTAGATTTTGCTATGGCGTATGATTTAGTTCTTCTGAATACATGTTTTAAAAAAAAAATGAGCACTTTATCACATTTAAAAGTGGACAGAAGAATACTCAAATAGACTTTGTCCTTACAAAAACAAGGGATCGCTTAATATGTAAGGATTGTAAGATCATACCTAGAGACAATATTGCTACCCAACATAGACTGATGACAACCGATTTGAAGTTTCAGAGGTGGAAGCGGAATTGTAAAATAAGTAGGCATGCAAGGATATGTTGGATAGATCTAAGCGGTAAGAAAATGGAGTCGTTTAAGGAAAAAATTAGCAATCTTGAGTTATAGAAGAGACATGAGAAAGTGAACAAAATGTGGGGTGATATAGCGAGTCGTATTAGAGAGATAGGAAGGGAAGTTTTAGGAGTTTTCAAAGGAGGGGGACCACAATATAAAAAAAGTTGGTGAAGGAATGAGGAGGTTCAAAAAGCCGTTTGTGACAAGAAAATAGCTTATAAAGAATGGCAAAAATGTCGAAGCAGGGAGAGTTGGGATAAGTATAGACATGCAAAAACGGAGGCAAGAAAAGTAATTAAAGAATCAAAGTTTCGGGCGTATGATAATTTGTATCAAAAGTTAGATACAAAAGCTGAAGAAATGGACATATTTAAACTCACTAAGCGACGTGAACGAAATACTAGAGATATAGGAAGTATCAAGTGCATTAAAGACGATGATGAGAAGGTCCTGGTAAAGGATGAAGAGATTATGGAACAATGGAGAAATCATTTTTAAAGTTTTTTTAATGAGAACAACGCTGGGGAATCTAATTTAGAGTTACATAGTTTACATTCCGATAAGATTTATAGGTTTCATAGAAGAATCAAAACTTCGGAAGTTAGAATAGCACTAAGGAAGATGACAATTGGAAGAGCAATAAGGCCAGATGAGATTCCAATAAAGGTGTGGAAAAGTCTGGGAGATCTTGGGATAGAGTGGTTGACTAGACTTTTTTAATGACATTTTTGAGGACTAAAAGAATGTCTGATGACTAGAGGAATAGTATCTTAGTGCCCATCTATAAAAAAAAAGGGGATGTTCAAAGTTGCACGAACTATTGGGGTATAAAACTTATAAGTCATACTATGAAATTTTAGGAGAGAGTGATTGAATATAGAATAAGACATGAAACTTGGATTTATGCCTAGCCAATCAACCACTGAAGCTATCTATATACTCAAGAAATTAATGAAAAAATATAAAGAAAAGAAGAAAGATTTACATATGGTATTTGTGGACCTGGAGAAGACTTATAATCGGATACCCAGAAAAGTTTTTGTGGTGGGTGCTAAAAAAGTAACATGTATCCAACGTATATATTGAGGTAATTAAGGACATGTATGAAAGTATAGTCACTAGTGTTCGAATAGGAAGAGACGATACTTGTGCATTTCCTATTAATATAGGTTTACATCAAGGACCATATTTAAGTCCTTACCTCTTCATTCTAGTGATGAATGAGCTAACAAAACATATCCAAGATGGAGTACCTTGGAGTATGTTATTTGCCGATGACATAGTACTAATTGATGAAAATAGAACAGATCTTAATACTAAATTAGAAATATGGAGAGAAACCTTAGAGTCTAAAGGCTTGAAGGTTAGCAGAAGTAAGACGGAATACATGCATTGCAATTTTAGTAATGCCCAAAAAGATTATGGTGCGGTCAAAATTGGAGATCAGGAGGTTCCAAAGGTGGATTATTTTAGATATTTAGGTTTAATGATTCAGAGTAATGGCGAAATCGAGAAAGATATTACTCATAGAGTTAAGGCATGATGGTTAAAAGGGAGAAGTGCAATTGGGGTTATATGCAATTGTAGGATACCATTGAAATTCAAAGGAAAATTCTACAAAACTGCCATAAGACCGGTATTTCTGTGTGGTTCAGAATGTTAGACAGTAAAAATAAAGCATGTCCAGAAAATTAGTGTAATAGAAATGAGGATGTTGTGGCAGATGAGTAGGAATATGAGAATGAATAAAATTAAGAATAAAATTATTAGAGAGAATTTAGGAATAGCACTCATCGAAGAGAATGTGAGAGAAAATCATTTACCGTGGTTTGGACATGTGCATAGAAGACCCATAGAAATACCAGTGAGAAAATGCAATTTAGTTTAAGCGCAGGGGGCTACTAGAGGGAGAGATAGGCCTAAGAAGACTTGGGACGAGACTATTAAGACTGATTTGATGACATTGAACCTGACTGAAGAGATAGCCATTGATCGTGCATTATGGCGTAAACGGATTCATGTAACCGACCCTATTTAAGTGGGACAAAGGCTTAGTTGTTGTTGTTGTTGTTGTACAATCAGAACTAGTCAATGAGAATGCTGACTCAAGCATGTGAATTTAGATTGACATGAGAAACGCATATATAGTAATACAATCAGAACTAGTCAATGAGAACGCTAACTCAAGCAAGTAAATTTAGATTGACATGAGAAGCGCATATATAGTATCTCTGATGGCCACATTGATGGCTATTCTTATTAATGCTCTCGCGGTGCAAAAAGGAACATGTTCTTCCAGACCATAGAGCAAGAATAGAAAAAGCGAACATTATTTAGCTTAACACAATTGCATTAATTTTGATCAGAATCATACAACTCTTTAGCACAACATTTTCCCATTTTTAAGGGGCACAACATTTTCTAATTTTTAAGGGGCACAACATTTATGCTACCAAAAAGCCAAAAAGACTTTGTGTTTTTAGGCACTCCCTTTCACTTAGTGTAAAATTGACTCAACATCAACTAACTAAGAAATAAAAACACCAAGTAACTTACAGAAGGCGAAAATCCATCAAATGGGTTCTTTCCAGCTTTTGAATCTGCTAAAAGTTCTCTAGCAGTTTTAATATATGACACCAAACCACCAGGATAGCTTGCATTAAGTCGAGCCACCTGAAATTAGCAAGTTCATTTCATGAGGTTGCCTGGAAACAAAGTAGTTCAGATTTGAGGTGGGAGAATGGAAATATAGGAGAAGTTATTCGACAAAGTTGCAGGGTAAAATCAATAACAGATGCATTTAAGCTTCATAGTTCATATTTACAGATTTCGCGCAGTGGGAATAAATAGCATAATAAAAGTTAAATGGGCATCATATTATGTGAAGATTGTAGAAACATAATGAGACTAGGCTTTCAAGTCATATCTAAACTTATTTCATTCTGAACAACCTTTATCACCCAACTAAATAAAAAATGAAAATTCCTATTTTACTTCCACGGCGAACATCACACGAACCTATATGGCATAAATTGCATGAAAAATATATCCAAATATAATTATTTTAAAGAATTTTGTTCATAGCCTTACTAGTTCTACAAACTTCAATTCTCATGCTATATCAAATACTAAAGTCTCCGACGTATACGATAAAATCATACAAAAAATAACCATATCACATTGTAATCTAGTAATTCAACGAAAATTAAAATTGGGCAAATTGCTTATTTATCCTGTTTTGACCTCTTACAATGTTTTTAGACTAACACAAAGTTTTGCTGTTTTTAGTCGGGTCGTCAACAGGCCATGGCCATAGATTTTATTTTTTTTATATACTTCGTTGATTAAAGACCGTATCATAGACTACTTTCTCTTGATATACATTTATGAGACCACCGTCATTTCGGTCATCAGGTTCTCTCTCTTCGAGAAGATCCGTCCAACTTTATTTTTATACCCTACGAAAGCCCCGACTTTTTGGGCATTGAATCAGTGGGCGTCACTCGTGGGTGGTGAAACGAGTTCCGTATATGTTTTGACGTTTTACAATGTTTTTAGACTCAACACAGAGTTTTGTTGTGTTTAGACCTCAAGGATAAATGCACCTTCCATTTCAGTCTCCTTTTGAATTAAATTTGATTTTGAATTCACCATTTGTCTCCATATATATTTACACTAATAATATATATTAAAAAAATCATTATTGTTAATTATAATTTTAATACATTTTTTTCATAATAATATTATGCACATTAACGTTGAATTCAAAAAAACAGATTTTAACTAACTTATTGTTAATTGTTGTTGAACATTAACACTTACTGAATTCAATCAAAATATATTTAACGAATTTAACAAAATAGATATTAACAAAGGCCAACACAAGTTGAATTAACGATCATTATTGAATTCAACACCAAAGTTTGTTTATTTTTCAGATACAACGTGTTCCATTCTGTTGAATTCAGAGAACAACTTTTTCGAGTTCAAAAGGAAAACACATAGATATCGAATTGAAGGTCTTTTATGACAGTTTAAGATCCCATTTTTTCTAGCGGTTGATTTTTTTAGCTTTTCTATTAGATTGGAGGACATGGTTGGTTATTCGAGTGATTAATGAACTCTAGAATACCGTACATTAATATCCATATCTGTGGAATACGCTTTAAATATCAATTTCCGTTGAGGTACCGGCAAGGGCCTTATCAATGCAAATTGTAATGGGGATGAAAAAAACTCCCATAAGACATGGATCAATGCCCATTATTGGGTGTTGCCACGAGAAGCCCATTAAAATTTGGGGCCCTTTTTCCCAACTCTTAACAGAAGTTGCTAATTGTCATATATGCATATTCATTTTGTTGACTTCAACCAAAGTCTTACGTACTATTTTTACCCCTTATAAGTTGTACAATTAGGGAAAGATTTAATGATATTTTCAATGAATATTAAATGCAATTTTATTGACTAATTTATGTCACAATTTTTAACAATCAATTACATTTCATATTGCTCCATTTAATTTTCAGATTTTCACTAAAAAATTATGGTATTGAAATGTAACTACACCACAACGTTGTGATTCTCTTACTTATACACTTTTTTCATTCAGTTACGTTTTGAGTTGTTCCATTTAACTTTTCAAATTTTCACTCAGAAATTGTGAGTGGAATATTGGTGTATGAAATTTAAATGTAACCTGAAATGTAAGTGAGTGATGAAAATTGAGTATTACTAAGTCAACACACTCAACAAAATTCCAATTTTTTTTTTTGGTACAAACATTGAGGGATGGGATTTTGAACACTCAGCCTCCCACTAGAAAGGCATATTAAATAACCGCTAAACTACAGACCTTAGTCACACAATCCTATATTCAATGCATAAAAAATATCAGTAAATATTTTCCTTTTTATGATCCATCTATTATTCTATCAATATAATGGCATATTAGGCAACATGGGTTTGTCCAGATTCTATGGTAGGACTAAACTAAACATGATTATCTAAATAAGGTGCAAATCATTAAAATTTAAGGTGTGCAATCAATATCCATATAAGTGTACTGTATATCTATTTGGATATAGAAATGATTTTCCCTTAAAATTTCGGTTAAAAAAATGGTAGTAAAATTACACCAGGACTAGAAAGTCCGAAATTAAAATAGGTGCTTCATTGGAACGAAAACGCATGTTTCGTGGAAGCTACTTTCTGAAGCATTAAACAAACATGCACGGAGCCGCCCACAAATCAGAACCCCAAATCAAACAAATAATCAACATATAATAACGCATACCTGATCAAAGAAGCCTCGCTTCTCATCATCATCGACCCCTGGTTCAGGCCAATGCTCGAACAGGTGACTCTGTCCCATCTCCAATAATGTCTTCGCTAGCTCAATCTAGAATAAACACACACGCAGGCACACAGAAATCCATAACAAATCGCTAGAAAACAAATGTGCGTTGCGGTTCTTTGTGTGCGAATACTAAAACCAATTCGTTTAATTTAGATACAACTAAGCAAATTCATTCGTGCCAACGAACCTGTCGGGGAGGGAGAATGTTTAGGTTTTTTTGGAGATTGGGAGCAGAAGAGGCCCAATCTCCATTGATGTCGAGCTTGGAGAAGCTCTCAGCGGTTGATCCGACCGGCGAAGCCATAACCTCGAGTAAATCCAACGACTTCTGGCGGAGATTGTCGTTGTAGCTTCCGCTCAACACGATTGACGAAAATGATAACGAAGAAGAATGTATGAATCTAATTCGTTTTTTCGGGATCAACGAATCTTAGAATTTGAATTTGGCTGGAAATGAGAATGTGTGGAGAGATCTGGAGAGGTCCGCCAATTGCGTATTATTATGAGAGGGAAATGTGACAGCGGGGAAAGGTGGACATTTGGTTACGGCAACAACGTAAGCAACGTCGGTATTTATCCCCTCAACGAACTAAAAAAGGCAAAATATAGGTAATTGGTTGATTTCCTTCCCCACATCTATATCCATATAATATATATTATGTACCGAAAATATTGTTCGTTTCTCAATTTCTATCCATTTAAATGAATAAATTGTCAAAATTTGTTTACCTCTCATAATATTAACTTCCCACAATAATATTATAACTTTTCATATTTTTTATTTTCAAAGATAATATAATTTTAATAACATTTTAATGTAAATTAATTATATTCTTCATATTTAAATTAATTCTTTTCATTCTAATTAATTATCCAAATAGTTCAATGTCTTTCAATTCAAAATAAATGTCTATTTTTTTTTATAAATAACATATTAAATTGGCCAAAATAATTATATTTTCTCTCTTTTATTGTGATTTTTTATTGATAATCACTATTAAAACTTCTAATAATAATAACTACTAAACAACACAAAATAAGAGCCATTATTTTGTTTAAAAGTTAGTCTCAAAAATAAAATTAAAAAAACTATAAATAAATAAATAAAGTTTCTTTTCAAACATACATTAACAATTTTAAAAATTATATATCTCCTCTTAGAATTTAATACTTAAATTTATGTTGCTCTTTTACTTATTATTTTGAAGTGTAGAAATAAATTAGAATGATCGAAAATGATATTTTTTTAAATGTGTTAATTTTTTATTTTGAAAAAAAAAATATTATCCAACACTAATTAAAATAAATAATATATAATAGTCAAATATTAAATATCTATTAAAATAAATTTAATTTAATTTTTTAAACCCTTGCGGTCTAAAATTAGTTATTGTTATTATTGTTACAAGCAATAAATTCCACACCCCATAAATGGATTTGAATGGACTAGATATATTTTTCCTTCGATAAAGTCTTAAAAAAAAAAAAAAAGTAATTTACATTCATAAAAATTAAAAAATATATATATACTGGTTGATGGTCCTCATAGATTGAAGGCACAAAACCAAATTTAAAAATGGGGTCTTTCAATATTTTTTTTTTCAAAAACTCATAATTTTTTTATAAAATGAAAATATCAAAATATAGTGATTAAAGCAAAATTAAGATTTTTTATATTTTACATAATAAAGTTTAAAAAATGTTTTGAAATAAAAAAATATAGTAGTTTTAGACCCGCATAATATGCGGGTCTAAAAAAAAGTATATTAATATATATTTTTTATTTGAATATCACACGTAATCTAAAATTTATCCTTTGATTTTATAATTAATATATTTTATGAAAGCATATCGAAAATATAATTTAATACTCAAAAATAAGAAAAAAATGCTTAAAAATTAATTATGCTAATCTTTAGAACTATTAATGTTCAATACTCATATTTATATTTATTTTTAAAAATAAATAAATAAATAACTTCTAAGGAGGCTTTTCAAATTTTGACTTTTTTTTTTTTCTTCTAAATAATAGTTTTAAAAATAATCTAATAGGACTTTTTTATGTTGTTTAATAACTTCTATTATTTGGTTACAATTATAGGGATACTATTTTTAAGCAAATGAAATTTAATAATTTTTTTATGTAATTAATAGATGGAGTGATATAATTTTATTAAATGGTTAAAGAGATAAAAGAGAAGGAAGAGATAAGATGTCATATAATCAATTATAATAAAAACAATCATCAACCAAAATATGGATCAGTTTTAGTCATTCTCTGTCATTTAAAAAACCTGAAACGGTATCCCGCATCATTTGAAAAATATGTCTGACACTCCCTTCGTTTGATGTTAAATATAATACCTTGAAGTTTCGTAATCAACCAAATTCAATCCAAATGATTAACTTCAGAAGACAAACAATCAACTTTCATGCAACAACTATTTTTAGGAGGGGAGCTTTTATAGACATTTTCAACTTCCTTTCTACCTTACAATTTTTTTTTTATTATTTAAAACAAACACATTTATGTATATACATACACACAAATATATTGGTATAAGTTTATTTTTTTAGTGTTTAGGTAGGAAGGATAATGGGAGAGGAGGCTCAAATTGTCCATAAAAGCTCTTAAAATAAGACAGTATAATGATTGTTATTGGTCCAAAATTCTAATGGAGTAATGAATTTGGAATGTAATTAATAGGATGATTAAGAAAATTTAAGGCTTAAATTCAATGCTAGTGTTTTTTCTTCCGATATTATGAGTGGAAGAAACTAATCTTAGTCGTTTATCTCATTAGAAGAATAAGATTAGAGAGATTTGCAATAATGAGTCCTCATTCATTACTAAGTTTTGGCTTCCACTTTTAATTAATACTAGTTTTGACCAGCACGTAATGCGCGGATTTAGACAAAAAAGTAAAATTAATATTTTTGGAAGGTAATTTTTAAACATTAAATATATTATATTTGTTTGTCATATTACACAAATAAGAAATAATTACATTTTCTTCCTCCATTCAAAACTCTTAACAAAATTAATCTACATTAATTAAAAACCAATTTATCCTACATTTTTCAAATACAAATATATAATTTGACTAAGATTTATATATAAGACCTAATACAAAATACCATCTAAAAAATATAATTATACACCACAATTCCAAAATAAAGTATTGTATAGGAAAGAATATATGTAATAGATTTAAACTTACAAAAACTTCTTTAAATTAAGACCCCAAAATTTTAAATAATATTATCAGAATCTTATTAACCACTAATATGAACAAACTTTTTAACAATTACCAAAAAAAAATTTTGAAATTGCACATTATTTATAATTCCGTTGGAAAAAAAAATTAAAAATATGAAAATTGTTGTTACATATCCATAATGTGACTGAAAACTAAACATGGAAATAATAAACAAAAACAAAATTTGAGATTTAATGTCCATATGACAAAAAAATATTGTATTTGCAACATTTCCAAAAGAAATACGTGGGCATATATATGAGCTGGAGTACAAACTAAACATAATCTAATTTGTTTTTATCACATCAATTATATGTTGATTGATCTATTCATGTGGGGAAGACAATAATTCCATAAGACCATAGAAAATACGAAAGGCTAAATGTCATATATTAATAAGTAGAAAAGGCTGAAGCTGAGTTTCTTGCAAAAAAAATTGCAAAGAAAGAAAATAACCCTTTAGCAAAAAAGAAAGAATGAAACTAATTAAAAAGTGTATTTTTTCATACAACACCCAAAAGAGATTATCTTGAACATGATAGAAATCATTTTCCTCTATGTTGATATGTTGACTGGTACAATGAAGACAACTTTAAAAAATCAAATAAAACGGTTCCAAATTCAAAGACATAAAGGATGAAAAATGACTTCTAGTTTTTTCATTGACCATTTAAAAAATAGCAAAAATTTTAGAATAAAAGAACAAAAGTAAAAATAACAATGTGAATTTACCATACGATTTTAACGCAACTATAAAAGTTTAGATAATTAAACAAAGCAGAATAACATTAACCTATTATTGCAATGATACGATGGTAACATCCCAAACTTAGAAACTATGTATGCTTTATAATATTGAAAAAAAAATTATAGTACCTCAATTTTTATAATGATCCATAGGTTTAAAGCTAAGCATGAATTATGAACGCAAGTTAAAATTTTAAGGAAAAAAATAATACAAAATTCCATTTGTTTATATAAGATTACCAAGTTGTTGACTCTTGTTTTTAAATGAACACAACCAATACCTATTATCTTTCAATCAACTAAAATGAATTGAAAAACCCCCCAAAAAAATGGATAAAAATAAATAATTATTTTTAAGAATAGGATCTTTAGGTAGGTATCCATAACATAACCACTTATAGCTATTTGATTTTGGCCATATTATTTTTTTTATACTTTTGATGATTAATCACATTATAAATGTGTTAATAAAAAACAAACTCTTATATAATATCAACATACATATTATAAATAAAAGGCATTTCCAATGCATTAATATAGAATTCAAGGATTGATGCCAAGCACCCTGTGAAATTTGACTTTTTACATAGCCCAACTCCAAAGTTGCATTTGGAATCAATAAATCTCAAAATTATAGAACACATTTCACCGGCCATAGTAGAATTGGTCCTTAATTCTTTAAAAACAAATCCAAAAGACTGAGAAAAAAAAACTACAATGGTGTTTGTTTTAGTGCATCTTTTCCAGAAAATATAGTGGTGGTGGTGGTGTTTACGCCTCTTGTTTACGTTCAAGTTAAGTATGTTACAAAAAGAACAACAACAACAATAATCTTCACCCAAACCATTTAATAAAGCAAGCCATGAAAATAATTTTTTCCATGTTCATTGTACAAGAAAAAAACAATGGAAATGCAAATTGAATGGTTTCTAGTTGGAAAATGAGAAAAAATAAATGCATTGGAAATTTTATTTTATTTTTTCATCGCGTAAGATGTATTGGCTAATTTATTACCTAGAAACACAACTTATTTGCAATGGTGTTGAACTCCAATGAGCAGCAATAGCGGGCATGATGAGAAAGGGTTCTTGACAATTTTAGCAAGCGAATCATACCAAAGAGAAGCAAAAGTATTAGAGCAATGAAGATCCCCATAGCGCCAAATATAACAAATACAAAATTCAACTGGGGAAATATAACAAAAACATGTATTTTTCATGTTTTGGTACAAACTAACCTAAAACTTCCAAAATGGATCGGCAATGAGTAAAAGCAAAGTGCAACAAATGGCTAGCAAGAAATAGAAAACCATTGAGAAATACTGGAAACCAGAGATTTAAGGCAAAAACAAAGGTAACCCATGTAATAAAAGGATATTCATTGGCCATAGTTAGATCCATTCATTGCAATAGTCAGACCCAACTACTGTAAGATTGAGAACCCCAAGTGAAAAACATGTCGTTTCACTGGAATATATAGAGGCTAGGGAAAAGGGAATGCTATAAGTAACGGACATAGGAATACCCAAGATGGGGAAGAGAGTCCATGAGTCGACCTTCATGCCAGTCAACAGTGGGAGAGGCGTGGTTCCACCACCGGGTGCAGCGGTGAACCGACAGGAGAACTCGGCAATCCTAGTTGGCGTTATTTGCACCGTCTTCACCTAAGTCGTTTGTGCATCTTTCCTCACTCTACCGCCTCTGTCCTCGCCACCGTCTCAATTGTCCAATTATGTCAATTGTCACTAACAATCTGGTTCACGAAGGTGAAAAATGATGGTGATAAGTGAGAGAAGACAATGAAGATGGATGGTTGTGAGAGAGAAAGAAGAAATGGAGATGATTTGGGGAAGGAGCAGCTGAAAAATATAGGGTTAGGATGTTAATGGTAGAAAAATTAATGTCATTCATTTGGCTAGGAGTTAAAAGATGAAAGAGGTGGACAATCTTGGCCATTCATTTTTTAGGAGCTAGGGGATGAGAGGGATGGACAATATTCAATTGTGGTTGAGTGGAGGTTTTGTCTTCCACTTTTAGTATTATATAATAAGATATATAGGGGACAATTTGAAGGGAACCTCAAAATTTAGGGACCCTGCTTTGGTGGCTTTGGGCAAGAGCTCGCCATGTGGTTGATTTGTAAATAATTTGATTTGCCGGGTAATAAATAATAAATTAAATTTATATTTTAAATTTGAATCTCATTTATAGTAATTTGTTGACGTTGAAGTTAGGATTTTGCCTCAAATGTTAGTGATAGGTTTCAAATTTCGATCCAGAAATAAGATTAATGGAACCTTTGAAATTAGGTATAGAATTTACTAATAAGATGTAAAATAAAGAGTACAACTTATTTGATTGATTAAAAAATTTAAAATATGAAAAAAGAAAGGTGATATAATTGATTTGTTGCATTATAGAGCGAGCCGGGTCAACCCATGAAGCATCTACATTGGCCCCAAGTTTCATGAATAACCACTATCTAAATGGGTGAGGTACTTTGTCTCAAGGATCACGTCTATTAGATATACATCTTTTGGAAATTACACATCCTTTGGGATAATCTCTATAAATAGATATTGATACCTTTAAGGTTTCTAATCTTGTCAAATTATAGAAAATTTGAGTGGTCTTGGTTAGTGAGTGTGTAGATATTATTAAAAAATACTCTAGTAGTATTTTTTTTGCCGATGAGAGAAGAAACGAAGAACGTATTATAAACGGGTCTTCCGAATCCGAAAAGTATGTTTCCGTTTTAATATTTTCACATTAGTTTACATTGATATGAGAGCCTTATAGACTTGTTTTGTCAAATCATTTTGTTATATTGCATGAACTATCCTTTTTCAAGGAAGAAAATCGTTTCTTCATTAACGGTCGAAAAATAGTTTTTTCAAAAATTTTAATATTTATGAAAAATAAAATTATATATAAATATTCTACGTATCATTACGAGTCCAATGATATAAATTTCATAAAATTTGGACTTGCAGTAGATTTTATATGATTTTTCAGATTGAAAAAAAAAATGTAGAATTTCCGCTAGTGTTCATTAGAACATTTCTAATTCTGATTCGCTCAAGAAGACAACTCAAACAATCTATTTTTTTAATAATATGGCATGTTGTTCTTATAATTTATTCACACATTTCCAATGAAATTTCGTGTTGGTTTGTTGGAAAGGGTGTGTTGGGTCACAAGTTCGAATCCTGGTTGTTTTATTTATTTATTTTTTATTTTTTTTTAATTTGAGCCTAAAGGGAATCGAACCCATGCCCTCTGGACACAGAACAGAACCTAATAGCCACTAGTACAAGACAACAATAGGCTTGTGTTATTAACCGTATATTAATAACGAAATATATTTAAGTTACAGTGCATAAATTACATGCTCAATTGTATTCCATCCCACGAAATTTGATTTTATTTACTTGTGAACATGAATTATATGTGAAATTTTCATATTATTTAATTTGGTATACATATTATATTTATTTATAAAAGTATGAAATTAAATTTGTAAACAATAATAAGTTGAGATATATTTTTCTCATTTTTTATTTGCGCATAATGCATCTAAAAATGATATTTAGAATTATAAATACTAGAGATACTTATAAGCATAGTCAAATTTTTGTTCTTGTATTATGGATCTATGTGTTAATTTTTAGATTCAATTATTGTTGCAAAATAATTAGTGTGTGCTAATATTCTAATGTGCATAAAATGTAGTGAAATGGCTTTAACGAATATAATAGTGGATCTTGCTAAAGTTAAGAAACTGGATGAAGATAACTATGATATTTGGCATCGTAAGATCCAATATCTCCTAAATGAGCGAGAGGTCCTGGAAACATTGACACATAACATGGAATTACCTCCTAAAGGTAATTCTGCTCAACACCGACGTAAGATGGAAATCTATCAAAATTGGACCAAGAAAGATTATAGTGCAAGATTCATTATGTTAAGCTATATGCAAAATGATCTGATTGGTTATTATGAAGGTTATACCAGTACACTAGAGATATGAAATGCCTTAAAGTTGGCATTTGCAGGTACATCAGCAACTAGGTTGCAAGCCTTGACGCTTAAGTTTGAAAATTATAAGATATCTCCTAGAACAAAGATGGTTGAGCATCTTCGGAAAATATAGGCTATGATATGCGACCTAAAGATAGCTGGTAACAACTTATTTGATGAGCAACAAATCATTGCAGTGCTTCGCTCTTTGCCTAATTCTTGGGAGCAAATGAAGCTCAACTCACATTGACGCACAATGAAACTAACAATACTTTTATACAATTACAACATCATTTGGAATTGGAGGTAGAAAAGTTGGATGCAAAATGCAATACTCTTATGTTTGTCGCTGAGTCTAGCGATACTAGGCATTTGGGTCTAAGTGAAAGTGGTAGGACAAAGCACAAGAAGGATGAATATGTGGATATGCTCATATATATATATATATATATATAGAGAGAGAGAGAGAGAGAGAGAGGAAAAAGTATAAAGGCAAGCATAGAGGGAAAATGGACAAGTCTGAATTGAAGTATTACAACTGCGATAAATTTGGTAACTTCGCTCGCAAATGCAATGAGTCGAAGAAGGTATAAAGTAACTCTATATTTCAAAATAATGCATATGTGTGCAGTCATGTTTTAGTTGCTTATACATTTCCTGATTGGATTATAGATATTTAAGCAACAAGACACGTTACAAAAGACCAAGTAGGGTTCATTGAGTACCACATAATTCCAATTGGGAGTCAAAGTATTTACATAGAGAATAACACTAGAGAATATGTGATTGGAATTGGAACCTATCAATTAAAGATGTATTCTGGACGCACCGTGCTTCTCTACAATGTTCTTTATGCTCTTGGAGTTCGACGAAACTTGATGTATATTGTAATCATGGCTAGACTAAGTTTTTATTTTAGTTTCACTCTAGACTCAGTTCAATTTTATTTAGACTCCATGTTTTATGGTAGTGGACATATCATAGATGGATTCTATTTACTAGATGTTGACGATTTTTTATATTTTGATACATATTTAACTTCTAGTAATAATGATTTTATCACATTTACATATGTTACATGGCATACAAGACTTAGTCATATTGGATAAGAAATAATGACAAGATTAGCTCGAAAAGGACTTTTAGGTCCACTTTTTAGAATTAACTTACATGTCTATGAATTTTGTTTGGTTGGAAAAACTACAAGAAAACCTTTGGGTAAGATTAAAAGGACTACATCTCCCTTAGAGTTTGTCTGTTTTGACATTCGCGGACCTATGAATGTTAAGGTGATAGGTGTGATCCACCTACGTATTTTCAAACCGAATTAAGTTAGTTTTCGAGCGTTTAAATAGTATTTTATTACATTTTAATTAGTTTCATTACTTTTTGTATAAATCAGATGTGTGGTGCAAAAATGTAGGAAACTGAAACGAAAACGATGAGATCGAACCAAAAGCGATCGAAGAACGGTGGAAAAAAACAAGCACGGAGGCAAATTTGTGAAACAGGACCACCGCCTAGGCGGTGAAAAAGCTGAGAAAAGAGCAAATGTTACTGACGGACCACCGCCTAGGCGGAGAATCCATCGCCTAGGTAGAGAATCCACCGCCTAGGCGGAAATCCAGCAGAGAATCAAAGATAGGCTACTGACAGCCCATCGCCTAAGCGGAGAAATCAACCGCCTAGTTGAAAATCCAACAGAAATATTTCCAAGTCTTTCACCTACTTCTTCGCCTAGGTGATCAACCAAACCGACCTACCTCCTCATAGGCGGAAATTCCTTCGCCTAGGCGGAAACCCTCTGCACAGCCTAGATATTTTATTTAAATATTTTGAGATCTTTTGCCTATAAATACCTCTCTCTTCCCCATTCTCCGACCCCTCTTGCATTTTTGATCCCCTTAGAATATATCTAAGAGTATATTTAGGAGTTTTAGAGGTGGAGCTCACATCCCGAAATGGAGAAGACGACGAATCGATTGTTGAGCGTTCTTAGCGGTTTATCTTTGAATGAGACTAAGTTCTTCAATTACTTTTATTTATTTATTTAACTTAGGATATTGTGAGTATGTTTAGCTCAATTTCATTGTTTATACAGTTATGACCACGAGTTAAATATGGATTGTAGTAGGGATTAACACTATATTTATAAATACGTTATTTGGATGATTTTGGTGTTTCATTTGTGATTCTTCTTTGTAGTTTGATTGTATTTATTGTATTGTTTGTTTATCATTCTTAGTTAGATAAATGGAGAATATGGGGTTTTGACAAACCTCGGATTCGGATTTGAGTAAACAAACGCCACGATTCTATAACCCGATCGGGGTTTGAATTGTGGACAGTCGATGACATTGGGGCAAGACTCACGCGACCTAGGGTCGTTAAAACATTGGGGGGGACTTCTTCATTGACACAAAATTGTGTTATATCCCTCGTCTTACAGTCAGGAGAGGTGACGAGGGAGTTTTAGAACGGAGATTATCGATAGGGTAGATACAATGCGATGATCCAATAACCCGGGAGGGAGTTAGATTGTGTGCAATCAATGACGTTGGGCGAGACTCACGTGACCTAGGGTCGTTAAGACATTGAGGGGGACTTCTTCGTTGACTCGAAATCATGTATTCTCCCGTCTTACACTCGGGAGAGGTGGCGGTGGAATTTACGTACCGAGATTGTTAAATAGGTCGAACACTGTAAACGTGAGTAAATCGAGATCGAACATGTATTTGTAAACATGTTAATCTCTAGGCAATTCTCCATCCTAAAACATATTAGTATATTAATGTAGTTAATTTAGGTTATATTAGTATTAGTTTAATTAATTAGATACATTTATTTTTTGCATAGATAAAGTTAGGTCACGACAAACGCAGTATTCGATAGTAACGACACCAATCCCTGTGGATACGATAACCCAATCTTAACGATAACACTATACTAAAACTTAGATCTCGTATACTTACGAGTGTAAGTAGCGGCATATATTTTACGCCCTACCATAAGGCACGACATCGATTACATTTATCTCATTTCTCACAAATCAGAGTCTTTGAATTACTTCTAAAGATTTTTTCATTTAGTGAGAATCAAATAGGTAAAAACCTTAAGAGATGACGTGAGTATTTGTGGGAACAATTCAAGGACTTATGTGATAATAGATGCATCATTAGATAGTTGACGATTCCCAGTACTCCACAACAAAATAGAGTAGCTGAGGTGGGAATTGAACTTTATTCAACATGGTTAGATCAATGATGGCACATGCTAATCTACCAATTAATTCATGGGGAAATGCTTTATTGACAACAACCTATATTCTTAATAGAGTGCCCTCCAAGCCAGTACCATCTACATCATATGAGTTTATGTGTTGAATTCAAAGTTTTGATGAACAATTAAGTATTGATGCTTTTGGTAGAACTAATGGTTTTAACGAGTGTTTCAGATTTAGAGTTCTATACGTGTGATTAAGAAGAAGACTTGATGAAGAAAACATAAAGGGTGCAAGATGAACATAATGAAGATGTGAAGAGCTTTCAAGACTTTATAGAAAAATACGTGAAAACAACTATTTACTTATATACTCTTAATGCAACCCGAAATAGGATCACACGCAACACTTAAAATGTGTTAATTCTATGTGTGTCATGATAAGAAGTGATTAGTTTAAAATTCTAAAATTAGATATTATATGTTCTCCTTATTTAAAATGAATTTGATAATTGACCTAATTGAAAAATATGTTTTAAAGTATAAAAGGTTGAATTTTTGGGTCAATTCGGCCAACCGAGAAAAGTAATCGATCAACTGAATCAAATAGTAAGTTTTGGAGTTAAAAAACGAAGTGCTACTGATCACAGTCGGTCAACCGAATAAAGATGGTCGGTTAACCATTTGAAACAGTAGCTGAAATATATGAGGAAGTGAGCACACTGATCCAATCGGTCAACCGAATAAAGAGAGTCGGTCAACCGTTTGAGTTAGTAGATGAAATAGTGGAAAAATAGAAGACACTGATCCAATCAGTCAACCGACTTAGTGTAGTCGGTCAATCGACTAACTTTGTGCTAACTATTATTTGGAAGCAGGCATAGGTCAATGAAACGACTGATTCAGTTGGGATTTCGGCTGATTTGGTCTCTTGGTAAAAAATTATCCCGTTTTTATGATTTCAAAAGAGGGATTTGGAGGATTTGAATATAATTAAGCTATTAACAAGCTATTATATGATCCCTATTGATATGGTCCATATATTTTGAGATTCTCCTAACTTAAATAATTTAATACTTCCTTTTTCTATGGTTTTAAATTGAGAATAATTTAATGGACTTAAATGAGATATTTGAAAGTTATTTTTAATTGAAATATACCTGAGATGAAATATAATGATATATGGGGTATTAGAGTGTCATTTTATAGTACATCTTTGAAAAACTAGCCGTTGGAGGGCTAGTTATTAATCTATTAATATAAACTTGTGGGAATTGAGTTTGGAACATCAAGAACATCAGTCTGAGATTTTATAAGAGTGAAATTTACGTTGATATTTTTACGAGAGAATTGCTATAAGTTTTTTATCTAAAGCGTTTGCTATTTAACGTCACCAATTTGGATTCTAATTATTATTCCATCATTGTCTTCGATGTTTTTTCGGTGAGATCATTCCAAGTTTTATTATTTACTTTAAAGTTATATTTATCTTGATTACTTAGTTTAGAATTGTTAGAAAAACTATTTTTGAACATATAAGCCTGAAAATCTTTTTAAGAGATTTTTACCTATTTATCTGATTACGTACTAAATTTGTGCTACCCATGTTATTTATTAATCATATTTGAATTGTCTCACATTGTATCTATCACGTAGTAATTATTTAGGGCATTAATTGAGTATATTCATATTGAAGTGGTAGAAGCTCCTTGTGGGAAGAAACTTACATTTTTTGTATTTGAGAGTTTGATTAGATTAAATACATTTGGGACAGTGTCTAGTCAAGATAGCTAAGTTTCGATCTTTTTCCTGTGAAAAATATTAGAGTTTGATTTTTGTCCTAGTAAAAAAGGTAGATTATTATTTTTCCATGAAAAGAATTAGATTTTGATTCATCCTGCAATTGAATTATTTTAGAATAATTTGCAAAGGTTTATCATTTCCTATGAAAAGGACAAGTGAGAGAGAGTTAGGTTTTTCTTTAGCCTGATAAAAAAATAGGGGTTCATCATTGACCCGGAAAAAGGGTAAATTGTAAAGGTCGATTGTGTGCCTATAAAAGAATTGTGAATTGTAAGGATTTGGTTCCTATTCGGTAAAGGAATCAAGGGGTTTAGTGGATTGCGAATCTCTGTAGAGCTCGGGGGACTAAACTTAGGCAAGACTAACTTGATCGAACCAAGATAAATTCTTGTGTGCAACTTTGATTTATTTTCTATCTTGTGCTTGGGTGTACACTTAGTATTAAACACATATTCGCTGCGTATAAAGATAATAATCTATTTAGAAAAATTAATTATTTGTGTTTAAAGGAATTAATTGTTTAAATTTAGTAACTACCAAATTCACCCTCCTATTGGGTAGCTCTTTGGGCCAACAATAGGTACCAGAACTGATTTAGCTCGTTTGGCTTAAAATCCTAGCTAAGAAATATCATATAGCATACCCCATAGGCACTCTAGGTGAAGGGTAGTCTATGTACCATCCACCTTTATTTGCAGGTGATAATTATTTATTCTGGAAGGACATAATGATTATCTTTCTTCAAGTCACTGACTATGATGTATGGTTAGCCATTGAGGATGATCCATTAATTCCTAAGGAGAATGAAGTGTCTAAAAAGAAAGAACAACTAACCTTTTTTGATAAACTGAAACTGTCTATTAATTCTCAAGCTATTAATATTATGTTTTGTTCTTTAGATGCTAATGAATATATTAGGGTCTCAAGTTATGGATCGGCTAAAGAAATGTGGGACATATTGCGAAAGGGACAAATCAAGTGAAACAATCCAATATCAATGTCTTAGTTCGTCAATTCAAGCAATTCCAAATGGGTAAAATAGAATCGATTCATGATATGTACACAAGATTCAATAATATCTATAACAATCTTGGTCAACTTAGAAAGCCTTGTAACATGCAGGACAAAGTACAAAAGATTATGAGATTATTGGCTAAAGTCTGGGAGAAAAGTAACGACAATAGAGGAAAATAAAGATCTCACAGTTTACACCGTTAATGAGCTTATTGGAAATATAATAACCCATGATACTGCTGTGCGAGGATATGAGGACAAAACAAGAAACATAAAAAAGAAATCATTAGAATTAAAAGTTCAGAAAAATGAGGAAGAAGATAACAATGATGACATCAGCCTTGACAGCGAGCAAGAAAATAATGTTGCGCTTCTCACGAAAAATTTCATAAAAGTGACTCGCCAAACATTCCATGGAAAGAAAAATTTCAACATGAGTAATGTGGAATGCTTCAATTATCATAAGAATGGACACTTCCAATCCAACTGTCCCGAACCAATGAAGAAAAAAGAGAAAAAGAGAAAGAAAAAGAAAAAGGTGAGGAAGACTAAGAAGAAATCAATGAAAGCCACCTAGGATGACTCGGAGTCGAGTAGCTCGAAACAATAGGGCAGTGATAATTCACCTGTGTTTTCTTTGATGGCCACTAGAGATGAGGTAATGAAATATTCTAGTTCTTATCTTTTAGATTTTGATGATTCATTTGATATTTATTAAGAACTAATGCATGATTATAAAAATTGGTGTTCCCAAATTAATGTCCTACAAAGTACAATTAACACACTTAATAAGCAAATGATGAAATTTGAATCTGAAAACATTGAATTGAAATCCAAAATATTGGATTTACATTCAATAATTCTCATTCACAGGTGATAAAAATAATTTTAAAATGTTTTTGAGGAGTTCATGAGGTACTTTTGATAAAGCTGGAATTGAGTTTCAAAAAAATCTTAAACAAAAAAGATTCCATAAAAATTCTTTTAAAATTAGGAATCTTGTTCGATGTTTTAAATATAACGTTGTGGGGGCATACTATCAATAATGCTTTTCTAAAGTATCTAAATGCAGATAAGTATGGGTTTCTAAAGGAATTAAAATTGTCCCGATTAACAAGATCAGATCCACTTAGATTGGGTACCACTTAGAAACTATTTGAGGTGCTCCTTGCAAGTTGCTCGGAAAGCATGAATAGGTAAGAAAAAATGATTCCTGGATAGTGGTTGTTCTCGGCACATGATGGGTGACAAATCTAAATTCACGTCTTTGACACCTAAAGATGGAAGTCATGTTACGTTTGGAGACAACACAAAAGGTAAAATTATCGGTATAGGTAATATCAGTAATGGGTCTACTACTATTAATGATGTTCTCTTATTGGTAATTTTGAAAAGGTATAAGTACAAGATCTTCTCTTAGGTATATTATTGATCCTAAGATTTTGATGGACAATTAAATGTTGATATTTTTTGTGAAACTTACAAGTTTATTAAGTATTTCAGTGTAAGAGTTTCATTGAGGATAGTATCATGGAGAAATGGCTAAGGATGCAAAGAGACTGACAAAGAGACGAGCATTAAGAGACTGAAGACTTTGAAGAATTTAGGAAAAAACAACTCAGGTTAATTTTTACTCTTAATGTATTCCGATTATGATCACACACGATACAAAATTGAATTTATATCTCTGTGTGTTTTTATTATGATCCTAATTAGTTAACATATTTGCTCCAATGTCAAATTGAAGAAGAAATATTGATCTAAGAAATATTAGTGCTTAAAATTGATTAATAAATATCAATTAAGTTAACCGAGAAAATAAATCAGTTAAAGGGTTGAAAACGTGAAGATTGGAGTTGAAATGAACTAAAGTAAAGTTGTTCCAGCATTGATTGGTCAACTGACCTGGGAAGATCGGTCAACCGACTAGAAGAACCTGGGAAATGGAGAAGTCTCTGGATCGATCGGTCAACCGACCAAGGAAAGATCGGTTGACCTATAGCTGATACATGAACTCTCTAAATCAATCAGTCGATAGATCATGAATCAATCGGTCGACCAACCATAGTCGAGAAATGGCCTGGGGAGCACCTTGAATCGATCGGTCAACTGATAAATAGAGGATCAGTCGATCGACTAGCGAGTATTTTTGGCTTGGGCTACAACCTAAATCAATCGGTCGACTTATGGCATTTGGTCAGTCAACCGATGGGTCTATTTCAGGTTTAGAGGATTTCATGGATTTAATAAAAAAATAGTCGTTACTAACTGTTTTTTGGTTGATATCTCTAAGAGAATCTGGGGATTTGAATATTTTATAGATATATTATTCTTATTTTAAGTATCCCTATAGATATGGTATACATATTTGATGTGATTCTCAATTAAGTATATTTAATACTTTCTATCCTATTGATTTGAGAATGTGATATTATTTGAGGGATTAAAATGAATGTTTTGAAAGTTATAATTAAGTAAATTGAACCATGATTAAGGCATATCAATATATAGGGTCTATATGAGCAATTAAGTGTCATGACATGTGGAAACTAACCATTGGAGAGCCTATTTCAAATCCTTATATATAAACCTGCGTTTTTTCATTTAGAGATATCCCCAGTTATCTCAATTATCCCAATCAATTATTTTTCAAAAGCTATTTAGTTCCTGAGTTTCCTGAGAGTTTTTATTCTACAATTATACTGAGAGTATTGTGAGATTATATTTTAGAAAAGCTCTTAAAGAAGTGTGCAGAAATTGTCGCTGTCACTGATCTAAAGTTTTATTGTAATAAAATTTTCATTCATTCGGTGGTATTCTGGTGAGATCGTTCCAAGCATGAGCTTATTATTGCTACGTGATATTATTATTATTTATTGCTTGGAGTTTTGATTTTTGAAATCGTTTCTCTGAACATTAAATTGCTTGAAAATATTTTGAAACGATTTCTTGTGAAAATCTGATTACGTGGTAAATTATGTGCTACTCATTTAATTTGGAATCAGATTTTGAAATTCTCACTTTATTTGTATTACTAGTATTTATCAGGACATAATTGAGTTTAAATTAATCTAAGGTGGTAGAAGTTTCGAGTGGAAAAATTTATCAATTTGTATAATTGGTGAGTTGTGTACGGATTAGATATTATTGAGAATATCTATTCAGGGGTATCTAGGTTTCAATCTCTTCCAGTAAAGAGATTGAGGTTTGATCTTTACCTAGTGCATAAAAAGATTAGGTTACTATTTTCCAGTGAAAAGAGATAGCTGTTAATTCTTCTTGAATAGAATTAGATTTTGAGTGAATTTGTAACGGTTTCATCCCTACCGGGTAAAAGGATACTTGGAGAGATTTAGTGAGGTTTAATTCTTAAGCATAAGGTATAAAAAGAATTAGGTCGTGATTCTCCCTGTAATAGAATTAGGTTAATCTTTAATCTGGTAAAAAGATAAAAGTTATTCCTTAACCTATGAAAAGGAAAATTATAAAGGTTAATTCTGAGCCGGTGAAAAAAATAATTTTTGTAAAGGTTTGGTTCCTACCTGATTAACAGAATCATAGTGATTAGTGAGTGCGACTCTCTGTGGGGCTCGAAAGACTGGATTAGCCAAGAGTAGTTTGGTGAACCAATATAAATTTTGGTGTACTGCTATTTTACTTTATTTATTTTCAATTGTTTTGGTGTGCATCAAGTTTACATAACACTTATCTGTTGCTATAAATATAATAATTAATTTAAGATAAAATTAATTATTTGAATTTTCAAGTATTATAATTTGTTTTAATTTTATAACTAACCAATTTACCCCCCTCTTGGGTAGATCACTGGTCTAACAGATATAATTAATCTTACTTTTTTATTTCAAATTGAGCATAAGAATTTGACTGAGGTATTAACTGATGAATCTTGGATCTCCACGATGCAAGAAGATTTAGTTAAATTTGAATGTAATAAGGTGCGGTCACTAGTTCCTTGACTAGATTTCCATTCTGTAATTGGAACTAAATAGGTTTATTGTAATAAAAATGATGAAACAGGTATGTTAATTAGAAATAAAGCAAGATTAGTATAACAGGGTTATAACCAAGAAAAGGGAATTGATTATGATGAGAAATATGTTCCTATAGCTAGACTAGATGCTATTAGAATGTTACTTGCATTTGCATGTTCACGTAATTTTAAACTATAGCAAATGAATATAAAGAGTGCATTCTTGAATGGCTTTCTATAGGAAGAGATTTATGTCAAACAACTACCGGGGCTTGAGAGTGATCAACTACCCTATTATGTGTTTAAACTTCGAAAGACTTTGTATGGACTCAAACAATCTCTTTGAGCTTGGTATGAGAGACTTAGCCGATATTTGAACAAAAATGGTTTGACGAGGTCCTAGTGATATTACTCTATTTATCAAGCAGAATAATTCTGACATCCTATTAGTACAGATATATGTTGATAATACTATATTCGAATCTACTAATGAGGATTTTTGTTGAGAGTTTGTCAAGATTATGCAAGTTGAGTTTGAAATGAGTATAATGGGAGAGTTAACCTTCTTTCATGGGTTGTAAATCAAGCAAACCAAAGAGGGAATTTTCATTAATCAAGCCAAGTACACAAAAGAGTTATTGAAAAAGTATGGTTTGAATGGTGCTAAAGAGTACAAAATTTCTATGTCAACAGCTACAAAAAATAGAAAAAAACGATAAGGGCAAAAACGTCAATGAGAAAATATATCAAGATATCATTGGTAGCTTGTTATATCTTATTGCTAGTAGACCTGACGTTTAGTGTATGCTTGTGTGCTAGATTTCAGTCTTGTCCTAAAGAATCGTATCTAACTACGGTCAAGCGAATCTTTCAATATTTGAAAGGGATAAGTGACCTAGAACTTTGATATCATATGGGTGACTTGAAGTTAATTAGTTACTTCGACGCTGATTTTTCCAGATGCAAAATTGATAGCAAAATCCCAAGCAAGTCATGTCACTTTTTAAGACGTGTTGTTTTCTTGGTCTAGCAAGAAACATAACTCAATTATCTTATCTACAACTGATCCTGAGTTTATGGCAGCTGAAAATTATTGTGCTCAAATTAAATATATTAAGCAACAATTATATGATTTTGGAATATGTATAGAGGAAGTCCCTATTTATTGTAATAATAAAAGTATTATATGCTTAAATAAGAATCCTACACAACACTCACAAACTAAGCACATAGAGATTAGACATAATTTTACTCATGATCACATTCAAAAAAGGGATGTAATTATTGAATATGTCGATACCTCTGATCAGCTTGCAGATATTTTTACCAAACCTGTAACGGAAGATCAATTCATGAAATTTATTCGAGGTTTAGGTATGGCTAGTTATAACGATGTTGCCTGAAGTGATATTTTTGGTTCTCCGCCCCTATTTTTTGAGATGACAAAGGGAGAGAATTTGATATTTAAGAGTTGTTCACCTAAGCATTACATTAATTAAAGGGAAAAGTTATTAAGGGCTTATGATGAATATTATTATTGTTTAATTGGGCTTATATTGAATATCTTTATAATTGGTTACTTATGTTTTCATGATTGTGATTAAAAGAGTTTAAATACCCATTATCGGATTTAAGGAAAGTGTGGTTATATTTTATTTTCAATAAAATATCAAAGTTAATCATCATCATAAAAAAAGGGAGAGATTGTTGAATCCAAGGTTTTCATTAACAATTAAGTATAGATAATTTTTTGTGGAACTAATAGTTTTATCGAGTGTTTCAGATTTAGAGTTCTAAGCATGTGATTAAGAAGAAGATCTAATGAAGAAAATATAATGGGTGCAAGATAGATGTAATGAAGACGTGAAGAGTTTTAAAGACTTTGAAGAAAAATAGGTGAAAACAACCATTTACTTACATGTTCTTAATGCAACTTGAATTAGGATCACATGCGACACTTAAAATGAAGAGAAAAATACATTTTAAACCCTCTATATATTGACACATTTCTAAATGGTCCCTCTCCGTTTGAGCGTTTCATTTTAAACCCTTTAGGTATCAGCACGTTTTTATTCGATCATTCCGTTTAGAAATTATGTCAAAACTAACAGTATGTTGAAGGCCAATCTGTCATTTTATATTTTTTTTTTATTTTTTAATATATATATATATATATATATATATATATATATATATATATTTTTTGACTTCTCTCATTTCCCCCTCCCTCTTTCTCTCTCTCTCTCTCCCTGCTTCCCTCTTCCCTCTTCCCACCGGCCCCTTTTACTAGGGATGGAATCACCCCCATAATAGGGGGTGTTTCACCCCCTTCAACAAGGGGTGAAAACACCACCGATTTTCACATAATATGAAACACCCCCGTAACAGGAGATGTTTCACCCCCTGTTGAAGGGGGTGTTACACCCCCATAACAGGGGGTGTAACACCCCCTGTTTTTCACAAGGGGTGAACATCCTCTATTACGGGGGTGTTACCATCCCCTGTTACGGACAACGGGGAGTAGGAATGAGGGAGAGAGAAGATGAGGGAATAAGGAATAGAAAGAGAGAGAGTGAATGGGGGAGAGAGAGAGAGAGAGGAAGAAGGAAGGAGGAAGAGAGAGAGAGAGAGAGAAAGTTGAGCGGGAGAGAGAGAGAGAAATTAAGAAAAAGAATAAAAAGAAAAAGAAAAAATCGTCAAAAATTAAAAATATGTAAAAAAAAAATTATTTTGCTCCTCTATTCTGCTAGTTTTGATAGATTTTTTGACAGAAGTACTGAACAAAAATATGTTGATACCTAGAGGATTTAAAATGAAACGATCAAACGAATATGGATTATTTAAAAATGTGTTAATATCTAGAGGGTTTAAAATGTATTTTTCCCTAAAATGAGTTAATTCTATGTGTGTCATGATAAGAAGTGATTAATTTAAGATCCTAAAATGAGATATTGTATGTGCTCTTTATGTAAAATGATTTCGATAATTAATCTAATTGAAAAATATGTTTTAAAGTATAAAAGTTTAAGTTTTTGGGTTAATTCAGTCACCCAAGAAAAGCAATTGGTCAACTGAATCAAACAGTGACTTTTGGAGTTAAAAACGAAGTGTTACTGATCTAGTCAGTCAACCGAATGAAGATGGTCAGTCAACCGTTTGAAACAATAGTTGAAATGTGTAAGGATGTAAGCACAATAATCCAATCGGTCAACTGAATGAAGAGAGTCGGTTAACCGTTTGAGTCAGTAGATGAAATGGTGGAAAAGTAGAAGACACTAATCGAATCGGTCAACCGATTAGGTGTAGTCGATTAACAGTCTGACTTTATGCGAACAACTATTTGGAATCAGGCACAGGTCGGTCAATCGAATGGTAGGAATCGATCAACTGACTGCTTCAGTTGGGATTTCAGCTGATTTAGTCTCTTGGTAAAAAAAAAAAAAAACTATCCATTTTTATTATTCCAAGAGAGTTGAGATTCTCCTAATTTAAATGATTTAATACTTCCTATTTCTATGGTTTTAAATTAAGAATAGTTTTTATGGACTTAAATAAGGGATTTGAAAGTTATTTTTAAGTGAAATATACTTGAGATGAAAGGTAATGATATATGGGGTATTAGAGTATCATTTTATGACATATCTTTGAACTAACCGTTGGAGGACTAGTCATTGGTCTATTAATATAGACTTGCAAGAATTAAGTTTGGTACATCAAGAACATTAGTTTGAGCTTTTATAAGAGTGAGATTTACGTTGAGATTTTTACAAGAGATTTGTTATAAATTCTTGATCTAAAGCGCTTATTGTTTGGCATCGCAAATTTTGGTTCTAATTGTTATTCTATCATTGGCTTCGGTGTTTTCCCAATGAGATCCTTTCGAGTTTTATTATTTACTTTAAAGTTATATTTATCTTGATTATTTGGATTATGATTATTAGAAAAATCATTTTTGAATTTAAAAGCTTGAAAATATTTTTGAAAGATTTTTGCCTATTTATCTGATTACGTGCTAAATTTATGATACCCACATTATTTATTAATTATATTTGAATTGTCTTACATTGTATCTATCACATAGTAATTATTCTCGACATTAATTGAGTATATTCGTATTGAAGTAGTAGAAGTTCATTGTGGGAAGAAACTTATATTTTTTGTATTTGTGAGTTTCGGTGGATTAGACACGTTTGGAACAGTGTCTAGTTAGGGTAGGTAGGTTTTGATATTTTTCCTGTGAAAAATATTAGGGTTTGATCTTTATCCTAATAAAAATGTTAAGTTATTCGTTTTCCTTGAAAATAATTAGGTTTTGATTCATCCTGCATTTGAATTATTTTTCAGTGATTTGTAAAGGTTCATGTTTCACTGTAAAAATGATAAATGAGAGAGAATTAGGTTTTTCTTTAGCCTAGTAAAAACAATAGGGATTCATCTTTGACCCTAGAAAAGGATAAATTGTAAATGTTGATTTCTGTGCTTGTAAAAGAATCGTGAATTATAAGGGCTTGCTTCCTACCTGATAAAGGAATCAAGGGATTTGGTGGATTGTGAATCTCCGTGGAGTTCGGGGGACTGGAAGTAGGCAAGACTAGCTTAATCGAACTTGGATAAAAAAAATTGTGCTGGATTGATTTATTTTCTATCTTATGGTTGGATATGCACTTAGTATTAAACAGATATCCACTGCGTATAAATATAATAATCTATTTAGGGAAATTGATTATTTATGTTTAAAAAAATTAATTGTTTAATTTTAATAACTACCCAATTCACCCCCTTCTTGGGTAGCTCTTTGAGCCAATATTATAGACTGGTTTTGAACTAGAATTAGAACATTTGCGACCATAGGGATCTGTAGGTTATGCTCGTGTTACATCACATGACATGAAAAATTGGGCTCTAGAGCTCAAACGTGCACATTTATTAGATATGCAAATCACTCCAAAGGATATGTGATGTTACATAATCGTTCTAATGGCATACTAACTGAGATTGAGTAATGTGATGTCGACTTTATGGAAATGAGTTTCCAAGAAGATTTGAACTAAGAGGTAGTATAGAACTTTATAAGTTGAATGAGTCAAATGATAACTCTACACCATTTCTCGGCGAGGGTGGGGAAATTAATCCTCACCCTTCTACAATTATGCCAATGATTGTCGATGATAGTAGGAGAGATTTAGAGAATAGTGGGAGCGTACCGCAAAATAATTTTCAAACTTTTCAGCTGCATAGAAGTCAACATAGAAATATTTATCAATGTCTATTTTATGATTCATAAATTTGATGATGCTACTTTAGATTGTTATCCTATGGCCACGAATAATATGGTCTAAATGGACATATCTAGGAAAGCAGTCAAACAGAAGTTGAGTAACAAGATGATCAAATGAAGACAATTTAGTAACACATCTTGTTAAAATTGTGATGTACAGTACTTAATGGTGGTCACCACATATAAAGTTATTTTTTCAAAATAATTATATATATATGTGTGTGTGTGTATTAGAAATGCTTAATTTAATATGACTAAATTAGACAAGTATTTTATTTTCTAGTGGGATATTTCCATATCAGTTAGATAGAAACTTAATATGGTGCTCTCACGTTATTTGAAGACACTCGTCGGTTGCACACACCACTAACATGTATGAAGAGAGTATAATGCACGAGTTTAAAAATAGAAGCACATTTAGTGCCCATTATATCTGAAATCATTGTTTGTCTTTCGCCGCTCCATCGCTATCGTTAAAATTGTCGTTCATCACGCCATCGCCAAAATCGTTGTTGTCTGTTCATCTCCACCGGTCGCAGCCTCTCTCTCTCTAGCAGATCTGGAAGCCCACATATGCTCCTCGTTACTCTCTCTCTCTCTCTCTCTATATATATATATATATATATATATATATATATATATATTGTTGGTGCATAAAACTAGTACATACCTTGAGTATAGTCCAATCAGATGACAGATGGGTCATCTTGCTGAGGTGGAGTCGTCGATTGAAAAATCCTTGCGTGAGCTGTGCTGGGTCCTGGGAGGACTGACCTGCTGTGCCCAGAGTCTTGTTCCTTAGAGAGTGTACCTGCAGAAGGCTCAGACCGGGGTTTCTCCCTGTGAAGCCCCTCCGACGTGGTAATCAGTGCTTAGAGAGAAAAGGTACAGAATATAGCAAGTAAACAATTGAACTCACACGTAATGTCAAACATTCAAGCGTACCTCGGGCTTACATAGCCCCCGATATATATAGGTGTTGGAGATGATTAGTCGGGCCTAAACACGATTAACTAGTCGAAACCTTATGTTTAGCCGATGATCTGGAGCGTTTAGGAGATAATCGTTGGGCTTGGGCCTTTGAGCCTGTTTGGCGAAGCCTGCGGGCCTTTGTTAGGCCTGCCACAGTGAGCTGGTGGAGGAGTGCGGAGATCCGTGGAGTCCTGGAGAAGAAACAAGGTGAAAAGGGGAGTCGGTCGAGGTGAACGGCTGAGTCCCTGAAACTGATCGCCAATGGCACAGCGCAGAGCTCAAAGCGGCACATCCCTGCGGGGCTCCTCGCTCCTCCCTGGGTACAAATGATATTTCAAGGAGGAGCCGTAGTCGGTGTATGCTCCAGCGTGGCGTTGTGGATTCTGGAATTTATCCCTGTCATTGCGAGGGTTGACACATGGCCAAGTCCCAAGTGCTCTAGTCAGAGGTGCTCAAAAATACCCTCATCAGTTGCCCCCTAGCCTTGTACGGTGAGGGAAGCGAGGCAATCAGGGATATCAACTCCTGGTTGAAATGGGCATCCCAGAGACTTCGAAGCATGAGAAACACTTCTGATCAATATTTTTTCAAGAGTTAGTTTTTCTTGAGGAGCTTATTCAAAATAGGCCTCCATAAGGTCGGGGTCCGGGGTCAAGTAGCACGGCAGGACGGTCCCAAATTTCTTCAATTTTCAGGACGACAATTTTTTAAGGGTTGAAATTTTTTAGATGAGCTAATTTGAAATACGCTCCCATATCGCCAGGGTCCGGGGTCAGGTAGCATGGCAAGGTGACCCCAAATTTTTTCGATTTCATGGCGATAATTTTTCAGGAGTTTATCTTCTTTAGAGGAGCTAATTTGAAATACGCTCCCATATCGCCGGGGTCCGGGGTCAGATAGCACGGCAAGGCGACCCCGAATTTTTTAGATTTCACAGCGACAATTTTTCAGGAGTTTAACTTTTTTAGAGGATCTAATTAGAAATATGTTCCCATATTGCCGGGGTCCGGGGTCAGGTAGCACGGCAGGGTGGCCCCGAATTTTTTCGAATTTCAGGGCGACATATGTTCACCGTGAACAAGCCCTGAGCATGGACCGGCGTTCGCCCCGAAAAAAATAAATGTGAACCACATGGGGCGGGCACGCGGCGAGTGACTGGGAGCTCACTGACCATCGCCGTGCAAGTGGCGATAGCCCACCTGGGCTGACCAGTGCCCAAGTGGGCGCTGGGTTGTCCCCATTGCCCATTTTGGGCGCTGGTCAGACACCAGCACCCAACTGGGCGCTGGGGACAACACCTAGTTTTGGGCTGGGCGCTAGGGTCACCAGCGCCCATAACCAGTGCCCAGTTATGGGCGCTGGTGACCCTAGCGCCTAGTTATGAGCGTTGGGGGACAGCGCCCAACTGGGCGCTGTTCACACTAGCGCCCATTTTGGGCACTGGTCAGGGGGCAAGTCAAGGGGCTTGCCCCCTCCAATTTTAAGTTATATATATATTTGAATTGGGGGGAGGGCAACACCTCTCGCCCCCTTAATATATTTTTCTTCTTTGAATGGGGGAGGGCACTGCCCTCAACCCCCCCTCCCATTAATATTTATTTCTTTTTTGATGTGTACGGAGGGAGTAGCGTAGAGGGTGGAGCAAGAAGGGGAGAGCAAAGCACATTTTAAAAACTTACAATTTCTTTGTAATTCTTATAGCCTTGGTTTACCTTGCACCCCTTAGTCTTTTTCATTACTCCGACGCATGGCATTTTTTGTTGCGAGTTTCTCGACTAGTGAGGCTTGCGGGGAGGGAGCATTGAGCATGTCAGGGCGTTGCTCGCTTGGACCCGTGGCCCATACATTTGGAGAAGGTTACTATCTGTGCCCTGCCAGCTTGAGGTAGCACGGCAGGGCAGGGGGGCAGGATAAGATGACGCTGGCCCGAGGTGGTGTGGCGAAATTTTTGGACAGCACTCCTGGATGACGTTCTTGAAGAAGGTCATCCCCTGGACCCTGACAGCTAAGAGTAGTACTACAGGGCGATGCCTGTCGTTACCTGGACCCTACCGACTCAGAGTAGAGCAGCAGGAAGGTGCCTGTTACTATTTGGACTATGCCGGCTAGGAGTAGTGTGGCCGGGCAATGCCCGTCAAACTTGGTGGTTTTGGATATAGGACATCGAGGTTGATGCCCTAGACAAGGCCATGTACAAAGGCACCAGGCAGAGGGATGTCGTGGAGGACAGTGCTGACGAAGGGGCTGAGGAAGGCAATATCGACGCCACTTCCCCTCACACAGACGCCCCTCATAACGAGGGTAGAAAGGACTGAGCTCGGACCATCGCTTTTTCAGGACTTAGGATTTTGCAAACTCTTTTTCGCTTACTCCTGTTTCTCTACGCATGAGCATTCAAGCTTTTGAGCGGCATAGACAGCGTACTTCAGAGTCTACTCCTTTCTCCTAATGTTTTTTGCCAAGTCGATTTCTACTTGGTCTTATTTTCAGAGTTATAAAATTTTAAAAATTTTGTTGAAATTTGTTACTGTCTCTGCCAAACAAATTTCTCATCTTTGCATAGGGCCACGGACCACTAGCCCCCCAGTCCGGGACACGAGCTGATTACAAGAAAATCGTGTCGTGGACTTAGGATGAGTGTTTCCCAAGGTGCCTGGTCCTCTTAGTCCACAGGGGCGTAACGCGGTGGTTGGACCCCCGCAGCCGGTCATTGGGGAGTTTTCCATAGTCAGGCTTATTCAAGAACCCTTTCAGGTTATCTCCATTTAGTCCATGCAGGAGCACCTTCCCTTTTAGAACATTGGACTCATAGTCGACTGGTAGGGAGAAGTACTTAGTTGCAGGCCCTCAGACCCGATCAATACCCGCCCTTGGTGGATGACCATAGACCATCCCCGGGTATGGACTATTGACTTCCGGAGAGGGTCTGGTTGTCACCCTCAACGCTGAGCATCGGGATGAGGCTTGTGGAGAGTTACTCGCGATGCCGAGTGTCGGGATGTTGGGTGGAGAATTATCTGCGACCCACGGGTTTGGAATACAACCGTGGAGAATCATTCATGATCCCGAGAGCCAGGACATGGCTCAGGGGATTGGAATCCAGCCATGGAGAATTACTCGCGATGCCAAGAGCCAAGATACGACTCAAGGGGTCGGAATGCAACCGTGGAGAATTACTCGTGACGCTAAGAGCCAAGATACGACTCAAGGGGTCGGAATGGAACCGTGGAGAATCACTCTCGACACCGAGAGCTAGGATACGACTCAAGGGGTTAGAATATAACCATGGAGAATCACTCGTGACACCGAGAGCCAAGATACGGCTCAGGGGGTCAGAATGCAACCGTAGAGAACCATTCGCGACGTCGGAGTCAGGACACGAATTTGGAGAATCATCCGTGACTCAAGCTGTCAGAATGTCGTTGTTAGAGACAGGCTGGAGGGCGCTCGTCTCCATTTCTGATAGGATGGAGGACTGTTTGTCTCCGCCTTTGAGTTGCATGCTCACAGTTGGCCACTGCTCGGATGTCGTGGTAGCGGGCAGGCGTTTCACCCCACCCACGACGGGCCCTCAGGTCAGATCTTACTGCGTGGCTGGGAAGCTGAGCCCAATCTTAGCCTTGGTTAGTCCCTAACACCATGTCTTCGTGGATAATGGGATCTTGACGTGGTCAGGGGGGCTCTCCAGGCCGGTAGCCCCAGTATGGCAAGATAGAGGGCGATCCTTGGGCCCAAGCCTATTTGAAGATTCCACATGAGCATTGTGATATTGGGGTCACTCCTCGGGTCCTGCAGTCTAGAGAGATGGTTCCCCCTGGGCGGGGGTCAGCAGTAGGCACGTGAGAAGGAGCTGTACATACAACTTAAACTCTTGTATTTGGCGTTCAAGGAGATCAACCTGAGATGCATCCACAGCTTCTGAGGTCTGTCCTACAGCCCCAGGTGGCAGAGTTGATGGTATTGCCTGACCATGGGGGCAGTTATCCTCGTTGGTAGGAACTAGGGGTTATGCGCTTGGATTGTTCGACATGTCTTCTCGTTCTTTAGTTTTGTATCTATCTAACTGGACCTTGTGATCACTCAAGCTCAGCTAAGCAGAGAGTAGTGATCAGGGGAAGGCTTTTTGCTCAGTTCCCACAGATGGCGCCAAACTATTGGTGCATAAAACTGGTACACACCTCGAGTATAGTACAATCGGATGACAGGTGGGTCCTCTTGCTGAGGTGGAGTCGTCGGTTGAAAAGTTCCCGCGTGAGCTGTGCTGGGTCTTGGAAGGACTGACCTCTTGTGCCCAGAGTCCTGCTCCTCAAAGAGTGTACCTGCAGAAGGCTCAGACCGGGGTTTCTCCCGGTGAAGCCCCTCCGACGTGGTAATCAGTGCTCAAAGAGAAAAGGTACAGAATATAGCAAGTAAACAATTGAACTCGCACGTAATGTCAAACATTCAAGCGTACCTCGGGCTTACATAGCCTCCGATATATATAGACGTTGGAGATGATTAGTCGGGTCTAAACACGATTAACCAATCGAAACCTTGTGTTTAGCCGATAATCTGGAGCGTTTAGGAGATAATCGTTGGGCTTGGACCTTTGGGCTCATTTGGCGAAGCCCGCGATCCTTTGTTAGGTCTGCGACAGTGAGCTGGTAGAGAAGAGCGGAAATTCGTGGAGTCCTGGAGAATAAACAAGGTGAAAAGGGGAACCGGTCGAGGTGAACGGTTGAGTCCCTAAAACTGACTGCCGATGGCACGACGCAAACCTCAAAACGGCACGTCTCTGCAGGGCTCCTAGCTCCTACCTAGGTGCAAATGAGATTTCAAAGAGGATCCATAGTCGGTGTATGCTCCAGCGTGTCATTGTGAATTTTGGAATTCATCCCTGTCATTGCAAGGGTTGACACGTGGCCAAGTCCCAAGTGCTCCAGTCGGAGGTGCCCAAAAATACTCTCATTATATATATATATATATATATATATATATATATATATATCAGCTCTAAAAAATTAGATCTGGATTTTCAGATCTGAAATTTCAAATAAATCTTTCCGATTATACTCGATTTTTCTCTTGTTCGATTTGTTGTTTTCTTTTGTGAAAATTCATATCTGAATTTTCAGAATTGATAATTTTACTACGTGAATGAAATTCATATCTAAATTTTGTTCTTGGTTAAATTGCGTAAATATTAATGTCTATGTTTTTCTATGTTCGAACATCATACATAAACATTAACGCAAATGTATAAACTGATTTCGTTGAGTTAACATTTGAGTGAACAATTGTTTTGAAATTTTTTTAGTGAACATTCATGTAGTATATTGAGTGAATATGAATTTGAGTTAACTAAAATAGTATTTTGATTTTGATCTATTATTTTTTTGAGAAAATTCAGATATGGATTTCTCGATCTGATAATTTTATTCCTTGAATGCAAATTCAGATCTGGATTTTGTTCTTGGTTAAAATGTGTGAATGTTAACGTAAATATTTTTTCTATGTTCGATCATGATACGTATACGTTGACCTAAATGAGTTAACATTTGTTTTGATTTTTTTTAGTGAACATGAATTTGAGTTAACTGAAATAGTATTTTAAAATATTGAGTAAACATTCTCACAGAATATTTGAATAAAAATTGAGTGAGTTGAAGTATTGTTTTGAAATATTGAATAAACATTCACACAGCATATTCGAATAAAAATTAAAATATTGAGTGAATATTACGTCAACATTAATATAGTGAAATATGTATTACTTTAATTAACTTTTAAGTATGATATGGATATGAGATTCAAATTTAATACTGTATCGGAGTGAAATATACCTTACTTAAACGTTTACACACAATTAAATGGTATTCGTTTGTGAAATTCAAATCGAACAAGTAATATAGGAAAGACGTATTGCTTAAATATTTACACACATAATAGAAATAAAATCAAACCTAACATTTTAAAGATATTGGAAAGTGTATTTCTATTAGAGTAATTGAGAGATAGAATAGAGAATATAAAACAATCATATTGATATTAGGAAAAGTACAATACAGATATTTACAATAGGGATATTTATAGGGACTAAGGAAACCCTTAGGTTAGGGTTTTGACCTAATAGGCCAAGCCCATATATTATATTAACATCGCCCCTCAAACTAAAGGTGGTAAATGAGACGTGAACTTGAGTTTAGAAACCAAAAAGTAAAAGCATTCGGGTGGATGAACCTTAGTGAAAATATATGTTGTCTAATCGACTGAAATAACAGATTTTAAACGAACAGTATTCAGGAGAGTGTAATGATAGATAAAGTGACAATTAGTCTCGATGTATTTTGTACGCTTGTGAAAGACACCATTGTGGGCAATTTGAATAACACTCCTATTATCACAATGTAAAACAGTGGCTGTAGGAGAAAAAATTCCCATGTCGGCGAGGAGCCACAGAAGCCAAAATAGTTCTAGTTTTGCATCAGTGGTGGCACAATATTCAGCTTTAGTGCTGGAACGAGTAACCACATTTTATTTTTTACTGTGCCAAGAAATGAGAGAATTATCCAAGAAGAAACAATAACTAGCGATTGAGCGTCGATTGATGGCATCTCCAACCCAATCGACATCAAAATAAGCCTATAAAGTAGAAGCAGATTGGGCTGAGAAATGAAATCCGTGAAATAAAGTACCCTTGACATATCAAAGAATGCGAAGAACAATAGAATAATGAGTGGTCCAAGGAGAAGACAAGAACTAACTGACTTGATGGACAAAATAAGCGATGTCTGAGAGAGTGACAATGATGTATGCTAAACTTCCAACCAGTTGGTAAGATAGAATGGCATCCTAAAAAGGTGAATTATCTAATGGAGTGAGTCTGATATTCTACTCAAGATGAGCAGTGGTAGTAGTGGAGTTAGTGATATCAACCTTGGAAAGAAGATCTGAGGCATATTTGGCCTGAGAGAAAAAATATCCATCTAAACCGAATGAGACTTCGAGACCAAGAAAATAGGTGAGCACACCAAGATATTTTATCTCGAACTGTCCACTGAGAAATTTTTTTGAGTTCAGAGATATCGCATAATCATCTCCAGTAATAATCGTGTCATCCACGTATAATAAAATAAGAATAAAACCAATGTCAATGTGGCGAAAAAACAAGGCCGAATCATGAGCACTGGATGTGAACCCAAACTGATAAATGGTATTGCTAAATTTTGCGAACCAAGCACGTGAAACTTGTCGAATGACAGCGACAACAAGAAGGGTACGAATGGATGTGAGCCTCGCTGTTGGAGCAAATGTCTCTTCGTATTCAATGCCATATTCCTGAGCAAATACCTTGGCAACAAGTCGGGATTTATATCGTTCGACAGAACCATCAGAAAGTGTTTTGATCTTAAACAACCATTTGCATCCAGTAGAAGTTTTCCCAGGAAAAAGATCAACAATATCCAAGGTGTGAGTTTTGGCTAGGGTTTGAAGTTATTCGTCCATTGCTTTCTGTTAAAGAAGATTAATACTAGACTCCTTATAAGATTGAGACTTATGCAGATTAAGTATAGTAGAAAAGCAATGATAATTAGTGAGATAAAGGGGATGATGAGTTATCCTATTAGAGCAGTGGCAGTGATCTGGTGGGTGGGTCTCAGAGGCAGTCAATACAAAATCATCAACCGTAAGAGAAGTCTCAAGCATGGTCGATAGAGTTAGAGGAGTAAGATCAGCTAGTGGTTCTAGAGTGGGTTTAGTTGGTGATTTTGAAATGGGTTCAGCTGATAATGCTGGAGTGGACTCAACAGAAGGTGCAAAACTGGGCTCAACTAGTAGTGCTAGAGTAGGCTCAACAGTACTTGGAACTGCATCATTGAGACATAACTCAAGAGATGAATCAGTAAAGAATCTGAAGTTAGTAAGGGTTGATATATCAAATGACCGTAGGGAAGAAAACACATGATGTTCCTAAAAAATGACATGATGAGAGACACTAAGAGTTTTAGAGATGGGATCCCAACATCGATATCCTTTATGTTCAATTCCATATCCGGGAAAGCAACATAGGTGGACCTTTGGTTCTAATTTTTTGTCTTCATGTGGTTTGAGAAAAACAAAAACAAACGCAATCAAAGATTTTGAGTTCAGAGTAATCGAAAGGTTTACACAAAAAACGCTCAAATGAAGACTAATGCTAAATTGTTGCGGAGAGAACATAGTTTATGGTGTAAACTGCGGTTAGGGCAGCCTCACCCCAAAAATGCTTAAGGCATGATGAAGAAATGAGGAAAGCACAAACTGTGTCAAGAATGTGTTTATGTTTGTATTCAGCTCGCCTATTTTGTTAGGATGTACCAAGACACGAGCGATAGGAAAGCGTGCTATTTTTGCGAAGTATGTTGAGAAAAGCACAATCCTTGTATTCCATTACATTATCTAAGTGAATTTTTTTGATATTTCTAGAAAACTGGGTTTGAACCATAGAAGAAAACTCATAATATATTTGGGATAGTTCAGATTGATTTTTCATAAGAAACAACCATGTATATTGAGAATAGTCATCCACAAAGATAACAAAGTAACGAGAACCACCTATTGTGGCATGAGGAGAAGGCCCCTCACATTAGAATGAATTAGATTAAAGGGTGCAAGAGGAATAAACTGACTATTATTGAAATGTAGGGCTTTTTATTTTGTAAATTAGCAATTGATACAGTTGAAGGACTCATATTGAACTAAACCTAGCTGACCACTAGAGATAAGCGATTTGAGTCGGTTGGATAAAGTGTTGCCTAACCAGGAATGTCACATATAGGATGGGGAATGGCGGCGGTGGAGATAAGGATGATGATTATGAGGATGATGATTATGAGGATGATGATGATGGTGGTGGTAGTGGTGGTGGTGGTAGTGGTGGCGGTGGTAGTGGTGGCGAGGTTGCACAAGTTGATGAAGGGTCCTGGGGTGGTAGTAATGGGGTTTGAGGTGGAAGGTGTAAATTGTTGAGTTCAAATAGACGTTCAACTTTACGACCAGTATCAAGGATTTTTCCTGTCCGATGATCCTGTACAAGACAACCACTATTAGAAAATATGACTTCAAATCCCAATTCATAGATTTGTTCAACAGATAAGAGATTTAAGGTGAGTTTCAGAATTAAATATGTATCAGGAATAGAAAGATGTGAAGTAGAAATCTGACCAGTATGAGTAACACGCATTTGATAACCGTTAATGATATGAATACTATGGGAATTCATAGCAGATAGTTTAGATGAGAAGATGTTGGGATTAGATGTCATATGATTGCAACAAGCAGAATCAAAGAACTAAGAAGAATTACCTGTAGTAAGTGAAAGAGCGTGGAAAAAATTTGTACCATTATTGTAGAAAATTTGGTGGAAGAGTGAAGTCATATTTGTGATAGAGATGTTAACAGTAGTAGAGGTAGGATTCAAACCCTTTTTGACATTAAGAATGATCGAAAAAGTGTAACCCCCAAACATCATTGTTGAACTAGATCAACAATATATAACAAAATATATTGTACGATATGAATCTATAGAAACTGAGGCCAATGATGGATTCAGAATACTGAAATTGTCTAGGAATCGGTATATAATCATGAAGAACTGATTGATAAACCCTTGAACCGATCAAATCTCCGTGATAAACTAAATTAACAATATAAAGAAAACTGTATTGTATGATCCAAATTTGATTAAACGGATAGATGGATTTGGAACAATAAAATTAGTCAAGAACCGATCTATAATCTTGAAGAACCGATTGATAAGCTTTTGAATCGATCAAACAACCGTGATGAATCGAATCAATAATATAAAAGTAACTATATTGTATGATCCTATTTTAAGTAAACAGAGGCCCCCAATAGATGAGGAAAGCCAAAATTAGCTAAAAATTGATGTTAGATCTTTGAGAACCAGCATAAAAATGGGTGAACCGGTCAATAGAAAATGCTAACCCAGTTTGGCGGCGCTTGGTCTGACAACGATGGAGTGGCAGAAACTTCATAGGGCATGTGAGGGCATTTTTAATGTTGTATGGATGTGATTTTGGTGTCATTGGAATCATTTCGACGAGATTCTTTTGATGGTATATTGCATGATTTATTTAGATTGATGTTGAATCCCGTAGGAGTCAACGAAGTTGACAACGGAGGTGGGACTGTCGGCAACGCTTGTAAAGGCGCGTTCAGAATTTGATTGTGGTGATTTTGATTGCGTTGGAATCGTCTCTTCAAGATGAAGATGATAATATGATAAAAGTTGATATCAGAGTGACGGTGAGACCTATCATAGTTAACAGATGCCGCAGACCTGTGGTGGCTTGAGGTGGCATGTGAAGAACCTCAATGGCGATGATTTTGGTATCGTTGAACTTGTTTTGACGAGAGGAGTTTGATGGTGATGATAAATGCTATGTTGGGATGTTGAATGATGAAAATAAGATGGGTAACGGCGCAATGGAAGACTTAAACAATTAGGGTTAAGAAAAATTTAGTAGGAATAAGGCCAAGAAGAATTGGCTTTGATAGCATGTTAGAATAATTGAGAGATAGAATAGAGAACATAAAGCAATCGTATTGATATTAGGAAAAGTACAATACATAGATTTACAATAGGGATATTTATAGGAGACTAAGGAAACCGTAGGGTTAGGGTCTTGAACTAATGGGCTAAGTCCATATATTATATTAACATAAATACACATTGCTTGAACATTTACGCATAGAATAGAAATGTATCTTAGTCAAATATTTAAGCGTTTGAAAAATGTATTACTTGAAGGTTTACGTATTATTAAAATGTGAGATTCAAATCGTAGTTGTAATATAAGAAATGTGTATTACTTGAACATTTACGTTAATGTTAATATTTTTTACCTCCACTAATTAAGATTTACGTTAATGTTTATGTATCATTTTAAAGTGGATAAAAAAAATAAAATCTAATTACATCATTGTGTAGATATTTTTCTGTAGGTTATTTTGATTTTTTTTTTTACTTTTTGTTAGGAAATTTTATTTCCTAATATGATTCTGGCCAACATATTATTAATACAATTATATTTGCTATTTAAATTTAATGAGCTAAAAATTAAGTGATCTAATTAATTTGGGTAAGTCCATAGGGTACTCAAAATAATATGAGTTAAATGAGTAGATACCGAAAACTGTTAGAGTGATTAGGGGATTATGAGAACCCTAATCACACTATATAAATAGATGATACTAGGGTTATAGTCTCCAATATACAAAATCGTCTTGACAGCTCACTTCTCCTCATCTGGAAGTGAATCGCAAATCTCATTGAGGAGTTCGGGAGATTTAGTTGAGGAAGATCACATACCCGTTTGATCCGTGTTCTTCTTATGATCGATTGTCACAGGATTCCGCATCAGAAGTCAATTGATTGTAATAGATTTAGGTACGTAATTTACGTGTATATTAGAACTCTTGGTGATTTGACATGTTGATTAAGGTATTATAGATTTAGATCTATAGGGATTAAAATCCCAATGAGTGGCATCAGCGCCTGTTTCATGTTAAATCATTAGGGTTCTTGAGATTTTCAAGTTCGTAGAATTTTAGAGTTTGTGTTTTCTCCATTAAAGTTAGCTTATTTGTGAAAATAATGAGAGAAAATATTAAGATTTATTATGTGTTTTGCATGATTCATATGATTTCTTTCTAAATATTATGGATCTAAGGAAAGAAAAACCCTAAATTTTGGATTTTTTGGGATCCTTTCACCACAGAAATGAAAGAAATGAACCAAATCTGGACAGGTCGATCGACCGACCCTTTTTGGTTGGTCAACCGATCTATTCAGGGACAGTTCGAACAATTTTGGCAGGCATTTTTTATTTCGGCCATAACTTTCTCATAAGAAACTTCGATTGAGGTGATTTAAAATTTTGTAGAAAGCTCAAAACGACATCTACAACTTTTATGTTTTGAGTATTCCCAAAATCAAATTGGATCATGGTCAAAATTAAGATTTAAATTGGATCTGGTTGAATTAGGGTGGAATCGGTCAACCGATTCAATAAATGGGCGTTTTTGGGCACTGAATCTATCGGTCAATTGAATCTTATCGGTCGGTCAACTGATTGATTCAGGATGCCAATTGTTGGGTTCCGATTGATCGGTCGACCGACCTTTTATGGTCAGTCAATAAATCGATACAGGATGTTAAGGTTACCCAATTTCGGTTGACCGAACCTTTTCGGTCGGTCAACCAATTAATTCAGGATCCCAACATTTTTCTGGGATGACCGATCGGTCGACCAATCCTTCATGGTCGGTCAATCAATGGCTTAAGGACAAATCCGATCATTCCAATTTTAAGGACAAGTCGACCGATTGAATGCCCAACGTCGGAAACTTTAACTCGTTGCACAACATTCGATTAACAGACCATAAGAATGGTCGACTAACATAATCTTATATCTTGAAATAAATTAAAATTAAACAATATGTTATCAAAGTAATCTCTATTGTGTAGTTTATTTTATTTTAGGATATTGAGATATAAATGTTTATTATGCCGACCCAAAGGAATACTATTGTTTGGCCGAATAATAAACATTGATGTTTGTTATTTATGCAAATCATAACAGCCCCAAAGGAAGGTTGACGTTTAACTAAATAATAAATATTGTTTAAGATTAGTATGGTTATTATCTATGCAATCAATAATTGGCCCAAAGGAAGGTTATTGTTTGGCCAAATAATAAACATACCTGCGGGAATAAATGTGTGATGATTATTAAATTTCTATGTGAATAATAAGTCGATCCAAAGAAAGGCTTATTGTTTCACATAACCTATTATCAACATTTGATTCCTGCTCTGAGAGTACCAATTACAGTTAATTCCTCTGTCCAAAAACTATGAATTAATGTTGTGCTAGGTATCTTAAGATTGGTCCCCAAATTTGGATTAATTATTCATGTCTTATTTTATTATTTTATAACATGTTTGTTTATTTGCTTGTTTATTTTGTTCTCTATACAGTTTCTATTACTATTGCCCTAAATATTTCTGCTCAAATCAGCAATATCCTAATGTTGAAATAGACGAACTTTAAGGCTTGGAAAGAAACTGTGGAAATTGTTCTCGGTTGTATGGATTTGGATCAAGCACTACGGGAAGAACGACCCACTTCTACTCCAGAAAACCTCAATGAGGTTAAAATAGAAAAGTGGGATCGGTCCAACCAGATGTGTTTGATGATTATGAAACGCACCATTCAGGAAGCATTTCGGGGCTCTATTATTGAGAGCAAGAATGCTAAGATGTTCCTGGAGGAAGTTAAGCAATTCTTTGCCAAAAACAAAAAGTCGGAGACGAGTAACCTTCTGGGTAAACTCGTCGCGATGAAGTATAAGGGAAAATGGAACATAAGAGAGTACATCATGGACATGTCTAACTAGCATTAAAATTAAAGGCACTAAAGTTAGAGTTGTCTGATGACTTGCTCGTGCACTTAGTTTTGATCTTTCTTCTTGTACACTTTGGGCAATTCAAAGTGAGTTATAATACTTAGAATAACAAATGGTCCCTCAATGAGCTTATATCTCACTGTGTGCAAGAAGAAGAGAGACATGAGCGAGATAAAACTGAAAGTGCTCACTTGGCCTTGACCTTTCAGAGCAAGAAAAAAAAGAGATTTGAGGTTGCTGCGGAAGGATCTTCTCAACAGAAGAAACAAAGCAAACAGGATGGGGACTTTACCTGCTACTTCTGCAAGAAGAAAGAACACATAAAAAAGGAGTGTTCCAAGTACACCCGCCTGGCGTGCAAAGAAGAGTATGATTCTCTCTTTGGTTTGTTCTGAAGTTACTTTTGTTTCTGTACCTATGGATACTTGGTGGGTAGATTCTGGTGCTACTGCTCACATAAGTATAACTATGCAGAGTTGCCTGTGGAGCCGACCGCCAAGTGATGCTGAAAGATTCATCTTTGTGGGCGATGACAATAAAGTTGCGGTGGAAGCCATAATGACCTTTAAATTACGGTTGAAAATTGGATTTTATTTGGATTTATATGAGACATTTATTGCATCGTCTTTTAGACAGAATTTGATTTCTATTTCTAGTTTGGATAAATCAAGTTTTAATTGTTCTTTCGAAAATAATAAAGTTAGTCTCTATCAAGGTTCAAATTTTATTGGTTTTGGTTCCTTGATTGATAATCTATATATGTTTGACATTAGTTCCTATAATGAAATACTGCAAATAAATTCACGTGGTACAAAGTAAAAATTCAATAAGAATTCCGCCACCTTATGGCACAAGCGTGTAGGTCATATCTCCAAACAGAGAATTCAGAGACTTGTGTTGGATGGAATTATTGAACCCCTAGATTTAACAAATTTTCAAGTCTGTATTGAGTGCATCAAGGGGAAACGAACAAACGAAAGAAAATTAGGTGCCAAGAGAGCTACAAATGTCTTAGAACTAATACATATGAATATCTAAGGTCCATTTCCTACGGCTTCATGGAATGGACAACAATATTTTATTACGTTCATAGACCACTACTCTTGTTATAGGTACCCATATTTGATTCACGAGAAGTATGAATCCTTGGAAGCTTTCAAATTTTTCAAAGCTGAAGTTGAACTTCACCTTGGAAAGAAAATTAAGATTGTCAGATTGGACCGTGGTGGCAAATATTACGAGAGAAATGACGAATCAGGAGAACAACATCCAGGACCCTTCGCAATTTTCCTCAATGAGTATGGAATTATTCCGCAATACACAATGTCGGGCAAACCCAGCATGAACAGTGTTGCAGAGCGACGAAATTGAACTCTTAAGGATATAGTAAGGAGTATGATTAGTCATTCTTCCTTACCGGAGTCACTTTGGGGAGAAGCTTTAAAGACTGCAGTATACATCTTTAATAGGGTACCCAGTAAAGCAGTTGCCAAAAACCCCTATGAGCTTTGGACAAGCAAGAAGCCTAGCATTAGTTATTTGCACATTTAGGGTTATCCAGTTGAGGCATGGCCTTATAGGCCACATGAAAGAAAACTGGATTCAAGAATGGTTAGCTGTTATTTTGTTGGTTATGCTGAGCGCTCTCAGGGCTACAAGTTTTACGATCCCACATCAAGATCTTTCTTTGATACGGGAAATGCGAGATTCGTTGAGGGTGTTAAGTTTAAGGGAGAAGGAAACATAAAAAATGTTGTCTTTGAAGAAGAATCTGCTATTGATGGTGATCAGGTCTATGTACCTATCGTTGTTCAAGACACAGTTTTCTTCGAAGGGGAACATGTTATTAACGGTGATCAAGTCTCTATACCTATCGCTGTTTAAGACACTGTTCCAATTCTGGATAACGATGATCAGACTCAGGCTTTTATTCTTGACATTGTTCCAGAACAAGACAACAATGAGATTCTTCTTCAAACACAACCTATGGAACAAACTCAACAATCTAAAGAAGTACCATTAAAGAGATCCACTAGGGAGATGAGAAGTGTGATTTCGAATGAATATATCGTCTTTCTCTAAGAACATAAGAATGACGTTGGTTTGACAAAGGATGACCCAATCAACTTCTGTCAAACCATGCACAGTTCTAACTCTAAAAAATAGATTGATGCCATGAAGAATGAGTTGAAGTCTATGAAAGACAATAACATTTGGGATCTTGTCGAGTTACCTGAAGGTGCGAAGCCCATTAGTTGTAAATGGATATTTAAATTAAGAGGGATTCGAAGGGTAACATCGAGAGATATAAAGCTCGTCTAGTCGCCAAAGGCTTTACTCAAAGGAAGACATAGACTACAAAGAGACTTTCTCTCCAGTATTTTCGAAAGACTCTTTTAGAACTATAATGACACTAGTGGTTCATTTTGATCTAGAGATGCATTAGATTGATATTAAGACTGTGTTTCTCAATGGAGACATTGACGAGACGATCTATATAGTACAATCAGAAAACTTTGTATCGGGAGATTTAAAGTCCATGGTTTGCAAATTGAAGAAATTCATTTATGATCTCAAACAGGCTTCTCATCAATGGTATCACAAGTTTCATCAAGTTATTATTTCGTACGATTTTGAGGTAAATGTCATTGATGATTGTGTATATCACAAATTCAGTGGGAGTAAATATATCTTCCTAATAATATATGTCGATGAAATTCTGATTGCTAGCAGCGATATAGGCTTGTTGCACGAAACCAAGAAATTTCTAACAAAGAAATTCAAAATGAAAGAACTTGGTAACGCCTATTTTCTATTAGGTATCCGGATACTGAGAGATCGCTCTTGAGGTATCCTTGAGTTATCACAAAAGGGTTATATCAATAAGGTTTTAAGTATATTCGGCATGAAAGACAGTAAACTAGAAGATACGCTCGTAGCTAAAGGAGACAAGTTTAGTCTCAATCAATGCCCCAACAATGACCTTGAAAGAAAAGAGATGCAGAAGATTCCTTAAGCGTCAGCAATAGGTAGTCTAATGTACGCTCAAGTTTGTACTCGTCCTGACATAGCATTTATAGTGGGAGTTTTGGGCAGATACTTGAGTGATCTAGGTATGCAACATTGGAAGGCAACCAAACGCGTGATGCGTTATTTGAGAAGAACAAAAGACCACATGCTCATTTATCGAAGATCAGACAGGTTCATCGGGTTCTCTGACTTCGATTTTGCAAGATGCCAAGATAGTAGGCACTCCAAATCAGGCTACATCTTTACGTTGGCTGGATGAGCTATCTCATGGAAGTCTTCTAAGCAGACTCTCATAGCCTCTTCAACCATGGTAGCGGAGTTTATTGTTTGCTATAAGGCATCTAATCAAGGAATATGGTTATGGAACTTTGTCATTAGGCTGTGTATGGTAGATGACATTGAAATGTCATTGAAAATTTATTGTGACAATAACTCAGCGGTTCTTTACTCCAACAATAACAGGAGCTCGACGAAGTCAAAATTTATCGACATCAAGTTTCTGGTTGTTAAGAAGTTAGTCCAGGATAAACAGATTGCTATAGAACACATAGGGACAGATTCTATTCTAGCGGACCTATTAATCAAGGGCTTGACCCCTAAAGTCTTTCATGAGCACACTACTTACATGGGTGTTATTTCTGATAATACATTGGTTTAGTAGGAGTCATTTTTGTTCTATATGTTTTGATTTAAACATTGAATTGTTTAAGTTTTCTGCAGAATAACGTTGATGGTATATTTTTGTTTGCAATGTTTGCATTGCATTAAGGATTTTGGATTGATCTTACTAAAGACTAAAGTTAGGCAAGTTGGAAATAAGCATATCTAAGATCACATTGCAAGTAATTTTCATGCTCCTCATCCACATTTGATCTATGTCATTGAGTATATTAGTATGGTGATTGAACGCGCCCCGATTTTCCAGAGAAAATCAAAAAATAATATATATGCTTGGCGCTGGTAAAATGAGAAGCGTTTTTAAAAACGTCGATTTTCTCATTAAAATATACTTAAGCCTGTTTTAGAAAAAAGGAGTCGCCACCTAGCATTAGTTTTAAATAATGTGTTAGGTCACCATATTTTTCTTTTTTGAAAACAATTTAAAAAAATAGCTTAAGTAAAAATTTGACTCCTAAAATAACATGGTCTGATCAGAGATTCGTTTAAAGAGTTCGGGGGTCAGTTACACTCGGGGAAGGTGTCAAGCACCCCAAGACGCCCGTCCAAAGACGGTACCTTATCCGATTAAGTCCAATTAAAATTTAAATCCGAATGTTTTTATTTTATTTTGAAATCCTCCTCACATACACACATACACATACACACATTTGAGGGAAGTGATTTCCCTTTTAAACCTAGACCGTTCTGATGGAAGGTTGGGAATTTTTCCACCTCATCTTGTCAGCACATTATATTTAATACGAGTTAAAGAAACACACGCTCACACACGCACGCACACATCGAGGGGAGTAATTCCCTTCTAAATTTAAACCATTCAAATTGAAGGTTGAGAATTTTCCACCTTATCTTGTCAGCACATTATATTTAATACGAGTTAAAGAAAACACACGTCCACACACGCACGCACACATCGAGGGGAGTAATTCTCTTCTAAATTTAAACCGTTCAAATGGAAGGTTGGGAATTTTCCACCTTATCCTGTTAGCACATTATATTTAATACAAATTAAATAAAACACACGCACACCCGCACACACGCATCGAGGGGAGTAATTCCCTTCTAAATTTAAATCGTTCAAATGGAAGGTTGGGAATTTTCCACCTTATCTTGTTAGCAAATTATATTTAATACAAATTAAATAAAACACACGCACACCCGCATCGAGAGGAGTAATTCCCTTCTAAATTTAAACCGTTCAAATTGAAGGTTGAGAATTTTTCACCTTATCCTGTTAGCACATTATATTTAATACAAATTAAATAAAACACACGCACACCCACACACACGCATCGAGGGGAATAATTCTCTTCTAAATTTAAACCGTTCAAATTGAAGGTTGGGAATTTTCCACCTTATCTTGTTAGCACATTATATTTAATACAAATTAAATAAAACACACGCACACCCGCATCGAGGGGACTAATTCCCTTCTAAATTTAAACCGTTCAAATTGAAGGTTGAGAATTTTCCACCTTATCCTGTTAGCACATTATATTTAATACAAATTAAATAAAACACACGCACACCCGCACACACGCATCGAGGGGAGTAATTCCCTTCTAAATTTAAACCGTTCAAATTGAAGGTTGAGAATTTTCCACCTTATCTTGTTAGCACATTATATTTAATACAAATTAAATAAAACACACGCACACCCGCACACACGCATCCAAGGGAGTAGTTCCCTTCTAAATTTAAACCGTTCAAATGGAAGGTTGGGAATTTTCCACCTTATCTTGTTAGCACATTATATTTAATACAAATTAAATAAAACACACGCACACACGCATCGAGGGGAGTAATTCCCTTCTAAATTTAAACCGTTCAAATGGAAGGTTGGGAATTTTCCACCTTATCTTGTTAGCACATTATATTTAATACAAATTAAATAAAACACACGCACACCAGCATCGAGGGGAGTAATTCCCTTCTAAATTTAAACCGTTCAAATTGAAGGTTGAGAATTTTCCACCTTATCCTGTTAGCACATTATATTTAATACAAATTAAATAAAACACACGCACACCCGCACACACGCATCGAGGGGAGTAATTCCCTTCTAAATTTAAACCGTTCAAATTGAAGGTTGGGAATTTTCCACCTTATCTTGTTAGCACATTATATTTAATACAAATTAAATAAAACACACACACACCCGCATCGAGGGGAGTAATTCCCTTCTAAATTTAAACCGTTCAAATTGAAGGTTGAGAATTTTCCACCTTATCCTGTTAGCACATTATATTTAATACAAATTAAATAAAACACACGCACACCCGCACACACGCATCGAGGGGAGTAATTCCCTTCTAAATTTAAACCGTTCAAATTGAAGGTTGAGAATTTTCCACCTTATCCTGTTAGCACATTATATTTAATACAAATTAAATAAAACACACGCACACCCGCACACACGCATTGAGGGGAGTAATTCCCTTCTAAATTTAAACCGTTCAAATGGAAGGTTGGGAATTTTTCACCTTATCTTGTTAGCACATTATATTTAATACAAAGCAAATAAAACACACGCACACACGTATCGAGGGGAGTAATTCCCTTCTAAATTTAAACCGTTCAAATGGAAGGTTGAGAATTTTCCACCTCGTATTATTTAAAAAAAAAATAATAATAATAATAAAAATAAATAAATAATTTTTTTTTTTAAAAAAGAAATAAATAAATAAATAATAAAAGAAAAAAAAATCTAATTTAAAAAAAAATTAGTATAATAACAATTTATTTAAAAAAATAAGAGTAAGATTTACAACAGATGAAAATTTACCACCTTCTTGGAGATTTTTCTTCTTCAAAATTACAATAAAACGAAGATAATATTATTTTCTTCAAAATTTCTCTACAGATTTCACCTCTCCCTTCCCAAAAAATTCCTCTCAAAAAAAAAAAATTCTTCTGGCGAAAAAATTCCTCCCTTGAGTTGTCTGAGCCTTCTTTTATTTATAGGAAATTTTCTGAAACTCCTCCGAACAAAAAGCGTGCGAAAAGGTAAGGAAAAAGGGGTGGGTGCACCGAAATTTGGTGCACCCACCCCCTTTTGGGGGCACCAAAACTTGGTGCACCCAAAAGGGGCTTTCTGCCCCCCCCGGTTGCTGGCCGCCACGTGCGACCAGTTTTTGGTCGCACGTGCGACCTTTGTGCACCCCCCCCATTCGGTCTAGGCCTCTCTCGTTCTCGTCTATTTCTTGTCCATTTTGTTCCGAATTAACGCGTTTTTATTCCACTTCGAAAAATCTTCAAAACCAAAAAAAATAAAAATCAATTACTAATATTTAATTTACTTAAGAGATTAATAAAACTTAATTTAGCAGTATTAAACCGCATAAATACGGTACAATCAAAACAAAATAAATAAAAAAATAAAATAAAGGTAACTATAAAATAAAGTATAATTTTTTGCGAGGCGGTCAAAAATGCCGTGTCTACAGCTGCCCCTCTTTGTCATGCAAGTTCCACTTGCTTGACAAAGATAAAAGACCACGTCATTTTGATCGTCCTATTTTTTATTTTATTTATTTTTTAGTTTATTTTCTAATAATAGAACAAATAAAATAAAATGACTCATAACGAACAAGCGTACGTTTAGAGTAATAAAAGAAGACTCATGACGAACAAGTGTCCATTTAGAAAAATAAAAGAATGACTCATGACGATGTTCATGATAAACAAATGTCCGTTTAGAGGATCATTTAGAGTAATAAAAAAATGACTCCTGACGATACTCATGACGAACACGTGTCTGTTTAGAGGATTGTTTAGAGTAAAAAAAAAATGACTCCTGACGATACTCATGACGAACATGTGTCCATTTAGAGGATCGTTTAGAGTAATAAAAAAATGACCCCTGACGATACTCATGACGAACACGTGTCCATTTAGAGGATCGTTTAGAGTAATAAAAAAATGACTCCTGACAATACTCATGACGAATACGTGTCTGTTTAGAGGATTGTTTAGAGTAAAAAAAATGACTCCTGAAGATACTCATGACGAACACGTGTCCATTTAGAGGATTGTTTAGAGTAAAAAAAATGACTCCTGACGATACTCATGACGAACACGTGTCCGTTTAGAGGATTGTTTAGAGTAATAAAATGACTCCTGACGATACTCATGACGAACACGTGTCCGTTTAGAGGATTGTTTAGAGTAATAAAAATTATTCGTGCCCCAGCCCTCTTGACCAGGGGCCTAAAGAAAGTTCAAGAGTATAAAATATGCCCCAACTTGTGACTGAGCCAGAATGAGAGAGCAAAGATATAAATGTGCCCCAGCCGAACTCTCAGATGACCGAACATTTATAGATTGCCTGCGTACCTTAGTATTATGCCGAGGATCAAGTTTAGCATAGTTCACTTTTCGCCCTTTTCAGGGCAAAACGCATACTTGGACGCTCATTTAGAGCTTTCGAACTTTCAGTAATAAAAGTTTCTAATTTGAACCGGAAGGTAAGAAGTCTTTGTAAAAGAGAAATCCATGCTTCCATGTCCTTTGAAAAGCCTATAATTGAACAAAAACACATGTAACACGAAAATTTAGTTTGAAAAACTTGTCACTCTTTACGACTCGCAATTCCGTCCAACCGGAAGGTAAGAAGTCTTTGTGAGAGAGAAATCCATGCTTCCATGTCCTTTGAAAACCCTGTAATTGAACAAAAAACACATGTAACACGAAAATTTAGTTTGAAAAACTTGTCACTCTTTACGACTCGCAATTCCGTCCCCTCTTTTCCGTCGCAATCCCTCATTTGATGGCGCTTGACTTTCTCGGGTCACGGGACAGTATCGGGAGATTTTTCCGTCTCATCCTTCCGTCAATCTTAGAGATGTACTTTCTGGAGGTTTTCTCCGGGTTGTTGGCGGGGTCTGGTTTTTTGGACAACATCCCTATCGGCCTTTATTTCTCTGCACCCGCCGATTCTCACTTTCTCTTTTCTACTAGGCATCCTCAATACTTAGGAAAATCACATACTCCTGGTTGTTTTGTATTTTTCAAATCCTGCAAAACTGATTTAACCAAATATGGGAAAAACGTGTAAAACCTTACCCCAAACAGGTATCTTTATCACCGGATATGTTGACTGCGAGATTTCAAGCCGGATTGTCTGACAAGTATGATTTCAATGCAAATTTGAGCCATATTCGATGTTCCTTTTCACAGATTCCAACTCTTGCTCAAATTCATCAAGTTCCGAACACAGAAAAGTCTTACGGTCAATGGAAGTTAGCCGTAGTGGGAATTCCAAAAATGCCCCTAGGAGTGATCTAACTGTTCTTTTTTTTTTTTTTTTTTTTTTTTTTGCAACACGGTCTCTACATTTTTCTCATAGCGCCCTTTCGAGTTTTCACCATGTTCGAGCCGTATTTTTTTTCTTTTTTTTTCTTCTTCTTCTTCTTCTTTTTTTTTTTTTTTTTTTTTGGAAGCAACAGATAATCACAAATTGAAATAAACTTACTTAGAAAATGAGGACATTTATTAGGCAAAGTATTTATTTACAGAATCCGAGTTTAGGGGCTCGGGAAATACATCACCATCCATTTCCTGGAGAATCAACGCTCCACCGCTCAAAGCCTTATGAACAACAAAAGGACCTTCCCAATTTGGCGCGAACTTACCCTTAGCTTCATCTTGGAAATGAAAGATTTTCTTCAATACTAACTTACCGACCTTGAAGACTCTAGGGTATACCCGTTTATCATGAGCTCTAATAATCCTCTGTCTGTAACACTGTCCGTGGCATATTGCTGTTAGTCGCTTTTCATCGATTAAACAAAGTTAGTCCAACCGTTGTTGTACCCATTCAGTTTCATCAAGCTCGGCCTCTATGAGCACTCGTAGAGATGGAATTTCCACCTCGGCTGGTATCACCGCTTCTGTGCCATAGACCAGAGAATAGGGGGTTGCCCCTGTCGAGGTCCGAACCGAGGTTCGGTAAGCCATCAAAGCATATGGCAGCATATCATCCCACTCTTTATAATTGTTAATCATCTTCCGGAGAATTTTCTTTATATTTTTGTTGGCGGCTTCCACTGCTCCATTCATTTTTGGACGGTAAGGCGCTGAGTTTTTGTGCTCGATCTTAAACTGCTGACATATTTTCTGTATTTTTGAACCCTTCAGGTTTTTAGCATTGTCGGTTATCAATGTTTGTAGCAAACCGTATCTTGACATAATATTTTCTTTGATGAATCGAGCTACTATTTTTGAGTCACTCGGGTTAAGGAAACAGCTTCTACCCACTTGGAAAAATAATCAATTGCCACCAGGATAAAGCGATGACCACTCGGCGCCTTAGGGGTAACTTCCCCAATAACGTCCATACCCCACATTGAGAAGGGCCATGGGGCCGCCAAGCAATGAAGGTGCGAGGGTGGGACATGGATTTGATCACCATGAATCTGACACTTATGGCATCTTCGAACAAACTGCACGCAGTCGCTTTCCATCGTTAGCCAAAAATGACCGGTCCTCAGGATCTTCTTGGCAAGCATGAAGCCGCTCATGTGAGGTCCACATATGCCACCATAGACTTCTTTCATCAACTGGATGGCCTCTTCGACTCCAACACATCTCAACAGGCCCATGTCAGGGGAGCGTTTGTACAGTGTCTCCCCGCTTAGGAAGAATTGGCCTGCTAACCTCCGGAGGGTTTTCCGATCAACACTTGATGCCCCTTCCGGATACTCCTGATTTTTCAGAAAGTTCTTTATGTCATGGTACCACGGGTCTTTGGCTGGCTCAGATTCAAGCTGGCAGCAGTGGGCCGGTCGGCGTTGAACTCGGATTACCACCGGAATGATTTCAGCATCCTCTCGAGTGATAAATATCATAGATGCCAAGGTAGCTAAGGCATCGGCGAAGTCATTTTTTAGCCTCGGTATGCTTTCAAATTCTATCATTGTAAATTGCTCGCACAACTCCAGGAGGTGATTGTTATAGGCTATCAAGGTCGGATCTCTCGTGGCATATTTATCCGTCACCTGATTGATTATCAGCTCAGAATCTCCGAATACTAGCAATTCTTTGATTTTCATATCGACAGCCAGTTGGAGTCCCAAAATACAGGCTTTGTACTCAGCTCGATTATTTGTGCTCTGGAACTTCAACTTGGAAGCCACTAGATAATGCTGTTTGCCTGGAGAAACCAGAACGACTCCGATTCCAGCCCCTCGAGAGTTCACTGCTCCATCAAAATACATTTTCCAAACTGTTTCCTCATTTTCTTCATCCACCGCATGAATCGACTCGTCAGGGAATAGTGTCTCAAGAGGCTGGTTATCCGTTTGAGCTGGACAACTAGCCAATTGATCCGTTATCGCCTGACCCTTCACTGACTTTTGGGTCTTGTAGATGATATCGAACTCCGTCAGCAGCATCTGCCATTTTGCAACTTTTCCTGACAGAATCGGCTTCTCGAAGATGTATTTTAAGGGATCCATCCTGGCTATCAAGTAGGTAGTCAGTGGGAGCATATAATGGCGCAGTCTTTGAGCAGACCAAGCTAATGCACAATAGGTCCTCTCCAGCAAGGTATAATTTTCCTCATACTTCGTGAAGCGTTTGCTGAGGTAGTAGATGGCTTGCTCCTTCTTTCCAGATTTATCGAGTTGCCCAAGAATAGCTCCCATGGAGGAGTCGAGAACTGATAAATATAGTAATAACGGAACCTTCTCCCGAGGCGACACTAGAACGGGAGGGTTCGTTAGATAGACTTTAATTTTCTCCAAGGCATTCTGGCAATCTGCATTCCATCGCCCGTCACTTTCTTTTCGAAGTAGCTTAAAGATTGGCTCACAAGTGGCAGTGAGTTGGAAGATGAATCGGGCTATGAAATTTAATCGCCCCAGAAAACCTCGGATCTCTTTCTCATTTCTTGGTGGTGGCATCTCATGAATGGCCTTCGTCTTTGCAGGATCAATCTCGATTCCATGGCGATTTACCATGAAACCAAGAAGTTTTCCGGAAGCCACCCCAAACGCGCATTTTGCTGGATTGAGCTTGAGCTGGTACTTTCGAAGTCTGTCAAACATCTTTTTCAAATGGCAGAGATGATCCTCGTTCTCCTGTGATTTAACGATCATGTTATCTACATATACCTCCATCTCCTTGTGCATCATATCATGAAAGAGGGTCGTCATTGCTCTTTGGTATGTTGCCCCGGCATTTTTGAGACCGAAAGGCATCGCCCTATAGCAAAAGATTCCCCATGGTGTAGTGAAGGCTGTCTTTTCTCGATCTTTCTCATCCATCAGAATCTGATTATAGCTAGAGAATCCATCGGCGAAAGAATAGAGTTTTCGCCCCACAGTATTGTCGATGATGATGTGAATGTTTGGCAGTAGGAAATCATCTTTTGGACTTGCCTGGTTGAGATCACGATAGTCCACGCAGACTCTGATTTTTCCCGAGGACTTTGGCACGGGAACGATATTTGAGAGCCATTCACTGTAGTTACAGACTTCAATAATTCGGGCATTGAATTGCTTCACGATCTCCTCCTTGACCTCGAGGCTGACAGCAGGCCTCAGTTTCTTCAACTTTTGTTTGACTGGTACACTCCCCGGCTTTAGCGGCAGCTTATGGGCCACGATACTCTTGTCCAGTCCTACCATGTCATCGTAGGACCAGGCAAAGATATCTTGGTAGGAAATTAAGAGCGTTATCAACTCTTTCTTTTTTAGAGTCATGAGGGCTGATCCAATCTTTACTTCCTTCAACTCTTCCGAGGTCCCCAAGTTTATCAACTCGGTCTCATCGTTACTGGGAATCGGCTTGTTCTCGAACTCCGTAAAAGCTTTTCGGATCTCACCATCGTCTGGCTGGCAAGAGTCATCTTTTGTTTCCACTCCCATCGGGTTATGGTCTGGTTCTGCATTGAAATCATACTTATCGCACTCTGGCTCAGTTATATCACATGCATCATACACTAGTGTTTTAGACATCCTGAAAGCATAAAATTTAAACATTTAAACCATATGTCGGATAAAACAGAATTGCATTCATTAAATATAAAAAACCATTACAAAGCAAAATCCCTTTCCATCTAGAAGGCAAGGTGGATGGAGGGATGACCAACAGAAAATCTCCCTAAGTTTACCGAAACGCCTGGCGAATTGGGAGAGAACAAGAATCCCAATTCTGCAGCTTTTCTTTTCCCTTGGTTCGAATACCAGACCCATGACTTGGCCCTGCCTCGTCTCTCATGATTACATTCACAGCTTCCTTAATCATTACTCTCTCAGGGTGCAACTTGAATCCTACGGTCTCCTTCCCTTTATTGATGATTTCTGCTGGATAGGGGAAAGTGACCCGGATATGCGGAATTTTCATTGGCTGGTTGTCTGGGGATCCATCCCTCTTCTTCCGGAAGAACTTCGCCCTATCTGCTTTTGTCGGCTCGTATCCCAATCCGAATCTCCCCCTCTTCTCCTTGACTTCTATCGGTTCTGTAATTCCGTCTAGATTCTTGCCCAAACCTTTCCCGGGAATGCAACCCCGAGACTTCATTTCTTTAGCAACGAAGGCCACAGTGTTAGACAGTGATGGTGTCATCTCGTGTCCTCCTTCCTTCACAAAGGTAGCATTCGCGACGTCGAACACGTGATAAGAGGCTTCAATATTCTCCTTCTCCTTTCCGTCATCTGTTAACGGGACATGCCGACTTAGCGCTTGATGAAAAGGTATGATATCTGAATCAGCCCTGATCACGTACAGTGTGTCATTAATGATAAACTTGATCTTTTGATGTAGAGATGAAGGCACTGCCCCAGCGTTATGGATCCACGGCCTCCCCAACAACAGGTTGTACGAAGCAGGTATGTCAAGCACTTGGAACTTCGCATTGAACTGTATTGGACCAATTTCAATTGGCAGGTCAATCTCTTCAACGCTATCTCTCCTAGCCCCATTGAATGCTCGGATAACCGTCTTAGACGATCGAACCTGTGATAGATCTATCCCCATTTCTTCCAGGGTCGACAAAGGACAGATATTTAGTGCCGATCCATTGTCAATCAGCACCCGAGCTATGAACATTCCATGGCTTTCGACCGTGATATTCAAAGGCTTGTTGTGACCTGTTCCATCATCGTCCATCTCGTCATCTGTGAAAGTGATGGTGTTAGACCCTAGGACCTACTCGACCAGAGTGACAAACTTCTTCGGAGAGATCGTGCTAGGCAAGTGGGCTTCATTTAGGACTTTCAGCAGTGCCTGTCTATGTACTTCTGAGGATAGGAGTAGTGAGAGCATCGAGATTTGCGCCGATGCTTTGCTGAGTTGCTCCACTATCTTGTATTCTGAATTCTTCATTGCCTTTAGGAAGTCGTGAGCCTCCGGTTCTGACACTGGCTTTTTCAGGGCCCCTCTTGGTTCCCTCACAGGAATCCTGATCAAATCCTGTGGTATATACACTCTTCCAGACCGAGTGATTCCACTGGTTTCTCCTGCTGAGATTGGCAATTCTTCTCTTTCTCCTGTTTTAGCGACGATCTCATAATTCCATGGAACCTTATTGAGATTTTCCACCATCTTTTGGATTGGGAAAGACAAAACTAGAGATTTCTCCAGTTTTTGGGCTACCCTTTCTAGATGTAATTCGAACCCTCCGTAGAGAACCTCCGGGTGTAAATAAACACCACCGATATCGACCACATCAACTTCTTCTTCGACCTCCTCTGTGAAAATTAGATTGATGCCACTTCCTGAGGAGGTGTGTTCAGGCAACGAATTTTGCTGACAATTTGGCATACCGGCCTCAGGTTTTTTAGGAAACGTGATGGCTCCGGTCCGTATAAACTCCCGAATTTTGTCTTTTAGTTGAAAGCATTGCTCAGTCGCATGTCCTCTGGTTCCCGAGTGGTATTCACAAAAAGCATTTGAAGAAGCTGCTTTACTCCCAGGTTTAACTTCGTAGAATGGAAGGGGCGTCAGCATCCCCTACTTCAAAAAATTCCGGTACAACTCGATGATCGAGACTGGAAGGTCTTGTAGCTCTCTGTTGTCGTTCTGGAAATTTCCCCCAGTAGCATGAGGTAGAAGGTCTTGGTGGTATTGGGTTCCTGACCTTGGAGTGCGGTTAGGAATTTGAGGTGGGGTGTTCGGCTGTGGTTGATAGGTATGGTAAGAGGGTGTTGGGTAGGCTTGAGGATAATATTGGGAAATGTGGTTTTGATAAGGGGGAGGTACATTTTGGTAATAGCGGGGGCGACTTTAGGAATAGGGTTAGTTTTGAGGATAATTTTGGTTTTAGCGATTTTGAGGAGGGTAGTTGTGATATTGGTTGTTCTGGTTCGGGTAGTTCTGGGGACAAGAAGCTTGGGGGTAGTTCTGGTAATGGGTTTGCCGAGGGGAAACGACAACAGCTACTTCATTTTCTTTCATCTTTGGCGGGGCTGACCTTTTCGTCAGATTGGATTGGGCCCCTTCAATTTTTCCGCTCCTTATTCCTTCTTCCGTCACCTCGGCCTGTTTGATCGCATCGCCGAAAGAAACCACTGCTATGCTCTAGAGATATCGATAGAACGGCGGTGACTGAATTGACTTGAATATCTCTAACTGAGCCTCCTCGCTCAGCTTAGGGACAACTTTGGCAGCCTCTTCCCTCCAACGAGCAGTATACCTCCGGAAACTTTCGTCTTTATTTTTCAGTATCTAGTAGAGGGTATTGCGGTCTGGCGCGGCATCCTTATTGTACACATATTGCTCACAGAAGGCCTCTACCAGATCTTCAAATGTTTTAATCTGTGATAGCTCCAGGGTCATGTACCAGTTGAGAGCCGGTCCTTTCAACAATCTCCGAAACATCTTTAGGCAAAGGTCTTCGTTCCGAGCATGAATTCCTAACTCCTCTTTGTAAATGCTGATATGCCATTTTGGAGGGCCAGTGCCATCATATTTTGTGAATTCTGGAACCACGAAATTTTCCGGGTACACAATCCCGGGTGGTGCTGACAACTCCTTGTACGTCGCTTTCCTGGACGGCTTCTCCTTTTGCCATTCTTCCATAGTTTTTTCCAATTTCTCCATTTTCAGAAGCCAAGCCGGTGGAGGGCCATTATCTTCTTTGTTTTCAGTTTCAATGGCCGGGGCCGGTTGGCTATCATTTGAATTGTTTGGTGGAGCAACGACCCTCTCCGGGTGAATGAGGATCTACGGGGCGGCGGGGGCCGAGCCCTCTGGCGAGGCCTGATAGACATGCCCCTGGATGGGATATGTCGGAGCTCCATAGGCGAAAGGATGAGGGCCCATCTGAGGTCCATAGTAGACTGGTACTGCAAAGTTCGGGCCGACCTGGTTCGGATTCGGCCCTGAGTTCTCCATCCCAATACTTGCAGGGTTTCCATTTGGGGATTCAGTCACAGAAGTCCCGTTGGACGGAGGAATAGGCGCCTCCTGAGGTCGGCTAAGTTCGTTGATCCTTTCCATCAACCTGTCAATAGTTTCCTGCATCTAAGCTCTCTGGGTCGTTCGGGGAGATTCGGGATTGCTTTCTGATGTCATCTTGGAATGAGTCTGTGCTCGCCTGCGTGTAAAGATCGGACTTCGAAAGGGGGGAACTGGATTTGCTTTTCTGGGACCAATTTTCTTTATCTTGTCTTTTTCTTTTTCACCTACAAAAAAAAAAATCATTTTTTTAGTTCACGTGGGTCTTAGGTGGCCTTAAAGCCCATTCTAATTCGAAGATTTCAATTTCGATAACGACTAATTAAAACAAATGATGGTACATGAAAAATCTCTTCTTTTTTTTTTTTTTTTGTCGTTCCCTACCGATATTGAAAACTTTGAACTTGTTTGGTGTGTTTTTTTTTTTTTTTTGTTTTTTTTTTTTTTAGGACTTCCCAAGACGTCATAAATCCATCAAGTACAAAAAACCCCTTTCTCGTCTTGTATCATAGAATTCTGAGGCGATAATATGGATACAAGACAGTTTTGCTTTTATCAGAGGATTTACAACGATATAAAGGTCTAAGAGGAAATAAGGAAAATATATATATATATATATATATATATATATATATATATATATATAAATAAAATAAATGATATATAAAAAAAAAAAAATCACAACTTATTTACTGAATTGAGGGAAAAAATAAAATAAAATTTAACATTCGGACTTTAGATTAGTTGGACTTATTCAGACATATTGGGCTCGACCCTCTGTGAATCCCCAGCGGAGTCGCCAGCTGAACGCGCCCCGATTTTCCAGAGAAAATCAAAAAATAATATATATGCTTGGCGCTGGTAAAATGAGAAGCGTTTTTAAAAACGTCGATTTTCTCATTAAAATATACTTAAGCCTGTTTTAGAAAAAAGGAGTTGCCACCTAGCATTGGTTTTAAATAATGTGTTAGGTCACCATATTTTTCTTTTTTGAAAACAATTTAAAAAAATGGCTTAAGTAAAAATTTGACTCCTAAAATAACATGGTCTGATCAGAGATTCGTTTAAAGAGTTCGGGGGTCAGTTACACTCGGGGAAGGTGTCAAGCACCCCAAGACGCCCGTCCAAAGACGGTACCTTATCCGATTAAGTCCAATTAAAATTTAAATCCGAATGTTTTTATTTTATTTTGAAATCCTCCTCACATACACACATACACATACACACATTTGAGGGAAGTGATTTCCCTTTTAAACCTAGACCGTTCTGATGGAAGGTTGGGAATTTTTCCACCTCATCTTGTCAGCACATTATATTTAATACGAGTTAAAGAAACACACGCTCACACACGCACGCACACATCGAGGGGAGTAATTCCCTTCTAAATTTAAACCATTCAAATTGAAGGTTGAGAATTTTCCACCTTATCTTGTCAGCACATTATATTTAATACGAGTTAAAGAAAACACACGTCCACACACGCACGCACACATCGAGGGGAGTAATTCCCTTCTAAATTTAAACCGTTCAAATGGAAGGTTGGGAATTTTCCACCTTATCCTGTTAGCACATTATATTTAATACAAATTAAATAAAACACACGCACACCCGCACACACGCATCGAGGGGAGTAATTCCCTTCTAAATTTAAATCGTTCAAATGGAAGGTTGGGATTTTTCCACCTTATCTTGTTAGCAAATTATATTTAATACAAATTAAATAAAACACACGCACACCCGCATCGAGGGGAGTAATTCCCTTCTAAATTTAAACCGTTCAAATTGAAGGTTGAGAATTTTCCACCTTATCCTGTTAGCACATTATATTTAATACAAATTAAATAAAACACACGCACACCCACACACACGCATCGAGGGGAATAATTCTCTTCTAAATTTAAACCGTTCAAATTGAAGGTTGGGAATTTTCCACCTTATCTTGTTAGCACATTATATTTAATACAAATTAAATAAAACACACGCACACCCGCATCGAGGGGAGTAATTCTCTTCTAAATTTAAACCGTTCAAATTGAAGGTTGAGAATTTTCCACCTTATCCTGTTAGCACATTATATTTAATACAAATTAAATAAAACACACGCACACCCGCACACACGCATCGAGGGGAGTAATTCCCTTCTAAATTTAAACCGTTCAAATTGAAGGTTGAGAATTTTCCACCTTATCTTGTTAGCACATTATATTTAATACAAATTAAATAAAACACACGCACACCCGCACACACGCATCCAGGGGAGTAGTTCCCTTCTAAATTTAAACCGTTCAAATGGAAGGTTGAGAATTTTCCACCTTATCTTATTAACACATTATATTTAATACAAATTAAATAAAACACACGCACACACGCATCGAGGGGAGTAATTCCCTTCTAAATTTAAACCGTTCAAATGGAAGGTTGAGAATTTTTCATCTCGTATTATTTAAAAAAAATAAATAAAAAAATAAAAAATAAAATTTTAAAAAAAAGAAATAAATAAATAAATAAATAAATAAATAATAAAAGAAAAAAAAAATCTAATTTAAAAAAAAAAATTAGTATAATAACAATTTATTTAAAAAAATAAGAGTAAGATTTACAACAGATGAAAATTTACCACCTTCTTGGAGATTTTTCTTCTTCAAAATTATAATAAAACGAAGATAATATTATTTTCTTCAAAATTTCTCTACAGATTTCACCTCTCCCTTCCCAAAAAATTCCTCTAAAAAAAAAAAAATTTCTTCTGGCGAAGAAATTCCTCCCTTGAGTTGTCTGAGCCTTCTTCTATTTATAGGAAATTTTCTGAAACTCCTCCGAACAAAAAGCGTGCGAAAATGTAAGGAAAAGGGGGTGGGTGCACCGAAATTTGGTGCATCCAGCCCCTTTTGGGTGCACCCAAAAGGGGCTTTCTGCCCCCCCTTTGCTGGTCGCACGTGCGGCCAGCTGGTCGCACGTGCGACCAGTTTTTGGTCGCACGTGCGACCTTTGTGCACCCCCCCACCCCCATTCGGTCCAGACCTGTCTCGTTCTCGTCTGTTTCTTGTCCATTTTGTTCCGAATTAACGCGTTTTTATTCCACTTCGAAAAATCTACAAAACCAAAAAAAATAAAAATTAATTACTAATATTTAATTTACTGAAGAGATTAATAAAACTTAATTTAGCAGTATTAAACCGCATAAATACGGTACAATCAAAATAAAATAAATAAAAAAATAAAATAAAGATAACTATAAAATAAAGTATAATTTTTTGCGAGGCGGTCAAAAATGCTGTGTCTACAGTGATCATCGTGGTTTAATCACGACTGTATTGTGATATAAGCTGCAGTAATTCCATTGCTAGTTTATGAGATGGATCAGATTGTTTAAGGAGAAGTCAAATGATAAAATAGCATAGGGATGCGCACCTAAGGAATTTTGTGATATAATTGTTTCAGGGATAATATGTAGCTTAAGTGGAGATTGTTAAAAAAATTTATTTCCTAATTTGATTTTGGGCAATATATTATTAATACAATTATATTCGCTATTTAAATTTAATGGGCTAAAAATTAAGTGATTTAATTAATTTGAGTAAGCTCATAGACTACTCAAAATAATATGGGTTAAATTAGTAGATATCAGAAACTGTTAAGGTAATTAGGGGATTATGGGAACCTTAATCACACTATATAAATAGATTATACTAGGGTTATGGTCCCCGATATACAAAATCATCTTGACAGCTCACATCTCCCCATCTGGAAGTGAATCGCAAATCCCATTGAGGAACTCGGGAGATTTGGTTGAGGAAGATCATGTACTCGCTCGATCCGTGTTCTTCTCGTAATCGATTGTCACAAGATTATGCATCAGAAGTCAATTGATTATAATGGATCCAGATACGTAATTTACGTGTACATTAGAACTCTTGATGATTTAACATATTGATTAAGGTATTATAGATTTAGATCTATAGGAATTAAAATTCCAACACTTTTCGATTTGTTTTATGCTTTTGAGAAAAAAAAAATTAATGGGGATGTTTTTGTTGTAAAAATGGGAAAGTTTCATTACTTTTATCTGCTTGCACAGAATAAAATGATAAAATCCGTAAATATAAGTGAATAGTTAAAAATAATATTAGAAACTTTTTTCTACAAAATTTGTGAGGACTAAAAACTTATATCATTGTTGAGTTAAGTGTCTATTTTTTAATTTTATTATCTTTGGAGGAATATATAATTAATTATCCTAGTTTCTTTTGTTATATCCATGGAGTGTCGCAAGTGCATTCGTGTCTGATACATGTATTATGACTAAGAGAAGCATTTGTACTTCTCAACACACCTAACACCCGGATCCTTTTGCGCCTTGCATTTTTTCCCCCCTTTCTCTAAGAATATGAATGGTCTGCTTGAAGATGAAAAAGATAATAGGGGGGGTGGCAATACTATCTTTGTAAGTCATTTTATATTTTTCAACACAATCGTATCTATTCACTTTGGCTAAGAATAGAATTAGATAAAATATATATTTTTAAAATAGAGAAAGATAAAAATGTAAGCACAGAGGAATAAAAAAAACAATTATTTTATTTCTAAATAATTAAAACATAATTGATCATAAAAACTGTTTTAAAGTATTTTTGGAGTCATTGTTATAAAAAATAAGGTGTCGTTTGGTAACCGTTTCTGTTTTCATTCCAGCAGTGGGATGGGAATGGGATGATATGGGATGGGAATTTTGTTCCCTTCTTAGAAGTAGAATCGCGTTTGGTAACGATAATTTTTTTTTTTTGGAAAGAGAATCGCGTTTGGTAACGATTTTATCCTAAAATCAATTTATTTATTTTTGAGATTTTTTTTTTTTGTTTTGGCCGGATGGCGGCGGCGGCAACGGCGACCGGCGAGTGGGTGACGGTGGCGGCGGGTGGGTGGGTGGGTGACGGCGGCAGACGACCGGAGGTGACTGGCGACGGTCGGCGGAGATGGCCGTCGGACGACGGTGGACAGCGGCGGATGGTGGCTGGCGGCAGCCGATAAACAGTAACAGATATTGGGAATGAAATGAGAATAATAATTTTTTTTTTTTTTCTCCTCATTTCTTAAGAAAAAAATGGACACAATTCCTAAATGGGAATAGAATGGGAACGAAAACAAAAATTACCAAACGCTATTTCTAAATAGAATTCTCAAAAACATGGGAATGGAATGAGAATTTTTGAAATGGAAACAGTTACCAAATGGGGCCTAAAATAATTCTGCTTTCAATGGGGGCAAAATTGAAACGAATGTGAAATATTAGGGTAATGTTTGAATTCGACTAAAATTACAGGGACCTTTTACACACTAATAATACAACTTTAAGGGGCAAAAGTGTTTTTGTTTTCCTTTTCAAGTTCTGAATGATTCGTATGGTTCACTGAGGAAGTGACGGCCTTGAAACGCCCGTCGCTTTCGTTTCCCTATAAACCCACGCCATCGTCTTTCCTATCTCTATCGGTCTTTACCGCGCCCGGCTCCGTCCACTGTTCCCCGGCGAGATCGTCGTGAAGGTATCTCTCTCTCTCTTCTTGTCCGTTCTCTTCTCTTCGGTGCATTGTATATAGACACGTATGCGCACATAGATACCTTTATATGGATATATGATATGGTACATATTCTGTATGAATACAGCGTTTATATAAATCGCATGCCATATACGATTCCAATTTCGATTCGAAGCGTAATGTATATCTTAGCGGATAGTCGAATACAATTACTGTACGTGTATGCATGGGTAACTCTTCTCAATTTATGACAATAAAGTTTAGTATTTTTTCGTTCCTTTTTAATCAATGTTGGTTTTGGTGTTGGCGTTGGTAGTTTTGTTGAAATTCGATGTTTTTGGTGGAGAAACATATATTGCATTCAGACGGCCTAGGGTTTGTAATAGCTAATCTCAAGTAATTTTAGATTTTGTTGATCTCACATTACAATTTGATGGTATTTATTAGTCATGATTTTGCCAATCTATTTTGTAATCACTGTTTTTCCTCTTCCGCTTTAGTTAATTCTGGGATCGCGCTTCTGTACTTTTGGTTTGTTCAGCTTATATTTAAGTTAATGCGTTTGTTTGGGCCTGTGAGCAAGGATGGTTCTTCAAGATTGGGGTAAAGTTTCTTTTGATTACGATGATGAAAGGTATGTAAGGAGATTGAAGAGAAAACTGATTGATACAAAAGGCTTCAAGGTTAGAGATTCTAAAAGTAATCGGAAAAAAAATTCAAAAGAGGACCACCAGCTGAGGGATGGGTTGGTGGATAATGACTACAAGAAGTTTGTGATGCATGTTCATGACAAATCTAATGATGATGATTTGGACCCTCAGTATATGGTGTTTTTGCAGCATTTGAAAAGAGATGGGAAGTCTTACATACTCAAAGTTGCTAAAAGTAATGGGATGTCAGCTTTCATCAAGTATGAAGACGAAGATGAGTTGAATGATAACTGCAAGTCATATACTAGGAAAAGATTGAGAAGTGACGCAGATGAAAGGAGTGCAAAAGCAAGAGAAGTATTTAGGTCTGAACCTGTGAATCCCATTCATTGTGAGACAAATGGATGTCCAAGTCAGAAGCATAAATCAGATAGTCAGCTACATGCTGAGTTTGATCCTAGTGCTCGGAAAAAGCAGAGAAAAGCTAAGAAACAAGACAAGGTGGAAACTGCATGTAAGTTGAGGAATGTTCCAAGGAAAGATAACTTGGAAAAGCAAAAAAATTTAAGGAATTCTCAAAGAAAGGAAAGGGAGATTGAGAAAGGTTCAAGTCCTGAACTTCCAAATCTTGTTTCTCGTGGAAAAAGCAAATGTTCATCTTGGAAATTTACTCCGCAGGAGAGCAATAAATCTGAGCGCCAGCAGCGTTGTTTTTCAGCAAAATTTGATATGGTTGATGAAGATTACCAACTGTTCCTGAATGGTGCAAAAACGGAAGGTTGTTATTTGATTTTTGAGAGCGCATATGGTAAAGTGAGATTTGAAGATGATAGCCTTGAAAGATCATCTGATTCAGAAATATTCGTGACTGAAGATGCACAAGCTTGGAATGAAGTAAACGATGATCGCTTGGCAACTCCAAGAGAATTTGATGCATCTGTACGTATTCTGTTTTTTTACATCCTTCGGTGTCCTTTTTTTTTCCCGGTTTCTGTTTTGATGCATGTTTTGACTGAGTGTTGTTTTTATGACATTTAAGATTTCTGGTGACGACTGCAAGTGCCTTGGCCCCATTGAGAAGGTTCATTCTCAGTTTAGGAGAAAATTGATGGCTATTCTCAGGAAGGCTTACAACCAAAAGGAGTATGACAAGCTTTTCCAAGATGCAAATGTCAAAAACCCACTAGGAGGTGATGTACACTTGAGGACAGGGACAAAAAGATACTCAGCAAATAAATATGGCAAGTCGTATCTTGATCACCACGATGGTAAAGGCAAATACTTTCGTATACCTTGATGTATTCATGCTCTTCCTTCTAAGATAGCTTTATGACATTACACCAAGGAGATGGTGTCTTAGGGATCCATTTATTTTTTGTAATGTGTTACAAAGTAAGCCAATAATTTCTTTTGGGATTATAGAGTACGTGTGATTTTTTATTTTTTGGGGGGAAAAAATAAAACCTCGAGCAATCCGTGCATATTGAAGTTAAAATTTAGCTCTTGAGCTGATCACATTGCTTTAAATGAATCCTGTACCCTAAACCACGGCAGAAGTGCTAGTACACTTTTGTTTCCCCAGTTCTGTATTACTACTATAACTTGGGCCATTCTTCACCATGCAGATCTTAAACGGAAATTAGAAGCGGTCCGTGATGATAAATGCAAGGCGTTAAACATATTGCGTGGTTTCTTCTTTTGGTTGCAGGTAATTGGCTATATATCATTTGCCTTTTTTAATCGTTATTGTGATGATAATTTTAGATTTTTCCCTCTCCCATTTTGACAATCTGTTGTGGCAACATAATTACCTAAATTAGTTATAGGTCAACCTGAATTAGAATATTTAATCAGTACTTTCTATGGATACTACTATGTGTAAGTTAAAGTTCTGTTTGAATAGTGATGAGGGGTGAGAATTGTCTTTCGCTTTCTGTTTATTATGATTGATATAATCTTTATATACATGTATGGAGTTAAAGTTCTGTTTGGATAGTAGTGATGGGGGGTGGAATTGTCTTTCACTTTCTATTTATTATGATTGATATGTTTGTAATAAATAAACTAACAAATTTGAAACAACAATTTAAATTAGTTATGCAGGTGGCGTTTGGCTAGTGTTTCTGCGTTTTTTTTTTTTTCCTACTTCCAATACTGGGATGGGAATTTTGTTTCCGTTCTGGAGTAATACTCCGGGAATAGAAACATGTTTGGTGACAACCATTGTCGTGAAATTGTTTTTTTTAATTTATTAGAACAGAAACAAGAAACACGTCCGGTTGCGACTTTGTTCTTTTTTTTTTCCTTCCTTTAAATGTATGGTGGCCGACAGATGGTAGTGAGAATAGTTTTGTGGGAATTTATAGGAATCAACAATTTTTTTTTCTCTGATTCTTAAGGAATTTAAGAATTACTCCCAAACTTTTGGGAATAGAAACGTATTTACCGAACGTACTTCTGTACATTAATCCCCCAATTTTGGGAGTGGGAACAAAAAATCAAGAAACAGAAACAGTAACCAAGCGGGGCCGTAGAGTCTCATTTCCTTTCCAATCTGTCCAAATTGGAATTACCAAACTTTCCTTCATTTCCCCTCCAATTCTTTCACTCTCCTCATCTTCTTTCCCATCCAAACTACAAAAAAGGACCTCTTTCCCCAATTTCCCCCCAATCTGAACATAGTTTAAGGTTTCACTTGAACTTGTGCATAAGGTTTATTACTCGAGGCTTGGCATTTTTCCAGTGTGTTAGCTGATGATTGGTTTTGTAAATGTCAGAACTTGGCACATGAGGGAGCATTCATACCTTGGAAAGACCAATCATGCCTGGAAGTGCTACCGGCGGCCTCTCGTTAGCAAGTTTTTAAAGCTTCTCAGATTCATGCTTTCGAAGGAGAAGATCTACCGCCATGGGTATGAAATTGGTACTTCTTAATGTGTATAAAGAATCAAGTGATTTTGGTCATTTTAGGTGAATTTTTATATTTGTTTTGAAAGAAATGGGATGCGACTTCTTGTAACCACTTCTATGTTATGGCAACTTTAGAATACTTCTTAATGTGTATAAAGAATCAAGTGATTTTGGTCATTTTAGGTGAATTTTTATATTTGTTTTGAAAGAAATGGGATGCGACTTCTTGTAACCACTTTTATGTTATGGCAACTTTAGAATGTCTGAACTTCTCCCTTTAACTCGAACTTGGTATTTTAAACATCATTATTGAGTTGTTGATTAAGTTGTTCTTACTAACACCGGAGATGTGCAATGTTATGGTGTTGTTTGTTTGGTATTTCTATTCCCTTGGGCCCCGTTTGTTTAGTGTTTTCGTTTCCTAATTTTTATTGTTTATAATTTTGAGATTAATGTACAGAAACGTGTATTTTTAAATATTTTTAAAATTTTGGGAGTAATTCCAGAATTCTTTAAGAATTTGAGGGAAAAAAAAAATCTTGATTCAGATTTACTTTGACAAAACTATTTCCGATTTACTTTGACAAAACTATTTCCAATCAATTCTATAAAATTATTCTCAATATATTTTATAAAGGTAAATGTTGAGAATCACCACCTAACCACCACGTCGATCCATAGCCATCACCGTGCATCTTTATTTTCTTCTTTTATCTCCTCTCACTTTCTCGTCTCTCTCTTACGTGCGCGCACACATATAATGATCTAAAGTTAGTTATAACTAAACATATTTTTTTATTTTTTTGTTTTGAGAAATTGTAAAAAAAATAAAAATAATAAATAATTATAGTTACCAAACACGAGTTTGATTTCAAAATATTTCAAAACGGAAACAAAATTCTCATCCCATTTTGGACTAAATCATTTTAAGTCCCTCTCATAGTGAGCTCAGGTAGAACTTGGTAGTTTGCATTATCATTTTTAGAAGATATTGAACGAACAGATCCAACCCGTATAAATATATACAGACGCCTTTTTAGAAATAGATTGTTGTTCTTAGTCCGATGAATAGAAATAAACTTCCTTAATCTATACACTAATCCAATTCTGGATCATCTTCTGGAATCGTATAACTATCAAAAGTGAGTGACTGTTCATCGGAACTGTTATAGTCCGAATACTCATAAGGTTGGGTCGACGTCCACCTCCCCTCAAACTTGACTTGCAAATTTTCCCGCACAACGTTCCAACCTCATTAAAATAAAGACAACGTTTTAGCTGTGCTGCATACGACTAAGCGCTTAGCTTAGGTTGTGTTGGAGGAAGGTTTTTCATTTTGTTTGAGTTGGACTAGAATGAGGAGCTTGGGGTGACGAACAAATAAGTATAGCTGTTGTATGGAAGGTATACAATTGAGGAGACGGTCCACTATAGTCTAGCGAGAGGAACTAGCTGAAAGCTTTGATTCTCTGATGGCGAAGTCGGTGCATGTTATAGTACGAAATCGATCGGAGAGGCTTGCATATCCGTCATTAGAGTCTCCAACAATTATTCCAATAATTATATATCCGATTTGACCTATGGACGAATATGCAAGTGGGCTAGAAGCACAATTAAAACGTTATGCGCGTTAAAGTAAGCTAAATGCGCAAAAGCCCTAAGGCGTTAGTGCGCATCCGTTTTCTTGCTTTATCTAAGGGCTTTTTCGTACGGTCAGAGGTCACTGATGAAATATCACATTTAAAAATCCATTTACTCCGCAATTTAGACAAAAATGGAATCATGATGCTGGGATCTTGGGAAAAGACTGTTTGAAAAAAAGTTTTATCATTTCGGAGATATCATCAATCAAATCAATTATATCCAAAATGAAAATCTGTTTATTTTGTCCATGGTACTCTCTTTCTTTATAGATAGATTGATTTGTGCCTATTTGAGTTCAATCGCATTGCGGAGTCGTTCTTGCACTACTTCTACAAAGTAAGGAACGGTATAAGACTCAAAAAATTATATCTATTTTCGAATAAATCAGGCTCCCTGGCTAACTTGAAATGGAAAATCGGTAGTAGAAATAGAAAAACAAAAACGTTAATCAAATGCTACCTTAAAAGCCTGGAACAAAAACAACAATTTGAGGGAAAAAAAATGTGCTCCCGATAATCTTGAAATAGTAATAGAAATCTTTAAAGAATATACATTTATGTTTGTTTGCTGATTTTTAGAACAAAATTTTGAAGAATGCATTATTTCTTTGTCTTCTGTTCCTATTTTCATTCCAATAAGAACAAATCCTATTTTTATTCCATTAAGAACAAAAACAATAAATAAGCACCACTTAAATTATTTTTCTGGAAAATTATCAGTAATACTTCATGTATTTGAGACAAATATCACGGTAATTCTTGGTCTTTTTTAATCGGAACAATCAACCTCTAAATTCTAGCTATTTTCGAATAGATCAGGCTCCTTCGGTTAGCTTGAAATGGAAAATCGGTAGTAGAAATAGAAAAACAAAAACATTAATCAAATGCTACCTTAAAGCTTGGAACAAAAACAACAATTTGAGGGGAAAAAAATGTGCTCCCGATAATCTTGAAATAGTAATAGAAATCTTTAAAGAATATATATTTATGTTTGTTTGTTGATTTTTAGAACAAAATTCTGAAGAATACGTTATTGCTCTGTCTTCCGTTCCTATTTTCATTCCAATAAGAACAAATCCTATTTTTATTCCGTTAAGAACAAGAACAATAAATAAGCACCACTTAAATTATTTTACTGAAAAATTATCAGTAATACTCCCTGTATTTGAGACAAATATCACAATAATTCTCGGTCTTTTTTAATCGGAATAGTTAACTTCTAAAATCGGGGTTGGCCGACTAATTAAACATTTAACAATTTTACCCTTACAATATGAAAAAATATTTTTAAAACTACTAAATTACCCTTTATCTTATGTGTAAAATAACAAAATTATTCTTCATTAATTTTATTTTATTTTTAATTTTTCTTCTCTCTCTCTCTCTTAAACAACCTGAGCCACCCTCACTGCCATCACCACACCTGTAGCTCCACATTGCTGCCGTGACCACCACCTTTGGCCACCTTCTTCTTCTACTACTCCAATATCTTTCTCTACTAATTCAAATTTGACCCATATTTGATTAGGATACATTGAATTTGGCCCAAAAGGAGAAAGAATGAGAAAGAGGAGGAGGAAGAGGAGGAGAAGAAGAAGAAGAACAAGAAAGTGGCCGAAGGTGGCAGCAACGAGTTGTGGGTGTGGTGGTGCGTAGCTCAACAGGGTTTAAGAAAGAGAAGAAAAAAATGAAAAAAGAGAAAGGAAAAAGACTTAATTATACATAAAAATAAAATAGTAATTGTATTTATTATTTTATTTTATTATTTTCTTAAAAGAGAAGGGCAAATTGAAAATTGATCATTAATTTTTTCAGCAAGAGATCTCCGTGGTATTTGACAAAAGACATAGGATTACCTTGGCATTTGTCTCAAATAGTTCTCTTATTTTACCCTTCTATCGCAAATGATTAAACGGCTAAAAATGACATCTCAGTGCACAAAAACTCCTACTATTACAAGATTTGAAAAGAGTCAGATGTACGCAGCCTTTCCCTGTATTTATTTCTAATATTTGAATCCAGGACCTCCGAGTCACAATGGAACAATCTTGCCTTGCCTTACTCTTCTACTGCTTAACTCGAAGTAAAAAATAAAACCAAAAATTGATCCAAATTCAAATTTCATTTCTGCAAACATTACAATCATGTATTTGTTCTGTTTTTGTAATCCTATAAGTATCACATATACACCAAAACACACAACCACAAGGAAAAAACAAGAAAAAAAAAAAAAAAAAACATCAAAACCTTTTCTGCAGTAGCAGAAAGACAAAAAAACATACCTAGCAACTACACCTAATACTATACTTCAATTAGATTCCCCCAATACAACACCTGGGCTACCAACCGCTGAACCCGATTCCGTTCCCAGATTCTTCTCCTTCATTATACAAACAGGCTTCATGAGTTCATCAGAATCTGATACTTCCACATCTGACAATTCACTGTCGAGCATTCGCTCATTCATAAGATCACAACCCCGATCATCTTCTTCTTCTTCTTCCTCGCTAAAACCAGCCAAGCTAATATAATCAGCAAATTTCCCTTCCTTCATAAATATGTCATCTTCATCCATTGCAGCAGCTTCCTCTTTATCAGTCACAGTTGGCAGGTTGAATTCAACAAAATCGATATGTCCAGAACCAAAGTAACGCCCCCGACTGTTCTGATCACTTGGCTGTTCCCTTTTCTTCCCTCTCTTTCGGTTTTTTTTAGGGTGATGAAGCTTGCACTCAGAACCTTGTGGGCAGATTCCGGTGGCTTCGAAAACTGGGCAGACATATGTATGCTTTTTTCTACACTGCAATTTAAGAAAATAGTCACCCATTTCATGTGTTTTAAAGATTAGTACTACTTTATGAGCAAGTGATTTGCCCTCCCCCCCAAAACAAATTATAAAAAGCCATAACACCCTCCTGATGTTGATTTTTGGCCTCTTGGAAACTTCAATCTATTTATAATACAGTTTTTTACAAAATACTCGTATGTGTAAATTTATATAATGAGATGGAAAAAAAACCATATGACATTTAAACTTTAGTTTCATACATGGAGATAACTTTTCAAAAAATCTCATATTTCATCATCTTTTATTTGATCTTCCTATCTTTCAGAAATTTTCATACTCAACATTAAATTTTCAAATTTGATGTGTCATTTATCAAAAATGGCACATGAATAGTACTATATCACACCTAATTTAGAGTGAACGCTCCAACATATTGGCAAAATTGGTGTGCCATTTTTTTAAATGTATTTTTAATTAAAATTAAAAATAAAAATTAACTTAGAATTAACTGTAGTTTTTAAATATGTTTATATTAAAATTAAAAGTAAAAATTACCTCAAAAATATTTACGATTACGTATTTTTTTATGTAGTTTAATTGTTTCAACTTAACTTAAATTATAACAATAATTCAAATTTAAAATAAAATTAAAACCCTAAAATAACCCAAGATTAATCCAATTCTAATTAAACCCTCATCAGAATATGGTATAGGGCCTGTGCCAAATATGGCACACGCAAAACATCTGTACCAAAATGGCACAAAGGATAGCTGAGCTATTGAAGTTGCTCTAATGAGTAGGCAATACACCTCTATACAACCGAACAGTAAAAACCGGATAAAGAAGCGACATAAAAATAAAATTAACAAATTGGAATAGTAATACCTCATCGCCATCAGCACAATAACCCCTAAGGAAACCTTCACAAACAGAAGCATTAGGGTTCACATTTACGTGTCTGTAAGGACAGTGTTCATTCGAGCATAATCCTGTCAAAATAATCCCATTAGAATTTTTTTAGTACATGATTTCATGCAACACCCCCCCCCCCCCCCCCCCCCACACACACACAAAAACAAAAACAAAAGAAAAAAGAAAAAGAAGAGGAAAAATAAACCCATAATTTCCAAAACTTCACCTTGTAAGAAATAAGAACAGTCCTGCATCCTCTCGGGAATGACCTGCGTGGGGGAGACAATAAAGGTAAAAATAAAGAAGAAAAGGTTAAAACCACTAACCAGGATTAACAGTGCAGACAGCGAGTTATCTTGAGACCTTATGAGTCAATTTGCAATTGGGATTGGAGCATGAACGTTTCAGAAATTTTGTGCAGACAGCGATTTTGGAGGGATCATGGATATAAGGACATTTTCCATCATCCTTGTTACATTTCCCAAACCTTGTGAAGAACTGACAATATTTTTTCCTTTTAGCCAAACGCAACCTGGCAGTGTGCAAACTCCATCGAACTTTCTCACTTGCCAATAGCCGAGTCCGTTTCTTTGGATCTCTAATCAGTTGGTTACCGTTGCCAATTCGCACATATCTGCCAAAAGTTATGCAATCACAGCAGTTTATCACAAAGTACAATCTCTGTTAACTGATTGTCCTATTTGATGAAAATTCTAATAAACAATAGTAGTATCCCATGCACGTGTCTCCACCACTACAACTCGATTACTTAACTGTTAATGTAAAATAGTTTTTATTACCTTATATTTCTTACACAGTACCTTGATGGGAAAATCATGACTAGTAATTCTTAAAAATAATAAGTTTGGTTCATCAGGTACTTGTCGTTTTGAGTGCATTAGGAATAGATTTCTACAAGTACAAAGAAATCGACATACTGAAACGCATACAAAAGTTAAACCGTCACGACACTTATTGTTTTCGGCGCATTTACAATAGATATCAAAGTTAAAATCAACATACTCATCATTGCCGATCACTAATCTCCTTGGGACATAAGATTTCTTAGCATTCTTCTCATATTTGGGAGCAGCAGAGCACGATGGTTCCTCATCTACACAGATTAGGGAGGAAAGTTACAAGACCAAAGAACCGATTAGGGAAAATAATACGAAAGAATATCCAAGAACAACAGTCAGTAAAATGATTAAAAAATATATATATATATATATATATATGTCAACCATCTTGTGAAGCATTTTCCCCACACAATATGCCCATTAAAACAAATTAATTCATGAAACTGTCCCATAACCTTAACCACTCTTACATTTTGGCCGGTGAATTTATTTATTTATTTATTTTTATTTTTTATAAACTTGTTCTAATTACTGCACAAGAACTCTCAGCATTTTTAAAATTGTCAGTCAGGATCAGGAGACAACACTTCACTTTCTCCATCATCACTTTTGAAGTCCTGAAATCTTCTGAAGAGGTGGAAGGGTGAGCAACCAGGCTCCAAAGCTGGTGGGTAATCTTCTAATGTGATATTAGACTATAAAACAAAAGGGTTAATGCCACTAATACCCCCATTTTTTTGTCAAGTACACCCTGCCATTTATAAAATGCAGAACCAAGTATCAGCAACAAACCACCTGAAATCCTCTGAAGAGTTCTCCTTGATCGATCCATTTTGTATCGCACCGAACCGATGCGGAATATCCGTTCTCCTGAATAATGATCAATAAGCAGGTAAATATATCACGCTCGAATAAAGCACAAATTGACAGGATATCCTCCTCAGAAGCATGAATACTGAAATTTTATACCAGATGTGTATTCAGCTGGTTTATTAAATTTTATCTACCAAAACAAAAATACATAAACTGGAAATGCATCTGCTACACCAGGATTGTTGTTTGGCCTACCTGGAAGTAGCTTCAGACTATGAACAGACTTACGGGAACTATGATATCTACTCTTTGTTCCATCGGTAGCGGAAGTGGAGCCATTTTGTTCTCTTTTCCTCTTTTCTGCTGCAGCTACTGCAAGAGTAGCTTCCTGTAAAAAAAAAAAAAAAAGAGAGAGACAAAAAACCAATGCTCACAATGATTTCTTACTTAGCATAAGTTCTTCTCATTTATTTCCTATTTTTGAAAAATACTGGCACTTCCAAAGGTTTATCCATTAGCTAAATCTCCAAGTACCTCGTTAGCTCTTTTTGAGTTCCTTTCAATAGATTTTGACCACTTCAAACTAGCGCCGCCAACACTCAAAACCTTGGATTTTCGAAGAGAGAATCCATTGGCTGACCTTGTATAAATTGTATTTCTCCTTCTTGAGAGCAGAATTTTTGACAAGTCAATAGAACAATAATAACCAGAGTCAATTATCATCTAACAATAAGGAAACAAAATTCTTACACCAGTAGGAGAAAAGAAAGAACAGCAAACCTAATCGTAGATGCAGAATTTCTGGCAACGGAAGATGGATTATGCAAAGAGAATTTCCAGTTAGTAGCTCGTTTCCATGGGAATAGTTGTGGCCACACCTTCCGACGTCTCAATAAATTACCATCTTTATCTGATGAGTGCCTACTGTATAATGTCCAAACAGAATGGAATTTTGAAGGTCTATGCAGCTTTCCTGAACCTGCAAACATCAGAAAAAACTTAAGTCTGTCTGCGCATCTATTGCAACACAAATTTTACCATGACCACTAGGAGCAATCCCAAAATTGACACTTTAGGATAAATTTTGAGAAGCGGCACTATCTTGCAGAACTGATCTAGGGAAAATGGGAAGATCTATAATTTCCCTCCCTCCATCCCTTTGAATCATAGAAATCCATAAATAAAGGAGAACCACCAAAAATACAGCAGGGAAGACTGAATTGAGAGCAGGAAAAAAAAGCCCAGAAGCAGGTCTCAGCAGACAATAAATCACGTTGGCAAGTTCAGAAGAGTCATTCAGGAAACATGAAAGTTCACAATGCGATAATCAACCAGGCAACAGATTAATATGTATTGATTACAGAATAGAGCACACATTGCCTATAAAACTATAAAACCATCCAGAAGTGTTTTTGCAAACTTATAAATGTTAGCCAACCCACAAAAGGGGCGAGGAGCACGCAGGGGGTGAGGGATGGGGCGGAGAGAAAGGAAGATAATTTCAGACAGGTTGTTCACAGATCTATAACACCATATCACAATTACCAGCCAAATTATTATCCATAAACAAAATTCTTCCCTCGGTTGCTATAATAAATGCTCTAAGTGCTAACGCTTCATGTTGCAGGGAGGGATGTCCCAAAACTCACTCCACTTTAAAACTTCAATAGCCAGGTTGATCATTTTAAAAGTTCAAAGTCAAACGATACCCAATTGACATGACAAGTGAACTCTTAAAATTCGTGAGTACTTTTGGAGAACTAGGTTTTTACTAAGAAAATAGTAGACATATTTAATGCATGTCACATTAAATGTTAGGAAAAACAAGAAATGCCTGTAAATAAGAGATCAGAGTACCAAACCCTAGTAGGTTATGGTTCTTATGTTTCACAATCATTTGGAGCGCATCCTATACGAGTAGAGGAAATCCAATAGCCAACATGTGTGATGCATCTATAACTATCACTACAGTAGTGAAAAAGCTAAAAAAAACACATTTTTCTAAGTTCTTCCATTTGTTAATTTCAGTTCTTTATAAGCTGTTTATAAGTCATAAGTGGACTTAGTCATCGTAACTCCCAGTGAAACACAGAACCTGCATGTTATTGTCAAATGAAAGCTTCCATGTTCAAAACCGAGTCAACCCTGAAACTTTTTCATCAAATCTAAACCTAAAAAACTCTTTACAAACCAATCTCTCACCGTCATACACAAAATATGAGCTAGTGACACCAAGGAGAACCATTTATGCCTGAGATATTTGAACCAAAATGGTAACAAGCATATCTTTTTTCAAATAAAGATATTTTGCATGCTATTAAAAAGATCAAGGATTTACAAGTCATGGGCATAACTTGTCTAAGTAACTATAAAATAATCAAAAAGTATCCTGAAGAGCTACATCTAGCAGATAAAGTGAGAGAATTCTTAGAACATACCTTTAGCAGATTGCCTCTTGCTAACACTTCTGTTCAGAATAACATTGGGAGCCTTTTGCGCCTCAGAGCCTAAATTTTCCCCATTGACAGCAGTTCCCCCTTTGACTTGATCTTCCGCCAATGATCTTATGAGCTGATTTCTCTTCCTTTTGTAGTAGTATTCTGCTGACGATTGACTTTTATCTAGATCCCGATCAGGCTGATCACCAGCATTTGAAGCAGCAACCAACTGGTTTGATTTTCGTTTTACGTATACCATCTTCTTCGTTAGATTTCCATCATCTTGTTCACTCAGGATTTCTGAATTGTTTTTGAGATCAGTACGGTTTTCAGGGGCTGCAGAAACCTTCATACCATCCACAGACCTAGCCAAGTCCATATTTTCTGTGGATTTCAATATATCTGATGTGGTTGAAGCATAAACATTTGAGGAAGGATCTCCAAGAGGTGAACAATTGGATCCACCAGCGTATGTGGTAGTGCAATTTACTGATTTGGCACCGTCGGGAAGCAGTGGTGTTTTGGAACTCACAGAGATAGCTTCCGATCCTCCAGTACTCTTGAAACTTTTTAGGCTATTAACATCGACTCTGGTTTCTGGTCCTTTCCTCTTATCTACAATATCTGCAGTTAGTAGACTCTGACGGTAGACAGAAGAACTCAAAGCACCAGAACCATTAATAAGGGTATTGACTGGAGAAGGTTTTCTCACAAGACTGTTACCTTTACGAACATAGGAGCTATTTTCAGCCTTTCCAACTTTTGAGGTCGATTTTTGTGGAGGAACTGGGATAGTGCACGACTTTGTTCCTGATATAGAAACAGCAGAAGTGCTCCCCATTCGATGCCAAGTTCTGGGTTTTGAAATTTGGCTTAAAGGGTTTACAATTTTGGAAGCGGTAAAAGCTGGAGATGAACGATTAGGAATTATTCTAGGGACAGCAGAAATCAGTTGGTTCCTTCTCAAACTCGGTTCCATATTTTTACCATTCAAACCCTGAGTTACTCCATTAGTACCTTTAGATATAAATGACGCAGCACTTTTCGTTGAAACGTCACTTCCCATTGTAACACCAGATTTTGCAATACTATTGGAAGTATCTGAAGATATCGTGGGGCGAGATAAGACAGAACCACCTTCAGATACATGCTTCTCACAGAGTTTTGAGTCTTTTGACCCAAAGACAATGGACACATGCTCTTCCAAACCTAACTTGGATACTGACTCAGGCGCAGAGTCAATTGCTCCTCCATCGGAATTAGTAGTAGAGACATCTCCATCAGCACTCATAGACATATTGTTGGATACAGAAGGACAATCATTCCTCACAAGCTGATAATTGTAATATTCAGCATCTTGGACAGGAGCAGATTCTTCACTACATCCAGTTTCCACATTTATAGTGTTGTTTGGATAGTTTATGGCCATAACTGAAGTAGAATTTTCTTCCTGATCAGCCTGCTCAAATTTGGAGCACTCGCCCACAAACCCGTCTCCCACCAAGTCCTCAATAATCTCTCCTTCCTCACTCGTTTCAGTTAATTTATTCATTGATTTTGAACCACCTGGTAAACCAGCATAATGGACTGCATCAGCGCTAACTACTGCTGTTGTCTCTTCCAATTTTGTTGTAACCTTGTCAGAATTAAGAAACACTTCCAAAGAGCTTGTAGAGTTATCAGCACTAGTAGGTTCCTCCTGAATATCAGAGAGTGTCGAAAGAGGCAAACCTTGGACAGAGGTTTTCCCTTTCTTCTTATATTTGGGAGAAGTATCAGTGGGACCGACATTATCACCACCTCTATGTGAAGCATCAACCTCTGAACAGCGCGTGTTCGTGTTGTTATCAATGTCATAAGGCTGTGAGATAACATGAAAATCCATGGTAGCAGAACCAGTAGCCTGATCTACTGTGGCAACAAAGTCCTTGGCATTAGAACAAGAAATTGCACTCGCCATGTCCTCATTCAGCAGCATGCCACTTGGGTTTGACAGAAACAACTGACTATTTCGAACTTTTCTCTTCCTATTTACTTTAGGTGGCTCGATTCTACCAGAACAAGTATCTGGATTGTTTTTCATCACAAAAATAGCATCGGGAGATCCTTCTGGCGGTTCAGCCTCAAGTAAAACGTTGGCCTCCTCATTTATGAGAGAAGCATTAGAAACAATACCTTTGCCCTGAGAATTGGTAGAACCGCTATTAGCTGATGAGGTGGAGCTTGACTCACAATTGGAACTACAAGTATTTCTGATGCTCCCATTGAGTTTTCTCTTTTTTTCATTTGACGAACCAGTATTATCATTACCTTGATCTGTGAAATTAGCATTCGAAGACCCTTCTATAATTCTATTCCCTGGCACCAATTGCTCGAAACCAACCTCTATAGAGTCAACATCTGAAAGAGAAATAGCTTCTTTCCCCTGAATAAATTCACAGTCACGGTCAAGTAAAATGTCTCCACTAAGGACTGAGACATTTTTATCTGCAGGACCCTCATGAACTTCCATTGCCCCTGAGCTTGGTAATCCCGCATTTCCACTGCCACCAACGAATACAAGATGCTCAGAATTTCCTTTAGCATGATTATTCTCAATTTCTCGAGAAACTCCATTCAAACAAGTTCTCTCCCCAACATCCACCCTAGATCTGTTTCGAAGTTCCACTAGATCCTTACCAGCCATGATGTTAGACAAGCTGCGATGCTTTCGTTTAGTTGTATGTTCACACCATTCATCGGAAACAATGGCAGAACTATCCTCTTGTAAAACTACATCTTTTGGAGATTTGTCCACATAATCGACTAGTTCCCCAGTTGGAGAAGGCAGCTTAACAGCATCAGACACCACATCTGCTTCTGAATGCAAGACAACCTTATTAGTATGAGATTCTGCAGATAGATTGATCTTGGATCCATCTGTTTTGACAGGCTTAAACCCATTCTTGATTGATAGCGATTTTAAAGAAAATGAAATAGGCCTTGCAACTTTTTTCTTCTTATTTAACATCGCTGATGGCGATCCACTAAAGCAAACAGTATTAAGGTTTTCATCTGCAGCTAAACCATTTTGAGATTCCACCAACGGGCTATTTTCAGTCCAACCATTGACCCCATTGGAACATGGCTCTGACCTAATATCACATGAATTCAAATTAGCAGAATTGCCTACTTTCTTCGGATATTTGACTGTGGTAGATGGACAATCAGACCCATGTATAGGTATGTCTGACTCAACAGAACCCACATTAAATTTGGTTGTCGGTGAATCTGACGACGTGATTTTCCTAATTTTCCTATTCCTAGGTGTTAGAATCCTATTGGAATCATCCACTGGAGCTGAAGGGGCCATGATAGCTTTGGCCACAAGTGAATTCGATTTAAAAGAAACATCAAGCTCTACGGGGCTTCCCTCCCTCTCTACCTCGATTCTGCGATCCGAATGAACACGGCGGGTATCATAATCTTTAATTCTTGAGAAACCAGTGTTGGAATTTTCAGAGTAAACTTTAGAAAAATGCTGGTCAAGATTTCTGTTCCTATAACTAGGTTTTCCTAGCTGAATCCTAAGTAGAGCACTCTTCCTCGGTTGCTTCCTAGGAGTAGTAGAAAGTTCTTCTCTACCTTCCCTCCCCCTTGTATTGAACTTACCAGAATCATAAACATGTGGCACCCGTCTTGTGATACCATCCCCATAGTCAAAGTTGTTGCTTTTCATACCCAAAGAAGGATCAAATACCTCCCTTACGGGATCTTCATGACTAGGCCATCTCCTATTTTCATCTCTATTATGCCAAAACCTTTCCTTATCCGAGACAGAACCATAAGAAGACTCAAAATTCCCGAAGTCAGGCAAGAAATCTTGTGATGACATGTGATTAGAAGCATTACCAGAATCAACATCACGTTTGAAATTACTAGAAGACATGCCCGAGTGCACGATAAAGCCATTGTGACTGTGAACATCAACGTCATCATCAATGGGGATATTTTGACCCCACGGATTTTCTTCATTGTGCATGGTGTTATTTCTAAAAACATCACTGAAGTCATCTCTAGACCTATAATTACGTTCTACCTCAAACCGAAAATTATCCGAGGGACCATATGGTGATACAGTTCGCCCTTGGTCGGTGAAGGGTATATGGTGATGGGTTGGTTGGTGGTGGAGACTTCGTGAAAGGAGCCTTAACGGACCGCCATCAGGCGGAACCCTCGGTGGATCCACCCAAGAATCTGGGCGAGGATCTCTCAATTCTGGTATATATGGAGCGGGGCGATCAATTTCAAATAGGGAGCGATCAGAAACCCTAGGTGAATCGAAAATCCGGGTTCTCCTAGGATCGTCTTCGATTGGATGGTGGCGGTAGGGTTCATGGAAGGTGAATTGGGATTGGTGGGGGTTGTAAGGTGGGTGGGGCGGAGGGGGCGGGAGGTGACCGTACGATGAGGGTCGGGGGAGAGGCGGCAGAGGTGGCGGCGGCGGGAGGTGGTGCTGGGGGTAAAAAGTACGGTGGTCGGCGGAGAAATTTGGGGTTGGGGGATGAGGAACATACCTGCTGTGGTGATGGTGGTCGTAGGGAGGTAGTTCCATCCTGTCCGAGTGCATGCGTGTGCGTGTGTGTGTGTGTGTGTGTGTGTGTCGGCTGTTTCCGTCACTGTTCCGATTGCTCGGCGATTACGCTGAGCTCTTTGTATACCAAGAACTCTCTATCTCTCTATCTCTCTCTAGATGCAGTGTGAATGGACGTTGCGATGGGGATTCCGGCAGTTGATTTCTTCAATCCGCAGCCTTTATTTGACCGGAAAACTTTGAACTGACTTGGGTCATATTAACCTCCTTGATCGATGAACCGATGGTTCATAAAAAGTTAAAAAAAAATTATAAATTAAAAAATGGACAGACTACAATACATTTTGATTTTGGACATATAAATACATTCAAAATTTCCCATTTCATTCCCCGATGCACCCCCATTTGGTAACCCATTTCTTTCTAGAATTTTTCATTCCATTTTCAGATTTTTAGAAATTCTGTTTGATAATAGCATTTGATAATTTTTGTTTTCATTTTCATTCCATTCCCATTTGAAAATTGTGCCCATTTTTTTTTTAAGAAATAAGAAACAAAAAAAAATTGTTTCTCATAATTTTCATTCTATTCCCAAAACCACTGGGCACTATTCATATGCCGGCCGACCACCACCGGCCGCCGCTACCGCCCACCATCCGGCAGCCTGCCACCTTCGGCGAGCGTCGCCGGCTACCTCCAAGAACCTCTGGCGACCGTTGCCGGCTATCTCTAGGAAACTCCGGCGGCGGTCGCCGGTCACCTCCAGCGACCGTCGCCGGCCGGCCACCGTCGACGTCGCCACCGCCAAAACAAAAAAAAAAAAAATTGGTTTTAGGATAAAATCGTTATCAAACGCAATTCTATTCCCAAAAAAAAATAAAAAAAATTATCGTTACCAAAGCGATTCTACTCCCAAAAAGGAAACAAAATTCTCATCTCATCTCATCCCATTCCCATTCCATTGCTGGAATGGAAACAGAAACAGTTACCAAACGCCACCTAAATCTCAACCTTCTATACAACCAAACCCAAAGCCATTTTCAAAAATCTAAAATCACCTTAAAAAAATAAAAATAAATATTGGATATTGTAGACACGGCATTTTAACTGCCTTGCAAATTTTTTTATATTTTATTCTATTTCAAAAAATACCAAAAAAAAAAAAAAAAAAAAAAAGAAGGGGTATGCACCACTAACTTCCAAAATACGGAAGAAATTACCGATCAAGTCTATCACCTTTTTTTTTGCACCAATAACTCTTTTTGTCTTTTTCTGACCAAAATACCCCTCATGTGGATGTTGAATGTAACATCAATTGTTGAATGTAACATCAATTGTTCTTATGTTGAATGTAATATTAATTGTTCTTATGTTTTTATATATGCAAAGTAAAATCTAGATGATGTTACATTCAACACTTATGGATGTTGAATGTAACATCAATTGTTCTCATATTTTTATAAATTATATTGTGCGTGGAAGTTACATTCAACACATGTGGATGTTGAATGTAACATCAACTGTTATCTGCAATAAACTGTAAATTATAGGGTGCAATGTGTAAATAGTAAAAAATAAAGATATTTATCTCCCCAGTTGTCACACATGCAAATTGCAATAATAAATGGTTGTCACGCAAATCTTTACAAGCTTGAATCACAAAGTTTTGCAAGTTGTTGGACTTTCCAGTTGTTTTGGGCTGGAGAGTCGTCGGGAATGGGCTGCCGGGAGAGTTTGAGTATGGAGTTCACCGATAAGAGCAGAGATCCGTCGCATTGTTTTGTCTATCGCTGCTCAAAATTCAATAAAATATCTTCGGCGGCCTCGCCAATCATGCAGGCATGCGTGTCATGCCATGGCTCTTTCGGACTGTCGTGGCGATGACTAGCTCCGGCGATGCTGATTTAATAGAAATCTTCTGCTTCTCTGCAATGAATCTCAAATCTGCAAAATCGACGAACTGCATTAATTTTTGATACTTTCGATCGTTCAGGGAGATGAAGAAGATGAATCGTTCATGGTGCTGCATATACTAGGTAAGGTTATTCAGTACAATTTCAAGGATCAGATCAAAGAGTTGTTCATCGTCCATTGACAATCGATTGATTGAAACACTGAAACACGACGGATTTCGGAAGACATCTGGGGTAGGGAATTTCGATAATCTCGTTCCCCGTCCATTTTAGAAAAGGGAGTTTTCGGTGAAAGAATAGTCAGCGATGGGAATGATCGGTGCAAGAAAAGACAGACTTGAGTGAACAATAAACAATAATTGTTTTTAGGAGTAAACGATAATTTTTCCAAAAATTAATTGATAAAGAAAAAAAAGAAGAGAAAAGTACAATTTAAACCCTCTAGGTATTGACACATTTCTAAATGATCCATTTCCATTTGAGCGTTTCATTTTAAACCCTCTAGGTATAAGTACGTTTTTATTCGGTCCTTCCATCAAAAAATCTGTCAAAAATAACAGAATAGAGGGTCAAATTTGTTTTTTTTTTTACATATTTTTAATTTTTTAATGATTTTTTTTATCCTCATTTCTCTCTCTCTCTCTCTCTCTCCCGCTCAACTCTCTCTCTATCTCTTTCTTCCCTCCCTCTCTCTCTTTTTATTCCTCCCTTCCTTCCTTCTCTCTTTCCCTCTCTTCCTGCCTCATTCTCCCTGTAGGCCGGAACAGGGAGTGGAACCACTCCTGTTACAAGGGTGGTTCCACCCCCGAAATGGGGTGGTTCCACCTCCTGTTTCAGGGGTGTTACACCCTTATGAAAATAGGGGTGTTATTCACTCTAGTTCCTCTATCTCTCTAGTTCGCTCATCTCTCTCTAGTTTTTCTTTCTCCTTCCTATTCTCTTTCACACACACCCATTTTATTCTCATCTCATCCTCCAAACTCTCTTTCTCATTTTTTTGTGATCAAGTCCATCGGTGCCACGATTCACCATGCAGGCTACTATCTCCCACGTCCACGATGGTCCAACAATGCTCTATGCAAATGTGATCCCCTCTCTCTCCCATTATTTCCATACAACACATGTCTCCTATTCATGTATTAATGTCCACGTCATATTCCATGCAACCCACGTATCATATTCATGTATTAGTGGTTACATGCTTTAGATGCAACCCACGTCTCCTATTCACGCATTAGTGATTCTATGCTTTAGAACTTTACTACTCATCTCTCTCTTACTCTCTTTCTTATCTCTCTTCCATTGAAGAAACCAACCTCTCTCTCTCTCTCTTTCTATCTATCTATAGACACATAAATTTGTATGTATATTTATCTACTTTCTCTCTCTACACTGCATGGGCTCTCTCTCTCTACACGATTGCATGGACTGTTCTCCTCCCTCCCAATTTTTCTATATTTCCCTTCTCTCTTCTCCATCTTTGGTCTCTTTCTCTAGCTTTTCTCTATCTCTAAGACCCAAAACTCTCTCTCTCTCTACCTCATCCCCATTCTAAGTTCTCTCTCTTCTCCTTATTTTCTCTAAGCTCTCTCTCCATTTGGCTTTCTCTCTATACTCTCATCTCTTTACTCTTTCTCTTCTTATGGGTATTTGAAAAAAAAAATATACGAGTTTCACAAATTTCCAAGCTTAGCATTCTACCGAATGGCTTGCCTTTGCGGGACATGATAAAATGTGATCCCGAAACAATGGGTGGTTCTACCCCCGTTATAGGGGGTGCCACCCCCTGTTTAGGAGGTTACCCCCCCCCCCCCGGGGGCAACAAGGGATGTTTCACCCCCTATTATAGGAGTGAACCATCCCAGAAACAGGAGGTAGTTCCACCCCCGTAACAGAGGTGTCACCCCTTGTTTAGGGGGTGAAACACCATCTGTTGCCACCCCTCATAACAGGGGGTGGTTTACCCCCGTTACGGGGGTTTCGGCCGGCGGGGAGAGAGATAGAGAGAGAATGAGAAATCGAGAGAGAGAGAGGGAATGAGGAAGAGATGGTGTTGAGCGGGAGAGAGAGAAAAAAGTCAAACAATAAAAAAAATGAAAAAAGAAAAATAAAAAAGATTAAAAAATGACTAAAAATGAAAAAAAAATGTAAAATGACAATTTTGCCCTAAAAATTCTGTTAGTTTGGATGGAATCTAATGGAAGGACTAAATAAAAATGTGTTTATATGTGACGCCCCGTCCCGGTTTCCTAGGGACGAGACTAAGGTTTCTCCTATAGAGAAAATCCTAAGCTTAGAAGCAACTATCCGACTAGTCAACTTCTTTGACACTACAAAATTCAGTAAGTTTTTATAAATCATAGCGATAATTCTAATTGCCGATTTTTATGATGGAAATGCATTTCATATAATAATCACCATTTAAATATCACCAATGAATCCAACATTGCATTTCGAGTTAATCCGCGGATTTGTTCAAAACATGGCGACCCGATTCGTTCTATAATAATTAACTTTCACTTTCGCAAAACGGCGCCAAACTTCCAATTTAATAATTTATTATTTAAAAACTGGATATTTAATAAATTCCAATATTTATAGATTTTGAATAACCGACACCAATTTTTCATATCTATAAAATATAATAGATTTTTTACTATGCCGACGACGGTTAATTAATAGTTCAAATTAGAAGAATACTTCCCATTTAAAATCCAATAGGAACTAGTACTTTCTAATTCATAATTTAAACATCCGATTTCCAGTTATAATTGAAGTCCCAAATTTTCCAATATAAAAATCAAACCAATTATATTAACAATTTATATTAATATATTCAAATTGGAAATAAACATTTTACAATCACTACAGTATTTATAATTACCGTTTCCTCCAATTATAACAATAAATAATTTCGTTACAAATTATTTACAACACGAAATTCAAATAGAATATTTATCTCTTCTCTCGCATTTACCCCAACTGATCCTGCAATCCAAACACTGTGGGGTTGTGAGCCAACGCTCAGTAGAACTCCAACCCCTATAATACGTGCATTTAATTTATATAACACAAACCACGTATGCATGCTCATCACATAAATTTCACATCATCCAAATTTAACACAAAAATCACGTAAACATGCTCGTCACGTAAATTCCGCATCGTCCCACATATTTCATATAATTTCAACAGGTAAAATTCCACAAAATACGACAATTAAATGCATATATGAAAAAGAGTCAAGAATTCTACCTTTCCCGGATTTTTCACCAGTCCGCGAGATGAGTTTTAAGTTTTATTGGGGTAGTTCATGTAATTTCTCTTTTTTCCTTTTCTTCTTTCTTCTTCCTTTTCTACTTCTATTTGCGCCCCTAGTTTAGCCCGACGTCTCACTCTCTCTCCTCCCAACTCCGGCGATCTCCCTTGCCACCATCTGAACATCCAAACACACACACCCGCAGCTACCCACATCATCGACGATGCCAAACACACCCACACACTCACGATCACCACCGCCACTGCCGGACCAAACTCACGCAGCCACCACCGAACCGACCGAACCACCACATTCGTCACCGCTCCGAATACACACACACCCCACACGAAACACTGACCACCGGACAACTGATCGACACACCCACACCGCAACTGTTGAGCACACACACACAGCAGACGCAAAACACACACACACCCACTACTCTCTCTCTCTAACTTACCGCCGGCAAACTCCGATCACCTGTGCACAACGAAACACACATACAAACGACACACGTATACACTCCGAACCAGACACACACACTCGATCACCGTCGCCACTAGACGAACGGCGATCCACACCCACCGAAGCTAACCGCCCTCTCTCTCTCTCTCTAAATTTAACGACGCCACACGCCCCATCGACAACTGCAATGATCACTGATCACCGACACTCATAGGTTAACCCACCTCCGATTTTCTCTCTCGTCGATTTTCCTTCCTTTTTCCCGAGGTGTATGGATATGTATGAATATATGTATGTATACATATGTATATATGTGTGCGTGATCCAATGGCCGATCAAGTGGCCATCCCATTCTTCATTTCACCAACTCTCCTCTCTCTCACTCTGTATATAAAATATATGATATATATATTTTGCACTTACCTCCCCTCCAATTAGGTTAGGATAGTAATTAAACCCAATTCTAATTTTAAATGTTGTGAAAATTACAATTCGACTCCTAATATTTTGAATCACACAATTAATAGCGTTATCCACCCCGATATTTCTGAATGTGCTCAAATGTGACTCAAATTGTGCGTAGAATAAAAATCAGGGTTTTACAACTCTTTCCCCCTAAAAGAAATTTCGTCACGAAATTTTCGTCAAAACCATAGGAATTAAAATTTCAGTTAAAATAATAGTACATCAAATTCGCACCGCATGGTCACGTTAGCCACACTTGATTCTAGAACAATAGTTTCTATGAAGGGTCCCATAACCAAAAGTCACCCGAAATTCGTAACCGTCAATTTTCGTTCTAACATCACAACATTTTCATTCGCAGTGGCCAACATTATATCCAATAACCAACAAATAGGGTGCACTTTGGTCAGTAACACCTAACACAGATAACCAACTGTCAAAGAATCTCATGTTTCTAACCGCTTCCGCTGCGCTACTCTGATAAAAATAAACAATCAATAACAATAATTACAATATATCCGTAAAATATCACGGTAGTCTTAGTGGATTGGGTCTATCTCATTCCTACAATAACTTTTTCATAACCAACATTTATTAATTTTATCTAATATTTCCAGTCAACTCATTCATAATAATATTTCCATCTAACATTTCCAACCAATAAGTTCGCAACCACATATCATACACAACAGATAGTCCAATTCCACGTGAACTAGCCCGTGAGACAAAAAATCATCAATCTCAATATTCTCATAAAAAAAAAATTCAACAATCTCGTAAACGTTTTATAAATATCACCACAATCCAACGTCAACTAATAAATTTTTCACAATACGCCAAATTCACATAAAGACGTTTCAATCACGTCAAATCACATAAATATTCCGCAAAACACATAAACATCACCAAACCACATCAATACGTATCAAATACGTCAAACGGGTCATCTATAAGAATTCCCTTCATTCCTCCGCATTTAATCAAGTATTTGACAAGGCCAAGTGCCTTAAATATGTCTCAATCCACATAAAACGTCTCAACCATATAATCACGTATAAACATGTATCGAAATAAATACGTCCCAATTTCCAAAAATCTGATACGTCACAAAAATCAATAATCACTATATATAAAAAATATTATATCAATAAACTTCTAAAATACTCATCGACTCAAGGATAATTCAAATTATCATTTCCCCATGAAAATCCAATAATCTCTCACATTCCAACTCCGCCTAATGTTAGTAGTAGACCAACATATACAACTGAATTATTATTTATCGGTGTACTGTCTTCGTAGTATAAAAACATTTTATGGATCAAGTTTTATCAAAATCCACTTCCCCAAATATTTTCATCAAGATCCACTTTCCAATATAAAATATAGCCCCACCAAGCTATATTCAAATCTCAACGAAATATAACCAACACACCGTCAATATCAAAATCTCAACCAAATATTTTCAACATAACACCGGTTTTCAAATCGACAAATGAACTCGCGTATATATAATAAAATAACATAATTTCCTACTAGCCGTAGGATCGTTTACCTCACGATTGGGAGTTACGATGGTACTGTAATCTGTACAACCGCGTCAACTACAGTGACTAGCAGTCGTAACTCGTACGACTGGTGTCAACTACAGCGACTACCAATGCCAGGGCCCTTATATATCCCCAAGGGTAAGGGTACCACCCACAAGATTTGCATTCCTGATGGGCCACCGCTCTGCCGGACCATGCCAAGCAGGTGAACAACGCTCTGTTGGACTATGCCAAATAGATAAACAACGCTCTACGGGACTACGCCACGCAGGTGAACAACGCTCTGTGGGACTACGCCACGCAGGTGAATACTATGGCCAATCGGATCAAACACCAATTTCCATTTAAAAAAAAAAAACAAACGACTTTTTCCACAATCAATTTTTTTCACCCCTTTTGAAACCAACGTAATTCACAAATTTTTTATTTTTTATTTTTTATTATTATTTTTTTTTCATCAACACCAAAACTGCTTGATCCATATAAGTTGCAAATTCGTCCATTTTTATATAGATTTTTGAAAATTTACTAGAAGACAGTGTACAAGTTGCCTTCAATATATAAAAGAGTTTATGGATCAAGTATTTTTTTTTTTTTTCAAACACCACTTTTTCAAAAGATACTATCATATATCACATTCCATGTTGGAAACCAATTTTTTACTGCCACCAATGTAATAAATAATATATTTAAAACACCTAATTCAAATAATTTAAGTCAACCCATTCCAAACATTTTAAGTTCACCAATTCAAACATTTACGTCATATAATAAAATATTGCACACCCTTTCCTACTAGCCATAGGATCATTTAACCACATGATCAGCGTTTGCGACAGTACCGTGACCTACACAACTGTATCATCTAATGTGATCAACAGTGTCAGGGTCATTTATTATCCCCAATGGTAAGGGTACACCCGTGGGATTTGCAGTCCAGACAGGCCAACGCTTTGCCGGTCTATGCCAAGCAGGTGAACAACGCTCTGCCGGACTATGCCAAGTAGGTGATCTGCCGGACTATGCTAAGTAGGTGAACAACGCTCTGCCGGTCTATGCCAAGCAGGTGAACAACGCTCTGCCAGTCTATGCCAAGCAGGTGAATACTACGGCATCGCAGGATAATAAAAAATTATTTTCCACCCTTTAAAATTTTACTTGATCCATGACTCGTCGTAAAATCGTTCATCTTATCAACACTTGTTTTTCCATACTTTAATACAAAAATATAATTTCACCATTTATATAGAAGCCAGTATACACCGTTAAATTAATAACTTCCATTTCTTTTTATGGTCCACGACGAATGTGACACTCACCCAAGCTTATTTAACTCATTATAGATAGTTTACACTAATCACCAGCCATATCAAATATTAATATATTCAACTTACAAATTTTTATTTATTTATTTATTTTTATTTTTTTGGAAACAAAGTGAAATAATGGTAATGACACATTAGTGCAAAAATGTTCAACCCCCTGAAAATATAACGGAAACTTCAATGCCTGTATATCTATTATTTACCCCCATAATATTCTTACTTTTTATCTATACGTATGTATATATATATATATATATATATATATATATATATATATATATGTGTGTGTGTGTGTGTGTGTGTGTGTGTGTGTGTGTGTGAATAAATGGACCTACATATATAAAAATATTAATGCACCTAAATCGTTACATAGTTATCACGTAATTTTAACTAGAGGCAAATACGACACATAAATCACATAATCGATCAAACCGGTATACACATATGAATCATTACAATCCAATCAATTGTAAAACGTAAACAGTCATCATTTGTTATTCCACTAAAATTATTGTTTTTGCACATTAAGAATTTATTATGAAAGATGGGTGTCCTAACCCCGGTTCAAAGTGCTCGCCAATCTAAATTCTAAGTCTGCAGAATCTACAACCTAAGCTCCGATACCACCTGTGACGCCCCGTCCCGGTTTTCCAAAGACGAGACTAAGGTTTCTCCTATAGAGAAAATCCTAAGCTTAGAAGTAACTATCCGACTAGTCAACTTCTTTGACACTACAAAATTCGGTAAGTTTTTATAAATCATAGCGATAATTCTAATTGCCGATTTTTATGACGGGAATGCATTTCATATAATAATCACCATTTAAATATCACCAATGAATCCAACGTTGCATTTCGAGTTAATCCGCGGATTTGTTTAAAACATGGCGACCCGATTCGTTCTATAATAATTAACTTTCACTTTTGCAAAACGGCGTCAAACTTCCAATTTAATAATTTATTATTTAAAAACCGGATATTTAATAAATTCCAATATTTATAGATTTTGAATAACCGACACCAATTTTTCATATCTATAAAATTTTATAGATTTTTTACTATGCCGACGACGGTTAATTATTAGTTCAAATTAGAAGAATACTTCCCATTTAAAATCCAGTAGGAACTAGTATTTTTTAATTCATAATTTAAACATTCGATTTTCAGTTATAATTGAAGTCCCAAATTTTCCAATATAAAAATCAAACCAATTATATTAACAATATATATTAATATATTCAAATTGGAAATAAACATTTTACAATCACTATAGTATTTATAATTACCGTTTCCTCCAATTATAACAATAAATAATTTCATTACAAATTATTTATAACACGAAATTCAAATAGAATATTTATCTCTTTTCTCGCATTTGTCCCAACTGATCCTGCAATCCAAACACTGTGGGGTTGTGAGCCAACGCTCAGTAGAACTCCAACCCCTCTAATACGTGCATTTAATTTATATAACACAAACCACGTATGCATGCTCATCACATAAATTCCGCATCATCCAAATTTAACACAAAAATCACGTAAACATGCTCGTCACGTAAATTCCGCATCGTCCCACATATTTCATATAATTTCAACAGGTAAAATTCCACAAAATACGACAATTAAATGCATATATGAAAAAGAGTCAAGAATTCTACCTTTCCCGGATTTTCCACCGATCCGCGAGATGAGTTTTAAGTTTTATTGGGGTAGTTCATGTAATTTTTCTTTTTTCCTTTTCTTCTTTCTTCTTCCTTTTCTGCTTCTGTTTGCGCCCCTGGTTCAGCCCAACGTCTCACTCTCTCTCCTCCCAACTCCGGCGATCTCCATTGCCACCATCTGAACGTCTAAACACACACACCCGCAGCTACCCACATCATCGACGATGCCAAACACACCCACACATTCCCGATCACCGCCGCCACTACCGGACCAAACTCACGCAGCCACCACCGAATCGATCGAACCACCACATTCGTCACCGCTCCGAATACACACACACACCACACGAAACACTGACCACCGGACAACTGATCGACACACCCACACCGCAACCGTTGAGCACACACACACAGCAGACGCAAAACACCCACACACCCACTACTCTCTCTCTCTAACTTACCGCCGGCAAACTCTGATCACCTGCGCACAACGAAACACACACACAAACGACACACGCACACACTCCGAACCAGACACACACACTCGATCACCGTCGCCACCGGACGAACGGCGATCCCACACCCACCGGAGCTAACCGCCCTCTCTCTCTCTCTAAATTTAATGACGCCACACGCCCTGTCGACAATCGTAACGATCACCGATCACCGACACTCATCGGTTAACCCACCTCCGATTCTCTCTCTTCTTTTCTCTCTCTCGTCGGTTTTCCTTCCTCTTTCCCGAGGTGTATGGATATGTATGAATATATGTATGTATACATATGTAGATATGTGTATATGTGTGCGTGATCCAATGGCCGATCAAGTGGCCATCCCATTCTTCATTTCACTAACTCTCATTTCTCTCTCTCTCTCTATATAAAATATATGATATATATATTTTGCACTTACCTCCCCTCCAATTAGGTTAGGATAGTAATTAAACCCAATTCTAATTTTAAATGTTGTGAAAATTACAATTCGACTCCTAATATTTTGAATCACATAATTAATAGCGTTATCTACCCCGATATTTTCGAATATGCTCAAATGCGACTCAAATTGTGCGTAGAATAAAAATCAGGGTTTTATATTATATCTAGAGGGTTTTAAATGAAATACTCAAACGGAAATGGACCATTTAGAAATGTGTCAATATCTAGAGGGTTTAAAATGTACTTTTTTCAAAAAAAAAAAAAAAGGAATAAAAAATCAAAATAGATAAATGGGAGTTTGAAATTGAAAGAAGGAAAAATGAGGATTGAAATAAGAGGAAAGATAGAGAAGATGAATGGGTTCCCTTTTTTGGGTCCAAATCGAGAGAAAAATCGTGAGGGGAGAGAGAGAAAAAAAAAAAGAGAAATTCAAAAGCTGGTGGGGCCCCTTTTGGTCAAACCTATGAGAGAAAATGAGAGAAATTGTGGTAGGCCCTACTTTGTCATGTCAGCCACCTAAACAAAAAAATAAATAAATTACTGTTTACTCCCAAAAATACTTTTTGTGCACCGGCTACTCCCATCCGCCTTTTCTTGCATTATTTACTCCTATCGTCGGCAATTGCACCGATTAGTCCCCTTTCCAAAAATTGTCGGTGACAAGATTACCGATATACCCTCCCATGAGCTTCTTCCATGAGAACGGCAGTGGACTCACGCTGTATTTGTCATAACTGCTGATTTCAATCGATCGGTGATTCAAATCACTCTTTTCTCAACTTCTGGCTGTTTTCGATTCAGATCCATTTGCTTTTTCATTCGAGTTGCAGCTTCGATTCGAAGTTTTGTTTGATTCGATTATCCTCCTCGTTGATTTGCAGGTTTGAGCTTCTATTTTCTGACTTGCATTGACGATTATCGATTCTTGTAAGGAGACTTGAGCTGAACAATTGTTTTGGACTTGGTAGCTGGGTTTCGTTCTTCCTCGAACTGCTCCTACACCCCACCATTGTTTCTCTCTCCCCCCCCCTCCCTCTCTCTCTAACATGGATATGAATGGTCTAACAGGGATGGAAATTGTTCTTTTTGCGTGACAGCTAGAACCATCTAAGAGATATTTTACCATCTTGACATATTTGCACTTTTCACCCTGCAGTTGCTTTGCCTTTGTACTTTGGTTAAAGTTTTAATGAAAGAAATGTAATTGATGTTACATTCAACATCCACAAGTGTTAAATATAACATCATATGATTTTTAACCGTGAATACATAAAAAATTAGAACAATTGATATTACATTCAACATCTATAGATATTGAATGTAACATCCATGCATAATACGATCCATAAAAACATGAGAACAATTGATGTTACATTTAACATCCACAAGTGCTGAATGTAATATCATATGGATTTTACTCTATGTACAAAAACAATAGAACAATTGATGTTATATTCAACATCCATAGGTGTTGAATGTAACATCGTGTAAAAAAAAAAAAACAATTGATGTTACATTCAACATCCACAGGTGTTGAATATAACATCATATGGATTTTGCTCTGTATACAAAAATAATAGAACAATTGATGTTATATTCAACATTCATAGGTGTTGAATGTAACGTCGTGTAAAAAAAAAATAAAAAATAATTGATGTTACATTTAACATTCACAGGTGTTGAATGTTATATTCAACATCCACATGAAAGACATTTTGGTAAAAAAAGTAACATCTTAAAAAAAATTGATGTTACATTCAACACCCACATGAGGAGTATTTTGGTCAGAAAAAGACAAAAATGGTTATTGGTGCAAAAAAAAACAGTGATAGACTTAATCGATATTTTCTTCCGTATTTTGGGAGTTAATGGTGCATGCCCCCCTCCCTCCCCCCCCAAAAAGGAAAAGAAGTGTGGGCCTTTGGCCACGTGGCATGTAGCGAAAAGGCAGTTGTGGGCGAGCGAATATCACGCGCCCGCAATCTTCTCTTTTTGTCAATTTTTTACAATTTTACCCTTTCCCTATCTAACTTGGACTGGGTTTAGCGACCAAACCTATTTTTTTAGGGTGTTCTCGAATTTTTCACACCTCGTCCTTCTGATAAATAGGGTCCTCTTCTTCCCACTTTATTCATTGAGAAATTGAAAGAAAAAACCATTTAGAGAGTGATTCTCATCGAAAGCCCTTTTGGAAGCCGTGTGCGAGAGTGAAAAAAGCCGAGCATTGGGATTCTTAACCTAGAACAGGCATGTTTTTGTTTTATTTTTCAGTTTATTCAAATATCTCCATAGTTTAAATTACTATAAGTTTTTTATTTCTTTTAATTGTCCGATGACTCGATGAAAACGTTGGGATGAGGTTTTTCAATTCTTAATATAAATCTTCGAGCATTTAGATGAGGATGAATCTCGCTGTTTTTTTATTTTATTTATTTTTGTAAATTTTTTTATTTTGTTTATGATTCGTTAAAAAAAAAATAAAAAAAAAATAAGTCGTCCGATGATCCGATGAAAATGCCGGGATGGATTTCTCGTGTTTAAACTTAACCCCCGAGCAATAGGTGAAGGATATTTTCATTATTTATATTTTTTTTATTTATATTTTTTTTCAAAAACCTTGAAAGACGAAAAAAATAAGAAAACCAAAAAGCACAAACAAAAATAAATAAATAATAAATCCGATATACTGTGATCAGAATATAAGATTCTATTTTTTTTTAGTATTGTTTCATTCCTTCTAATTTTGCTTTTTCATTTGTTTTAAAAGGAAATCTTTGTTTATTCTTGATTTGAAAAAATTGATACAACAAGTGTTTTTTCTAGTTTTTTATAAAAGTAAAATTTAAAGTAATGAAACAGTAACTTAAGTGGGCGGTCATTATTTTTGTGTTCACTTTTCTAGATTTTTTTAAATAATAAAAATATTAAAAAATATAATAATAAATTTTTTTGTAAAAATTAACTCCCACAAACCTTAGGGTGAATGCAACGATTCAATATACCCAAGGAAAGATTTCTCTATCGACAATCTAATTTCCCAAACAAAATAAAATTTAGAAACAATCGGTTTTGTAAATCGTTTCCTTCTGTAAGGCGCTTCGTTAGATTTTACTTAAATTTTTATGGAATTAATTTTGACAAAAGTCATTTCTATGATACTCCCTCGATTCTCATCTATAGAATTTGAGGAAATTTCAAACCGGAATTTCTTTAAATTAATCAGGAAAACTTAAAAATAGACATTTTTGCATCCATATAGTAGATTTATTTCTTATGTCATTTAGACGGTATGTTTATGACATTTTCACCACTTATACCTTTTTACACATATAGATTTTTTTGTCTTTATTTATTTCATGAATCCATGCTATTTTTTCACATTTAGTCACGACACGTGCACTACTTATATTTTTATATTAAATAATTAAATCATTGCCACGCATAATCACGTTAATTCACATAGTGTTCCCTATTCAATTCCCATACTTGTATCGTTTTGCATCGACATATTTAAATTAAACCATTTAGTGTTTAGGTCACTTTTGCATAAAAATAGAATTCATATGGATGTTAATTTTTGCATTCATGTTTTTATTCTTATTCTCTTATTTTATTTTGCCTATTTAAATTAAAGAAATCTCTTGGAACCATACATAAAACCCCCCGGGGACCATCCTTGTCGAATCCTTAATATTCGATAAGAGGTTATACCGAGGGGGAACATTCCCAAAAAAATACAAAAACTTGTCCCACCTTATTTTTAAAAAATACCAAAAATATTTTATAAGAAGGAAAAGATTTTAAAATAAAATAAAACATTCAGATTTAAATTAATTGGATTTAATTGGACATAAGGTGTCGTTTTCGGACGGGCGTCTTGGGGTGCCTAATACCTTCCTCGAGCGTAACCGACCCCCAATCCTTTATATAAATATTTGGTTTGATCGTATTTTTTTGGAGTCAATTTTTACTTAGGCCTTTTAAATTTATTTTCTAAATTCGGTGACCTAGCACATCATTTAAACCCAATGTTAGGTGGCAACTCCTCAATTTTTAAAACGGTCTAAGTATTTTTTTGAGAAAATCAGTGCTTAAAAACCCCTTCTCTTTTAAGTTATAATTTATTTAGTATTTTTTTTCCTTTTGAAAAATCGGGGTGCGTCAGATGCTTACCTTCTCTAGCTGATGAGACTTTTTCCCACTATTTGGTTGTCTTTCTTCTTTCATCTTCTCAACTTTGTCTTCTCACCCTGCTCTCTGCCATCTATTCTCTACTTTTCATTGTTCTCGTTCTCTTTCTCTCTTTCTCTCTCTGTTTCTCTTGGCGCGGTGCTCATTTTAGTGGTCGCTTCTGCAGGTTTAGGGTTGTTGCTCTCTATCTTTCTCTAGCTTAGTGCTTTGGTGATGAAGAATATCCTCCTCTCTCTCTGTTACCTCAACCACCATCATCGTAAAGAACATCAGGTTCGTCTATCTCTTTCTCTCTCTATCTCCCTCTTTCTCTCTGGTTTCAAAACCCAATATTTTGAAATATAGGGTTACGTTTCTCTATTTTCATACTAAATTTCATTTAATCTTTTTATTAGCTTCAATTAATTTATGAAACCTTTGGTTACAGTTTTGGATTTCGAAATTGATTTCTAAATTGAGTTGGGACACAAATAGTTGTTTCTTTCTTTCTTTTTCTTTCACTGTAGTGGTTTCATGGGCAAGAAAATTCCATTCAATGAACCGTGGCCACCATTTTGTTAAGAACAATTGAGGGTCGTTCTTTCTCTCTCTCTCTCTCTCTCTCTCTCTCTCTCCCTATCTGTTTTTTGAATCTTCGCTTTGATTGAATTTGAAAACTGTGTCTCTCAGTTTTGATTCTCAACTAAGTTTAAGTTTATGGTTAGTTTAGGATTTTTATACATTTTTTGAATTTGATATTGATTTTTAATATCAGTTAGTACACTAATGGTGGTGTGTGAATGGTGGCGTGGCGATTAGAGTAGTGAACCATCACTTTTAAGCATAGCGAAACATCATTACTTTTTAGCATGGTGCACGGACAATACCTCATTATTCTTGACGACGAGTTTCATGGTTGTTGTTCTCTCTCATTGTCCCTTTATCTATCTAAAAATTAATGTTTGATTTATGTGATACAATTTGTTAATTTATGGTATATGGTTTTAACGAAAAATTACATTTGTTTTGAATTAATAGGATTTTGATATGAACGAATTAACTTAACTTTTATTGAGAAAATTTTTTTAACTTAAATTTGCAGTTTACAATTTCTATTCATTTAAATCATTGCCTATTTTAGTTTCATGTTTCATTCATTATGTTATGATATTTGTTAAGTCAAGTATTTTAATTTGGTGAGAAATTGTTCTTGTTGATGAAAGTAAAAGAGATGGACAGTAAGACAACATACAAAAGAGGTCTAAAGCGCAAACTTAAAGCACGAAATTTACCTACGTAAGTATTTCTCTAAAAATTAATTATTTTGTTTGTATTTATTTAGACATGTGTCTACTACTTGTTGAGATCTTGTTAATATTGTAGTGCCAACGTCGATTGCGATGTCGACAATCGTGGATTGGAGGAGAAGGCAAATCTCTCAGGTGATGCGTCAATGGTAAAGAGTAAAGGTTAAGCATTTCTCTAAAAATTAATCATTGTGTTTGTATTTATTTATACATACGTCTACTACTTGTTGAGTTCTTGTTAATGTTGTAGTGCCGACACCGATTGTAATGTCAACAATCGTGGATTGGAGGAGGAAACGGATCTCTCAGGTGATGCGTCAATGGGAAAGGGTAAAGGTTATAAGGTTAGTTATTTATCCTTGATTTAACCAATTGCGTTATAGAATTATTTATAAGCTAAGTTATTTTTTTGTAAATGTTAAAAGTTTAATTTGTCCAAGTTCAGGAATTTTAATTGCATTGGAAGCATGTTATGAGTTCTTTCATGAATCTTACAAGTTAATTGTCTAACGTTAGAAGTTTTCTATCAAAGTTTACAAGTTTAGTGTCAATAGTTACAAGTTATTCGACGAATGTTACAAGTTGTTACAAGTTTTTTATAATACCCCGAAAATTTATATTTTTAAAAATATTATTTTATATAAGTTTAATATTTTTAGGTGTTTTATATATTATGAAAATTTATAATAAATATTTGATAATTTTAGGGAGATCAGTTTAATTTTTGGGTTTAATAAGAATTACTTTATAATTAGGGTGTTAAATATAATTTTTGAGATTTTAACTAGTAAGAAATCGGTTTGCGGCTGAAATTAAAGGGAAAAAAAGGGGGGGGGGAGGGGCAAATGGTGGCCACAAATTCTCATGTTTGTATATATAGTTATATATTAAGAACATAATTCTAATAATGATAAGTTATCAACAATCAAGTCATTAGAGATATACATGTATGGTTTGCATGCTATAAGTTACACGTGTAACTGTTAGATTATGATAATAATAATAATAATAAAAAAAAAGAATTTGAGAAGGAATTGGCGGTGGGCTTAGGCTTATATATTATATATATACTTACAGTATGGAGAAGATAAGGGGAACAATCATAAGAACTAATATATTATTGATGTCAAGAGTTTTAAGCGAGAAAATTTCTTTGGTTCGAATTTTGCCTTCGAATTTTAAGTAGAATTTCTACATTTTTTAATACTTGTATTTAATTTCTCTCTCTTGATTATGTGAGTCATACCGAAATGGTTATTATTTTTAATTGTTAGTTTCATGAAATTATTATGTGAAAATTATGTGAGATGCACGTTTATGTGTTTATTTGTTGATTTAATTAGATGCACGTATTAAATGGGTTAAAATTCTACTGAGTCTTAGGTCACAACTCCATAGTTTTTTATTGCAGGGCCGGTAAGAGTGAAACGAAGACAAGAATTTTATTTGGATTCCAATTAATTTCGTAATAGTTGTATTTATTATTTACTATTGTAAATTAAATAACAAATGCGGTACATTCCGCCTAGCTAGCTAGTTTGGTAGGTTCCAATGAATTCCTATGGTGTTTAAGTCCTGGAAATGAGTTAATAATTGAACCCACAATTAAAAGCTATTGTTTATGTATATTGGAATTCCTTTAGTAAATTATAATTAGATTTACAATTATAATTTCAATTGTTGTTGTGGCTGCATTAATAATTAAAAGTGTTTAATTATAATTTCTATTTAACCTATAATAATTGTATGTATTATTTACTAGTGTAAACTGATTCGATAAATCGACAGATTATAATTGTCGCCGTCGCATTGTAAAAATTCTCCAAGTTTATGAAATGCATTATTAGTTGTTCGACTTTTATCGTTAATTCTCCGTAAGAAGACACCGCGTGGCGGCCCTGGGAAACCGGATCATTACATTTTCTATCAATTACAAGTTTCATTTGTCCTAGATATAAGTTGTTTGAATAATTAGACTAGTTTTTTGTCCAACGTTACAAGTATAGGATGAAATATTACAAGTTTAGGGTTAATAATTACAAGTTTTAATGAATTTTTTTAGATGATTAATAAATATACAATATTTCTAAAATTTGAATTGTTTGTCTTTGAGGCCCCCATTGGGACGAGGCTAATTGTCAATATCATATTGGATGTAATTGAGTCACTGACCGAGCCACAGAAAGTAGTTGTTGGTGAAATGGGGTTTCGAGGGGTTGTTGGGATAAAATTTAGGAAAATGTCTTTGACGTTATTGAGTTGGTTGGTGCAAAAATTTGATCTTGTTTCTTGCTCTCTCATATCTCATGGCAAGAAGTTGGAGTTACTTCCAAGGATGTGCACCACATCATTGGAATAAGTTATGAGGGACTTCCCATGAAAAAAGATGGAGAGGTCGAAGAAATTAAGGATTTCAAAAGTCTGTCTGATTTAGAAGCGTAATCTGTAAGACTCAAGGAACTTAGGAAAGAACCCTATTAAATGGAGTCGGTCGGGGTAGAATTTTGGTTAAAAGTTTTTGTTATTGTTGATTGGGTCGTTCTTATTTCCAACAAGCAGTACAATGATGTTGCTATCCTACTTGCACGCCTTGAACCCGCTGGACACAATCGCTAACAGGAATTGGGCAACCTTCACCCTCTGTTTTCTTTGCGTCGTTTTGAAGAAGTGGGCAAAAGGCATGACACATGAGGCACCCGGATGCCTATTGTTGTTGATGATAAGCCATATTGTAATAGTATTGATATATTATTTCTAGCCTTTCAATCTCGCATCCAATTAACTTTTTCTTCTCTTCTCGCACAATTTTTTTACTTTAACCATTTTACACCTGCTAGATATGTTGTTCATCATCCCCAAGATAATAGGGCGTTTCTCCAAATAAGCGCTTGGGGTAAGGACAAGATAAAAAAACATATGGATCATCTAGAAGAATATAATTAAAAGCATTCGATACGGAGGAGGTATTATTTTGCATTCTTCATTTTTTACATTCATTTTTTTCCTTCATGTTTTGGTCATTATTGTTTGTATTCATATTTATTATTTGGTTTAGATCTTGCTCGCGATTGGGCCACAAAAAAATGGAGGGAATGGCGGACAATCGGAAAATGAATGATGAGAGTAAAGAGAAGATGCAAGAAAAGGTTGGGGATGGTCATCTTCATCTCTTCCAAAAGAGGATGGATGTATACGAAAATAGGCTAGAGGAGTGTGAGTTGCAGCTCAAGGTGGTTTGAGATGAGGTAGCTAGACTACGGGAAGATGTAATTGAGCTGCGAAAAGATATAACCAAGCTGACAAAGGCGGTTATTGTATTGAAAGATTTGATGACGCGCAAGCTCCATGAGCCGTCATTTATTCCGGAGTCGTCTATCGTGCGGGAGTTGTCCGTGCAATGAACCTCCCACTATATACATTCGTTCGGGAAGGCAAAGAGGACATGAAAGATAACCCTATCATAGGTGATGGAGATGTCGGTGGCAGAAGCTAGTGATCTCCATGGAGGCATTGTGGAGGGATAATTTGGAAGTAGTGACGGTGAGGGACTCAACTAAGAAGGAAATGCAGGTTCATGACATGCTCAACACGCTACTATCATCACAGATGGAGAAAAATCTTTTAGGTGATTAAGATGCGGGTGGGCCGAAGGCGTTGATCTCCTTGGATGTGTTGTATAGGGAGCATTTGGGGGCAAAATCAATGGCAAGGCACTCATCAGAGATTGACATCCAAAAGTAAGAAATAGATATGTTGAAGAAATAAGAGATGCCGAATGAAGTACAATCTTTACTGACAATGGATTTCGTACAGTCCATGGAGTCCAACACTCTACGAAGGAAGCCAAAGAAAACAGTGTTTAGGCTAAAAAAACACTATAGGGGGTCCATGTCGAAAAATGTAGTGGTTGAGTAAAAGTCGACGAGATCTTTGGTGAGTAATGCGCTTTTATTATCTTCTCTCCTGTTTTTTTTTTTTTTTTTTGATAATATCTATCCTCGCCCAATGCAAGCGAAGTAAATGAATTTATGATAAGGATTATTCAAAGTCCAAGGGCTTAGCAAAATTGTACTTTGACCCCTATAACTTTTATTCCGACAAATTACATGTTATGAGAGCACCATTGGCATTTCAAGTACGCCCAACGATATACAAGATTGGATAAAGTCGGTTATACTATGGAATTAATGTCTACTAAGTTAAACCCTTTAAGACTCGTGTGGTTGTTGAAAAATACAATTTGTACCCTCAAAAATCTCTTTAAGTTGCAATTTGTACCCCCTACTTTTATTTGGATAAGATCCGTACAAAATTACTAAAGTGGGAAAAAGCACTTAAAGGAGTTGTCCGAGATTGATTCAAAGCTGATTTTCTAATTAGAAAATACTTGTTGTGCCACGAAGAATAATTTTATCACTTAGCATAACTAGATGGTGTAACGAATATACAGATCACTCATTGATTGTGTAGATTACAAATTCAGGCGTTAAAAGTCTTAGGATAAATTCTTAAGATCACAAAACACAACTTGACTTAGGAAATACTTTGGTCAATTACACCATTACAAGTTATCTTAAAAAGTTGAAATTGCATCAAATACTCGTTCCGAGAGTGTTTCTCATTGATAAATGATAATTTTGTGGATTCAAACCCAATTGACTTGTAACCCAAACATTCATAGAAATATGAACTTGTATTACATCCTAAAAAATACAACTATTTGTTCATTAATGATTACTATGTGGTATACAAACTACAATTCTTATAAAGCCGGTAAAAAAGTTACATATCCCGATCAAATCCTATGAAAAAAATGATAACCGGAAGGATATAGAAAGGAGAGGAAGGTTCAACCATCTCTAAGAGAATCAACTATGAAGAAGTTAAATCAAATGAAAATTCTCAAAGGAGATTAAGTTCTGAACTTAATTCTCGAAGATTTCGTAGGGGGGCAGGTTCATTTTAAACAAACCGCAGGAACAATCACTAAAACAAGAATCAGTCTATCAAAACCAATTTTGCATTCATAACTTGTTTAACAAATAAACCAGTTATGAAGGAGGGCAAAGAGAAAGAAAAGAACCTACAACTATCCCAGGTATGAGGGTAACTCCCCGGCAGAGGAAGACGGGTATGAGGACGCCTCCCCGATAATAAAACACTTCCAGTGATAAAAAATCACCAATTGTGAAGAATAAGCGTAACTGTCTAGATCAGTTCGTCGAGCTACCTAAATCAGTTTGTCACATTAACTGAACTACCTAACTCAGTTCATTCGCAAACTAAACTGCCTAGATCAGTTTGTCACATCAATTGAACTACCTAACTCAGTTCATTCGCAAACCGAACTGCTTAGATCAGTTCATCACATTAAATGAACTGCCTAGCCTAATTCATTTGCAAACTACCTCGGGTATGAGGGTAACTCCCCGACGAAAGAAGACGGGTCTGGGGATGTCTTCCCGATAATGAAACACTTGCAGTGATAAAAATCTCCAAGTGTAAAGAATAAACCGAGCTGCCTAGATCAGTTCGTCGAGCTGCCTAGATCAGTTTGTCACATTAATTGAACTGCCTAGCTCAGTTCATTCGCAAACTAAACTGTCTATATCAGTTTGTCACATTAACTGAACTGCCTAACTCAGTTCATTCGCAAATCGAACTGCCTAGATCAGTTCACCACATTAACTGAACTGCCTAGCTCAGTTTATTCGCAAACCAAACTGCCTAAATCAGTTTGTCACATTAACTGAACTGCCTAGTTCAGTTCATTCGCAAACCTAACTACTTAGATCAGCTCGTCATATTAACTGAACTACCTAGCCTAGTTCATTTGCAAAACTACCCCAGGTATGAGGGTAACTCCCCAACAAAAGAAGACGGATCTGAGAGTGCCTCCCTGATAATGAAACATTTGCAGTGATAAAAATCACCAAGTGTAAAGAATAATCCAAACTGCCTAGATCAGTTCGTCGAGCTACCTAGATCAATTCGTCATATTAACTGAACTGCCTAGATCAAGTAATTCACAAACCAAATTGCCTAGATCAATTCGCCACATTAACTGAATTGCCTAGCTTAGTTCATTCGCAAACCAAATTGCCTAAATCAGTTTATCACATTAACTGAACTACCTAGCTCAGTTCATCTGAACTGCCTAGATTAGTTCATCACATTAGCTGAACTGCCTAGCCCAGTTCATTTGCAAACTACCCCGGGTATAAAGGTAACTCCCTGATGGAAGAAGAAGGGTTTGAAGACGCCTCTCTGATAATGAAACACTTGTAGTGATAAAAATCACCAAGTGCAAGAATAAACCGAATTACCTAGATCAGTTCGTCGAGTTTTCTTGATCAGTTCGTCACATTAACTGAACTGCCTAGCTCAGTTCATCCATAAACTGAGCTACCAAGATCAGCTCATCAACCAACTGAACTGCCTAGATTAGTTCACCCATGAGTTGTCAAGATCAGCTCATCAACCAACTAAACTGCCTAAACCAGTTCACCCATTAGCTGCCAAGATCATCTCATCAACCAACTGAACTGCCTAAACCAGTTCACCCATGAGTTACCAAGATCAGCTCATCAACCAACTAAACTACCTAGATTAGTTCACCTATCAGTTGCCAAGATCAGTTTACCAACCGACTGAACTACTTAGATCAATTCATCCATAAGCTAAGTTGCCAAGATCTGTTCATCGATCGACTGAACTGCCTAGATCAGTTCATCCATAATAAGCTAAGCTGCCAAGATCATCTTATTGACCAACTAAACTTCCTAGATCAATTCATCAAGATTAAACCGAAGTGCCTAGCTCAGTTTATTCTTAAACCGAATTGCCTAGATCAATTTGTCAAAACCAAATTGAACGGCTTATCTTAGTTCATTCGCAAACCAAGCTACTTAGGTCAGTTCAACAAAGAAATTGGGTTGCTTAGGTCGGTTTGTCGTGATGCTCAGATCGACCTGCCAAGGAAATCAAGCCGCTGAAATCAGTTTGTCAAGTTAAGTGAACTGCTCAGATCAGGTCACCCAGTATACACTTGGTGACAAAACATCACATCTCAAAGCATATACTAAGCTGCTCAAATCAATTCGTTAAGTGAACCAAGTTATTTAGAATAGGTCATCCAAGAAATGATCGATGACAAGTAATCAAACTTCGATTTGGTAAGAAAACTATCCATATCAGTTTGTTCAGCCTTTCGGGATAATATGGATATATTCCATTTATTCTTAAATGTTATGTTTGGGAATTTACTCCATTTATTCTTAAAACGTTATGTTTGAGCATTTGATATTTTATATATGGACAGTTAACGTTCCATGCTTCTGTCCATTCTTAGTTTATCTTTGGGAAAACATTATTCTTGGAATCTCAGCACTTGTTTGCGACGGAGGAAATCCAATATTTTTTTATAAACAGAGGATACATTGTTACAATCCAAAAATAAAATAAAATGTACTCTACATTCCTCATCCAACTTGACCACACCCTTTTCTAACATAAAGCAGGTCTCACTACCACAAGAATGCTTTCAATGAGAATTTCTCTTCCGTCTTGTTATATGGCATCCTGCTCAAGGTATTGTTCTTTTCCAGTTTTAAACTCATCACTCCTTACTATGGAGTTAGTACATAATTGAATATGTGTCTGAACTTTAACCCTGGTTGAGTGAAAACCAAGTGACTTAGATCAGTTCGTCAACGAAACCAAGCAACTCAAATCAGCTTGCCAAAGTAAACATTTTCCAAAGTAAGCGTTTATAAAACTGAAAAAAACAGTTTGGAGCAATAACGAAGCGTAAGAAGAGAAATTGACCTTTCGTCTCACTTCTTCAAATAAACACTCAGGTTAAGGGGACAAATGATGCGGGAGAAATTCTCGCCTAGTGGGGGAACCGAAAAGGTATACTAAATTAGGGTGTAACTCCCCAATTAATAGCAACATTTATAGGGGTGTAACTCCCCATAAATGATGACGTAATAATGGGACAAAAAGATATAACTCTCGGGAGGTGATTCAGTCTATAAAAGCTAAAGGTATCACATTTACATATTGATTCTTCTTTCATTCTTAAGCTTACTCTCAATATTACATTCATATTATATCCTTAAGCTTTTTATCTCTCAACTGGCAGTTTGATCTTATTCTTCCATCGGAGGTTATTTGGCCAACACTACACCGGTGTCCCCCCTCCCCCCCCCCCCCAATAGAACTAATCGATTTTGTCGGTTAGTTTGTGAGTTGCGGAGGTTTCCGACATGTGAGGAGCTGTAACACATACCGGTGATTTTTTGGTAACATCAAGTCATACTTGGGTATGCTCACGAGCAGGTCACAGAAAAAGCAATTTACAACAAGTATAGGGCGTGAAAGGTAAGCAGATGGAACAATCACATATCGGTTGCGATGCAACTCTACGCGTCCAGTATGATCCTATGGCAAAGAATTTTTCGGTTTCGAAATTCGGTAAAGAACATAATCACGATGTTGGGAACTACTGTCTAGTTTTTCGACGACCACAACATTTTCAAACGTTGTGGGTAATTACCATAACTTGTGTATTTACTTATTCTAGTTTTTTTTTTTTTTTTTATTATTATTATTATTATTATTATTCGGATGTCTATCATGATTTCATGTTCAACACTATATAGGATGGTTGGTCACATCGAGCCAACATGTTAGAAGTTACCAAATCGCGGACAACACTGTGGACTAAAGGATTTTGATCTAAATCATAGCTTGCATTCCCGGAAATGGATGGTGACGTTCATTTCATCACTCCGGACCACAGCAACCATACTTGGGACATATAGATGATTTACTTGCCGTCATGGATCCAGACCATGTCTATTATGGTGGTGACATTCAGCTCAAAGACAATGAAGTCCATGATATGCCAAACCACGTTGATGAGGAGTCACATAGTCTCCTAGAACAGTTGTCTACAAAGTTTAACGATCTAGACGATAAAATTTTTGATTTCTTCAAATAGGTATTTCCAATATTTTGGTTAGGCATTTTGACGAAAAATGAAAAAAAAAATGCAACGATAGAAAGAGAGAGAAGATCAAACTTTAGATCCATACCGTAAAATGTAAAGATGAAGATTAAACTGTCATGAAATTTGAGCGCTAAAAATTTGATGAGTCTTTAGAGATTAGGTAGATATAGTTAAAGAAAGAGGAGCTTGGCAATTTGGCGAGGGCGATGGTGAGTACTTTGGTGCTGTATTTTTTTCTCTTGATTAGACAAAATCGCCGTTAGCAATTTTGGCAACGATGATGGCGAGGCCAGTTGAAGTTGCTCTTACACCTCCAAAAAAACTAGCTTTGGATGAGGAATAGGCATTAAAATTGGGCTGGGAAAATAGGCCCCCATTTAAAGGCCCACAGAATTGAAAAACCGACAAAGGAGATAAGTTGTGGATTTCGAGACGGCCCAACATAAAATACTTCATAACGGCAAATTCGTACTATGCTTTTTTGTAAGTTTTAGTCCCTATTAATTCTGAAATTGACTTTTTAGTCCCATAAATGTTACAATGAGGAGACTATCCCTATAATATTCATAAATAAATATTAACTAATATTACATTTTTAAATTTGGAGTTAAAATATGATTTAGAATTGATTATTAAATGGTTAATTGCCTTTTACCCCTAGTATTTTAGTTTCGTTTCATTTTAACCCCTTTAGTTTGATAACCTTTACGCTTTTAACTCTTGACTAAAGGAAGACATTCACATTTTATTCAAAAAAAATTATAAAATAACTTAGTTTATTTTTTTAAAAATAATTTAAAATAAATATCTAAAGGTAATAAAAAGAAAGAATTAACATTTTCTCTCTGTCTCTCTCTCCCTTTCTATTTTTCTTTTATTTCTTTAATAAAAGACCAAATAAAATTAAATTTGAAAGAAAAGATAATTTTGTAAATTTCATGTAAAAGTTAGATGAAAATTTTAATTACAGTCATTTTGAATGTATTCCGTTAAGTTAAACCAAAAAAAATATATTCTTTTCAATTTATTATAGGTAGAAGTAAGAAGGTAAAGGGTAGGTTATCAAAGTAGATGGTACAATATGACACAAGATCAAAGTACAGGGACTAAAAGGCAATTAACCCATTATTAAAGTCAATGAATACAAACTAATAATCAAATATAAAATATAGGATGTATAATTAATTAACCCTTTATTTATTTTTATAATTTTCTTTTTTTATTTTCTTTCTGGCTAAAAATAATATAAAATGGTGATGAGATGGAGACTGAACTTTACTTAGTACTGATGAAGACTTTCACTTTGATATTGTGTTGCCATTACCAATGACAAATTGTGTGGCTTGAAAAAATATCAAAAGCCCAAAAAAAACAAAGCTCCATGTGGGATTGCAATATGACAGGATATTAGTGATGGGCGGTCCAAATTAGCTTTAGAATCTAAAACTAAGGTCCATAGACCATATCTTCACACCACAACATGAGTTAGTCTAAACGGAGGGGACTTGAACTCCTTAAGCAACACTTTCAGAGATTGAACATTGGGGAGTTTTGTATGAAAAGTGCTCTGTTAGGAGAGATGTCCGCTTCTGCGCTCGACAATACTTCAAGAGATTAATCTTCGCCGACCGTAATGTAAGAATACTCTGAGAAACCGAAAAAAAATAGACCATATCTTGACATCCATTTATTGACAAAAAGAAATGAGATGTATCTTATTAATATCATCCTTCTTCAATACACTTCATATAGCAACATATGCTCATATTCAATTCAAAACCCACAAAACCAAAAAAAAAAAAAAAAAAAAAAGGAAAGCAAAAAAGAAATTTTTTTTTTACAATTTTCAGTTCTTCATTCAAATTGAGAAGAAGAGAACCATTGCATTATTTTCCCAAAGAAAAAAAAAAACAAATTAGATATTACAAGTCATGACAAGAGAGGGGGAAGGAGGAGGGCACACCCAACAAACCACCTCTCATCCAAAAACCCCTCCATCAATTCAATAATCAAACACATCAATTTTTCCCAATCCACCCAAAACAAAAATTAAAAAAAAAAAAATACAAGAATGCATATTTTCACTTGCATTTTTTTTTGCCAAAAAAAAAAAAAAAAAATTAATCAAAGCTGGACGATCGGCTCCATCTCCCTCTCAAGTAGTCCTCCAAGGAGACGCTGTGCTCGATGCTACTCATCGAGAGAGACTCTTCTTCCACATCGAGCAATGCCAGGTTGAGATGAGACTTTAGATTTGAATGCGAAAACGTCTCTTCGTCTAATGCCTCTGACCCTTCGGAAATACTAACTTCAACTCTCGATTCGGACAATTCCGAGGCGTTTACCTGTAGATTCGCCCACTTGGTTGCCTCGATATCGCCTTGGAGGAGCTTCAAAACCTTAAAAACACAAAAACAACACAAAACGGCTTATGATTGTTGAACTTAAATTTTTTGTCTTTTCGGCGTTTTTTTTTTTTTTTTGCTTAAAAAAAAAAAAAGAATGTAGTTAAAAATAGCATTACCAAAGAGTGACTGAACTTGTAATGGTTTATTTCAGGTATTTTTCTAGTTTTTAGAGACTATTTCATGCATGCTATTTCCTATGTATGTTTTCACTTTCACTTTGAGGTAAAGCTCTTTTCATCCCCCTCTAATCTCTATTTATTTATTTCTCCCTAAATTTCGATAATAAAACAATTTTTCAAAAATAAAATAAAAGAAATCATAGGCGACTTACAAGGCTCATTTGGGGCCGAGCTCGTGGGGCTCGCCTGATGCAGAGAGTAGCGGCTAAGGCCATCCTCTCGAGTTGTTCTTGATTGTATTCACAACCCAAGTTTGGATCCAATAACCGCGCAAATTTGCCACTATTTAGAATTGGTTTTGCCTGAAAAAAAAACCCGATATATTTACTTAAAAAAAAAAAAAAAGAGATAAGGAATTTAATAAATAATTAAAATAGAAAAAGAGACATACCCACATAACGAGGCTCTCCTGGCCCTTCGGATACTCACTGCTTATGGGCTTTCTCCCCGAAAGAAGCTCAAGGAGTACAACCCCAAATGCATAGACATCGATCTTATCGTTAACTTTTCCATACATGAAATATTCAGGAGCCAAATACCTAAAAAAATTCACATTGTTTCCAATATTACCCCTTGATTGTTTATTTAAAAAAGAAAACATAATTAAGGTCTAATTTTTTCATGGGGTTCTTATATAGTCCTCCATTTCAATTTTTTATTTTTCCGTACTGCTTTGGATCAACTTATTCTCTAGTACATAACAACCTATTTTCCAGTCATACCAATATTTTAGTTGAATTTAACTAGAATTACTTAAACTATGATAGCAAATACAAATTCAACTTTTTTATTGATAACAACTAGATGAATTTAATCTTGTGGATATTACAACAGATGGATTAAGCTTATTCGAAAGACTAAAAAAAATATAATAATTTTCCCTTTTTCATTGAAGATCAATTCATTTTTTTTTTTCATTTGGAAACGATAAAGATTGACATTTTCGTAGTAAAAATTACATATTTTGGAAGTTACGAACCCGAAAGTTCCTGCAACATCAGTGCAGGTTATGTGCGATGAGGTGGTCGATGCCCATTTAGCTAGTCCAAAATCCGACAGCTGAAATAAAAAAAACATGAAAAGGTTAAAAAGTAGCCAAAGACAAAACTAGGGGTGGCATTTGATTAGTGTTTCTTCTTTGTTTTTGTTCCAGAATTTTGTTTTAAAATTCTTGGAACAGAACCAAAATGTGAGCTTTTGATTTTATTCCTTCTTTTTCAGTTGTTCCGAGTTTTCTGGGAACTTTAAAAAAAAAAGAAAATTAAATTCCAAATCAATGAAACACCTGCGGCTCAAAATCATCAGATAGTAAAATATTTGATGATTTCACATCTCTATGTATCACGGGTTGGCCACTTCTGTTGTGTAGATAATCCAGTGCCTCAGCCACACCAACCGCCACCTTGTACCTCTCACCCCACCCGAATGCTTTAAAATTCTTCCTATTACCTGATCGAAACAAATTTTAGAGATCAGAAACAGAAACATGTCTTTTTTTGTTTTTATTTTTTCTGCTTCTGTTCCAGGTTTTCTGGGAACGGAAACAAAAAAAAATACTAAGGTGACATTTGTTTAGTGTTTCGGTTCCCACAACAAAAATCAGTTCGGTTCCTAAAAAATTGTTCTAAATGTCTGAAATCAGAACAGAAACATAAAATTTCTCCCATAATTTCCGTTTCTGTTGTCAGTTTTTAAACATTAAGAGGCTGTTTTTAAAATTTTAAGAAAGTTGTTTTCGAATGCTCAACCAAACAGCCCCTAAACGAATGCTACCTAAATATTCACTGTTCATTCAAATGCATACCGTGAAGGTTCTCTTCAAGGCTTCCTCTCGACAGAAAATCATAAACCAAGAGGAGATGATTATCCTCGTAACAAAACCCAAATAACGATATTATGTTTTTGTGATTTAAGGTGGTAATAATCTCGATTTCCAACACAAACTCTTCCAATGCATCTTCGGACGGATTCAAGATCTTCACGGCAAGCTCCTTCCCATCCGGAAGAACACCTCTATAAACCCGACTGCTCCCTCCTTTACCAATCACATTTTCTGCAAATTTACAAAATAATAACTAAGGCCCCGTTTGGTAACACTTTTTGCGCTTTAAAAAGTATTTTTAAACACCAAGTAAAATATTTTTGCTGGTTGAAAGAAAAAAAAAAAACTCACCGACTATGAAATTCGAAGTTGCTGATTGAAGCTCCCGGTATTCAAACAATCTACAAGTTGCAGAATACTTTTCATGAAGACCCTCCAATTCTTCAGGTAATGTTCTCGAACTACGACATGGAGAAGAAAATGTGTTCGATATAGTTTCAAGAACAGGAACAATCGCTCCACTTTCTTCATTGAGTTCAGAAGATTGATCTTTCTCGCCACCAAAATCACTCTTTTCATCTTGATCTGGATAAGTTATTGCCAAACAATGCCTATCAGGCAATCTCATTGCCCATTGAACGACAGAGATCTGACGAACTGGCGATCTGTCTGCAGATCGCTTCTTAGACAAGATTGCTCGACGAAGAAGAGGCCAACCTGGTCTTAGTTCAGGCAATTCTCTTATTAAAAGAGATATCGAACTGGATGAAGCCTCTAGTTTCTGTACTGGAACTAAAGCCATGGAGTTGTCTTCATCATCCTCGTTATTACAAGACTCTTCTGTCGATTTTTCGCTAGAATTTTCAGACAGAAAAGACTCCGGCGAACAAATTGAGCAATTCTCTTTCCGAGCAGTCGCTGATTCGAGCTCTACATCTCTAAACGTTGCCTTTGGCTTACTCAATGATCTTTGAATTACACTAAGTACCCCGTTTCGATGATCATCCTTTCCCACTGAAAAAAAATGAAAAAGAAAATGTAAGAATCACGAAGAACGTATGAACGGTTTTTTCTTTTTTTGAACAGATTTATAGGAGAAAAATCGCAACCTTTTCGGCAGAAATCTCTTTTGGAAGAGGCTTCTCGATGAAAAACGATTTTCCCATTGTTGACGGAGATTATAGAACACTCCTTTTGTAGTTTTCTTGCACAGTACTTGGCGACAGAGGTTGATGATTTGATTTTATGATGACTTCGAGCTGTTCCAACAATGAGTTCAGTGGCGGTGTAAGATTTGGCTTCCCTAACAAGGATTTTTCGGACAGACGGACCTCTACAGATCTTAAGCTTGAGATCAACCTGGTACATTTTACAACCAAATCACAGCAAGTTAGTGTTTAAGTTTGGTAATTGTCTGAAACCAAAAAAAAAAAAGACCCTCCATTAAACTGAGTTAGTTCAAGCTTTTTAGAGCTAAAGTAGAGAAACTAGCCTCAGAATTTTCATTTGTTTTAATCTTCTGTTCTAAAACTAAGTGTTAATTTATCCACCGACAAAAGTTGGTAAGAAAACCTAAATCTGAGAGAAATTTAGTACAGGAAATGCAATTTATAATTTCGATCTTTCCGGTCAACAATATTCGTTGTAGTCGATGAAATTAAGGTTTAGAAATCACATTTTATTATTTCTTTGGATTTAGTAATGGCGTAGCGGAAAGAGAAAGAGGGAAACGAAACCCAGAAGCTAGAGAGAGAAAAATTGAACCTGTTTCAAGTTGCAGAAGCCTTCATAAACAGCAAGAACAGAGTCAAATGCTTTCACGAGTGATAGCAGAGACGATTTCCCGTCACGATCCACAATTTCTGCACAAACCACAATTAATTTTCAAGGTTAATCCATCAAATTAAAAGAAAAAAACAAAATGTTCCCCAAAAATCAAATCTCTCTTTCTCTCTCTACCGTACCGTTGTTGTTGAGAACGTGTAGGGCAATGACTCGATCACCGGCCTGGGCAACTTTGACCAGAGCCCAAGTGAGTAACTCTCTGCTGGGAGTGTCCAACTTCACACCCACCACCACCGTCCGACCGACGCCGCTTTCTTCACCGACGACAAGAGATTGCATCATTTTGTAAAAGAAAAGGGTTCCGAATGTGGGTCAGATTCCGGCGAAAATTTGTGTTCGCCGGCTATAGTCCGAGTTCATCTGGGGAAGATTGAATTCGAGGGGCGGTATAAAAAAGCAAGGGACCGATTGAAGGGAGGAGGTTAGCTTAAGATCAAGCGTCGTTGGTTTGGTTTGGTTTGGTTTGGTTTGCTTCAATTTGGTTTTCATGCTCGCCCACCACCATACCAGACCGGAAGGAGAGACGGAGACGAATTCGCAATACTCGCGGGTTTACGTTACTATGATGAGTCTAATTAAGGGAGAGAGAGAGAGACCCCACCTTCAATAAATGTGGTACAATAAGAAAAGGCATAAAAAGGTACTTTTAATTTTGTGAAATAATGGAGATTATATTAATAAATATTTTTATAGATTTTGTAAATTATTGGCATTATATGGTAAAAATCTTAAAAATATTAATGTCCATATCTGGATAAAATTATTGAATCCATTTTATATAATTATATATTTTCTATTTTGATTTATTTTTGAATAACATTATATGAGGATTATGAATTTTATTTAATTTTAAAAATATATTCTAAACTTAATTAAATTAATTTATTAGTTCTCATTCGACAGACAATTTTATCTTAATTTTCAAACCTAAATTGCATTTGTTAATGTTAGATTAATATTTTTATTTTTATTTTTCTATTTGATTGAGAATTTAATAAATAAATTATCATTTTATTTTTTAATAAATATTTAATTAAAAATGACAAATGAAGGTCAAAATAGACGCCTTCACGAAAGTTTAGTATCAAAACTAATCCAAATAAATTACTCCCAAAACAATTCCCTTTTCTTCTTTTATGTCTTTTGATTCTTTTTTTCTTCCCTCACGCATCAATATTCCTTGTTTTGTTTAAAGTCAATACTTGAAGTTCGTTGATTGTATTTTTTGGTAAAGATAAGTCATGACTACTATTTTACTTTCTCCATTTTTATTTTGTATCATTTCACACCCTTTATTTTACCACCCTACGTCTTTCCCAAATTAACATTTTGTTACATAAGAGTGCCACACGACTTATTTATCTTTCACTCTCAAATTGAAATTAATAATTAAAAGAGGTTTTGCACTTTGCTCCTTGAAGTTTTGGAGAAATTTTACTTTAGCTTATTTACTTTCAATTTAATCACATTAAATCCTAAAATATTTAAACCGTGTCAAGTCAGTTCAAATCGGTAACTCCGTTATTTTTATAACAAAAATTAGTCACGTGTCAGACACGGAATCACTCACGTGGCATAAAAAATGACGGAATGATTGACTTGACACGATTTTGATATTTCAAAGTTTAAAGTGCTCAAATTGAAAAGACAGGGGTTAGCATATTCTGTTAATTTAAACATGAAAATGTTAATTATCAATATTGTATAAGTAGAAGGAAATAAAATATAGAATATGAAGTAGATGAACATTTTTTATGTCGCAATCAGATACATTCATGTACCCTATTGTTAGCCTCTAACAATGTTGGCAAAAGATTTGGCACGGACTTAGTGCGCTTTTTAACCGAACGTGAAGGGAGCGACACCATACAAAGGCATTGGTACGAAAAAAGTCATGGAGTTTAACCAAATAGACGAATGTTGGGCGAGAACAAGTGTTGGTTAGTAAAATGTTGGTGTGATGGTGCCAAATTGGATTACTTTGCAGAAAACGTAGGCATTTTAATAATACAAGGAGTCAACCGTGGGCTCGGGTCCATTGTTAACTCTATTATAACTCCTCAGATATTATGATGTTTGTTGGTATAACTTGAGTTTTTCTTATTTAAAAATATCATAGGGGGTACCCCTCATTCCAAATCTTTGGCATGCTAAGGTATCTGGGCGTGCTAAAGAGTGTCGGCACAACAAGGTAAGGCTTAAGGCACAATTTATACATGGGGGGAAGATTAGGGTAAAGTTTACCCAATAATATCGGTTTGTGGAAAAAATTGAGGCACAGTGCATCGGCGGACAAGACAGTCGTAGGAATATGCCAACAGGAATTAGGCGTCAGTTAATCTAAGTTTAAGGTGATCCTAGGCACAACACTAATGAATGCCATGGGCTTGGAATGACACCAGGCAAAGCCTTGGCGCAGGGTCAAGACAACAAGCATCAACATGCGTCGGTCCGCGTTGGCAAAATGGGACATAGTTAGACAATGACGAAGAATATTGATAGCATTGGCATATGGTGCAATGTAATTCTTGGCGCGGTGATAGGATTTAGTTTCATAGGCACGGTATGAAACCAAGAGAAGACCTTAGTATGGGATGGGCAGAATACCACATTTTGATTAGAGTCATGAGAACATTGGGACAGACCATTGGGGCACAACGATGCATTCTGGTTAGAAACATATGTACAACATGTCAAGTTGTTGGGGAGAAATGATGCAACGAAGATGTAATGGGATGGCTAGAGTTAATTGGACGACTGTTGTTGCTGGTACTTAACTAGTGTGTACGAAAATTGGCTGAGTATGGGCAGTTGGGACAAATGCCTAACATGTGAGGGCAGTTACTGATTCTTGCCACAAATTTGGCTAAGTAATTGCCCTGCACTATTAACCAAACATCTGTCTAACGGTTTCAGACCATATCCCTAGCAGTTGGGGGTGTTAACTACCTTCTTCCTCTATATATTTCGAATTTGCGAACCAGGGTTCACCATGAAAGATTGCTCTTGCAACCCTTAACCAAAAAAGTGTGTGTTTTTCTTATTTTAGCTGAGTAATAAAACGAGGTTGACTTTGACTATATTTTCGTGTGTTTCATACTATTTTCTGGTGCATTTGAGTACGTCCGGTTGCCTTGATATCAGCGTTGTCTCAGAATAGTAGTGGGCCTGACTGTTTGGTGTGCAATCAGGCCATCATAGGTGCAAAAAATTTCAAGTTCAAAATTAACCATATCATACTTAACCTACTTAAATAGTTTAAATACTATTGTTATTATTGTTTATGAAAGTAAAGGAAATAAAATAATTAGTATATGAAGATAAAAGACATTTTTCCTTTTTTATTATAAACAACTATCAACATATGAAAGTGAAAGTATTTAATTTAGAAATTACTCTCATTTACATAATTTAAAAAAAAATAAAAAAATCTACATTATAAAACAACTTATTGTATTTTTTTTTATATATTTTAACTATATATGATGCTTATTTCAGGAAGTAATGTGCTCTCTCTCCCTACTTTTCATTCCTTACAATCTTTTATTCTCTGGAGCCCTAATTATTTTCAATGGAAAAGTATCTAAACTCTATTCTTCTCTTGTATTTATTTTTTAAAGCTTTTTTTTTTTCAACTCAAAACAAGCCAAATTTTTGTTATATAAAAAGGATTTTTTTGAATATTTTTTTTAACTGATTATTTGTGGGACTCAATCTTATATTGAGACATGTGAATATACCAATATATTCTCTTTGTTAAAAAAATAATTTTGCTACATTTATTTATAAAAACGTCATATAGAGAGAGCTTCTACATAATTTTTTGTTCGTTGAGCTCCTGGTTTTGAGTGTCAATACCTGGAGTTGTTGATCATTACATCTTGGGAGGCAAACGCTCGATCAAACTGTCAACACCATTGCGAGAGAAAAATATGCTTTAAGGTGACATCGTAATACGATGGACTCAATCAACTCACTCTGGTATTTGATTTTGTTTTTGTTTTACAATATAGTAAGTATATATTTTCTAAAAGTTTTTTTTTTTTTTTTTTTTTTACTTCATGTTCAATATTTTTTAATTAATTTCTTTATTTTCATTTCAATTCCCATTCTGGAATTTTATTGTAATCAGTTAATCTAGAGTATTTACGTAACGAGTGACCTAATTTAGTTTATTTTCTATAATTATTGATTTCATTATTTAATTTCTGAATCATATTTTTCAACAATCTTAAAGTAGATTTTCTAAAACAAGTTTACATAATACACACACACACACACACACACACTATTTTCTTTTATACAAGCATGCCGTCCAATTATGTGCCCATTCGGTGGGAATCCAACCCCTCACAACACCAACTGTGATTGTGCCTTTTCGCATCATATGCCTAGTGCCTACTTATCATGGAGAGAAGCTGGACAAATTGATGGAAGCTTCTTCAAGAAATGGCATCAAAAGATGTTGTTCTTTTAAAGAAACATGTCATCCAATACTACGCCAATTTTGCTGGAACCCAAATCATCAAAACACCAAATGTGATTGTGCCTGTAGCACATCCTATGCCTACTTATTTTTGGAGAGAAACTGGATATGTTTTATGAAATCTTCTTCAAGAGATGCCAATAAAAAAATGTTGTTTTACTTAACAACATTGAATCTAGAAAGGATTTTTTATGAGGATGCTCCATCCATGATTGAACATTTAGATACACAAACTGTAGCTACAATTGAATCATAGAAGCATTCTGATTTCTTTTAAAAAAATTGTTGGATGTAACCTCTATAGTTAATATTGTATTACTGCAATTAGTGACTTTTGTCTATAAAATTATCATCTCAAGTATTAATAAAAGGTATTTTTGATATCATTCTTGAATTACATGAATAATGTTGTAGACCTTGGATATAAATTTAAAAATATATTAGCTATTTAATGAGATTAAAATATAACGATCATAGATATTTTGGTAACTTGTATCTTGAATGTTCCTAGTCAGAATTGCATTGTTAAAATTAGTCTTTAACAATATAGACTAACTAGTGGGTTATTTTCTCTTATTAGAATGGTGGGTCTCAACCATTAAAGTGAGATACTAGAACAACCACACGGGAACTTATTAGAGTAGTGAGGACATTGAACGTGATCAACCTTGATATCTCACATGGTAACTTTGTTCAATGTCAAAATGGAATATCTGAGTCACAATTACACTTGTGATCTTCAGACATGAGATACTTTGTACCACATATATACATTCATGTACTTCGATAATAGTGAGTGTTATATTCTAAACACAAAACATCAAAGACATTCATTGAGTATAATGAAATGTACATGTGATAATTCAAGTGTGCAAGATAGGATATATCACTTTTAGCAAAGAGAGATGTTTCCCTGACGCGCCCTGATTTCTCAAGCTACTTGACTCAGATTCATCTCAGGTGGCTTTCATCGATTTCTTCTTACTTTTCTTTACCTTCTTCTTCTCCCTTCTCTTCTTCTCTTTTTCTTTCTTTGGCTCGGGACATTCAGATTGGACACTTCATCAATAGCATATACTGTAAGATCTTTACTTCCTCTATCATAGTTACTTTTGGCTCCTAGATTTTCGTCAATGATCTCAGAATCTTTCGCACTTTATCCTCCATAGTATAAGGTTTTCCAAGTTGACTAAGTTTATTGCAGATATTGTTGAATCTTGTGTACATATCTTGAATAGATTCTGCCTCACCCATTCTGAATAGTTCAAATTGATGAATAAGTCATTGATCTTGGACCGTTTTACTTAATTTGTCCTTTCGTGGGTGATTTGCAGCTTGTCCCACATTTCTTTCGCTGATCCACAACTTGAAACCCTAGTATATTCGTTAGCATCTAAAGAACAAAATATAATATTAATAGTTTGAGAATTAATAGAAAGTTTATGTTTGTCAAAAGCATTGTTTTAAAAATCGGACTGGACATCGAACTGGAAAAGTCGTCGGGTCACCAGTTCAACCGGTAGGCGAACCGCGGTTGAACCGTGACGTCATAATTACGTCATATATATATATATATAATACAAACAAAAATCCTAAACCCTAAACATAGAATTTACAGAAAACAAAACAAAAAAATCCTAAACACAATCAACACACGATGCTAAGATCTGATAGATCTACCACCGCACGATTAATCAAGTACGCATTTCAGTGCCAAAAAAAAAGAAATGGATCAAACACAGAGATCAGAAATTAAACACAATTTAAACACTGATCTTTCTCTAATTCAGATCATTTAAGAACAAAATATAACTCTACGCATCCAACGAATGATCATTTAACAAAAACGAGAGCTACATCGATAGCGAGGTAGCAGAAATGACGAAACACTATTTAGAAAAAGAAAAGATTGAGAGAGAGAAAATATTAGTATCGTTGAAACTTTCCTCGTCATCGGAGCTGGGTTTTTGTTGTCTGCCTTCGTCATTGAAGCTACAACGTCCGTCGTCTTCGGAGGTTGCACGAGCAAGGAAGAGGTTCATTGATAGGTGTGAAAAACCTATCTATTTCTAAATCGGATTTATTAGTTCTCAAGCATTTTAGTTATATTTAATTGTGTTTTAGTGTGTTTTAGTGTAGAACAGGGAAAGGACCTCAAAGGGCGAGAAACAAGTGAAAACGGTGGAGAAACGGTGAACAAAATGTGCAAAACAGGATTTCGGTGAATGAAGACCACCGCCTAAGCGGAAGTTCCACCGCTTAGGCGGAAAAGAGGCAGAATATTGGAGTGCTGAAGGACTAAACCACCGCCTAGGCGAGAAAACAACATAATATCTTGCCAGCAGCCACCGCCTAAGCGTAAAAACCACTGCTTAGGCGAAATCACCGACAGACTTTAATCGACTTAAGTCCACCACCTGAGCGGTGAACCACCGCTTAGGCGGTGAAACTCTGCACAGAAATATCTATTTTAGATATTTTGAAGATATTTTCCAAATCCCTCCTTTTAACCCCTTTCTCCACCAAACCAAAAGAGAGACCTCTTACACCTTAGACACTCCATAGACGTGGGAGAGGGCTTGGTTGTTCTTAGGAGCTCTCTTCCACCTTAGTTAGATTAGATTAGTTTAGGATGTAGATTAGATTAGTTGTAAAGAGTGTTCTTGGCCAATCCTTGAAGAGCCAAAAGAGGAAGTTCATCAACGGAAAAGATGAAGCTCGGGAGGATCGTTCTTTGGCGAAAATGGACTACTCCACTTTGAGATTTGGCTTTTATTCCCTTATTTTCGTCTTTGTATTTAAATATTTATAGTTGGTAATGATGATCTCCTCTTGATTTATGTTGTATTGGCTAAGAGCATGTTAGTGTAATTTAGAGATTAGTTAGGAAAAGGTATAGTTGTGTAAATACTCGTTTGGTTCAATATACATTTCTTTAACGGTTGTTGTTTTAAGTCCGATTGTGTTTATCATTTGATGACAATCTTAATATACTTGTAACGGTATTAGGATTGGACTTGAGAATCTAAGGTTTGACACTCGGGAGAGGTAACCCTAGATTCGGACTAGGGTAATCATATCATTACGACCTAACGACCCGGGTGAGAGTTAGTTAGTGTGCAGTCGATGACGTTGGGTCAAGACTCATGCGGCCTAGAGTCGTTAAGACATTTAGGGGGACCTCTTTGTCGACACGAAGTCGCATATTCCCCCGTCTTACACTCGGAAGAAGTGGCGGAGGAGTTTTCGAACCGAGATTGTCGGATACCTAAACTTCGTTATTGTTAACTGAACGAAATCAAACGTGTATTAAGTGAACGAAATCAATCCCTAATTAATCAACCTAGTTAGAATTAACCCACTAACTGTAATTTAGCTTAGTTTAATTTCAATTCACGCTTTCCGTCGTCAAGATAACACGAGACTACGTCAATTGCGGTATTCAATTCAATTATTCACATTTTTCTCTGTGGGAACGATATCCGATCTTCAAAGATCTACTATATTAAAACTTTAAACCTCGTATACTTGCGAGCGTACGTAGGCGTGCACAAAACCGCACCTACCAAGTTTTTGGTGCCGTTGCCGGGGATTAATGTGAATGTTATTTGAATATTGTTTGAATATTGCAAAAGAAACGCGGTATCGGCTCAGAACTTAAGTTTTATATAGGAAAATCAAATATATCGTATCCTAGTTCCGTCAACACACCAAGTCTTTGGTGTTGTAGACGTAAGATTAGTGTGAATTCTAAGTTGATATTGCGACTAAGTGATCAAATGTTAATCCTGACATTTATTTTTGTTTTGTTTTTAATTTTTATTTTTGTTTCATTGTGTTAATGAGATCAAGCGGTGCGAGAAATGATGAAGATTGGAACTCTTAAATCTCAATCCCGAGATGGTGCTTGTTGTAAATGATGAGGACTGAGAGGAGAAGCCGATTTCAAAGCCATGATCTTGATCCGACTAAGCATTTGAGTCCAAATTCCTTGTCTATGGGGAATTTTGGTGAAAAATACTTAGTGACACAAAAGTCCAGCTAGGGACGGTAACTCAAGAGCTATTCTTTTGAAATGAAACTTAGGGTATCAAATTACCCGATTTTTGTTACTATTTATTTGATTATTTATTCTTTTTGGAAGCCGGTATGGCTTCGGAACGTGTTCAGCAGTGAATTTAGGAGTGTGGACGCTTGGGGAAGTATTCTAAATTTAAACACGTTGAACAAGCGAAGCGAAAACGTAAAGGGTGGAGCCGTTTTTTTAAGAATTTGAGAAAAACATTAAAGTGGGACCCACCGCCCAAGCGGTAAACCACCGCTCAGGCGGTAAAAATACAGAGAAGGTGTTTTTCAGGAAAAAAAGGCCCACCGCTTAGGTGGTAAAAATACAGAATGAGTGAGAATAGCCCACCGCCCAAGCGGTAAACCACCGCTCAGGCGGTAGAAATACAGGATGCACCAAATTTTCAAAATATGCTCCACCGCTTAGGCGGAAAAAACCATCGCCTAGGTGAATTTACAGCAGAATAAAACGTTTGCACGCTGGTGTAATTTCACTAAGGCATAAAAACCACTGCCTAAGCGGAATTTCATCAGAAGGTTTGATTCTAAAGAAAAGAGTTCCACCGCTCAAGCGGTGAATCCACCGCCTAAGCGGTGGACCGTCTGCTGTTAAAAATAGCCCGTCGCTTAAAATTTAAAAACGCAAGTTCCCTCCCCAAATCCTCCACCTTCTCTCTACAATTTCACTCCCACACCGTTCCAAATCTCTAAAATCATCCATCCATTACAAAACGTGGTCATTCCCATCACGATTCAACCTCCAAGAATCGGATTTCAACCCCCATTTCCGAAAATCAAGGGTTTCGCGTGAAAGGTGCGATTTCTTCCATTTCTTTTGATTGGACCATTATTTTTCAACAAGTAAGTTTCTTTTACATTACATTTAGTTTAGTTGTTGAAATTATTGGTTGGTTTTCATGATTCTATCAAAGAAATCAATGGATTTTGAGATTTTTCCCAAAAACCTAAAACCCTAGTTTCGCGATTTGGAAGTTCAATGGGTTTTTGGTTTGATTCTTGATGATATACATGTTTAATTGGATTGGTTGAGTGTGTGAATGAATATAGGATGTCACATTTGTTAAAATTGTTTGAAAAATTCAAATGGGTATTCATTTTTGGGATAAATTTGTTCATGACAATGTGATTAGGGAAGTTTATGATTTTCAAATGTTCATATATGATGAGGTTGTATTGGGTTTTTGTGATTATGATTGTAGGAAATACCGAAAAGAGTAGCTAAGAAGAGGGCTAGAGGCGAAGGGTCAGGTTCAAACCCAAGGGCGTCGACCGACGTTGATTTTGTTGCTACCCGCTTTGTGTCAAAACAAGCGGAGGACCACTTCGAACAACACGAAAAACATCATGCTTGCATACGTCAACGGGGATTCGGTCCGATCGAGGAGCTCCCGGAGGAATTTCGGAATGAAATCCTAAGCCGCCACTAGGAGAAACTCTGCAAATCGCCACCCCCAGGCGAAATCGCTTTAGTCAGAGAGTTCTATGCAAATGCTACCGAGGCCATCGACGATCTAGCAAGGGTTCGGAATCAACCCATTATCTTCAGCCCCGACTTCATAAATCATCTCTTCGGACTTTCAGCACCGGAGTTAATTGAAAGCCAGGAACCTTCTCTACAACGGGTCATCCAATATATCACATCCGGCTCGGTAAAGTAGAAACATCAGGGGCCGAACATCGCTACATTTTCAGTGAGATGCCTCAGGCCAGTTTCAAAAATCTGGCACAACTTCATCTGTGGAAGCCTCCTGCCGACATCACACTTGTCAGACGTCTTTAAGGACAAGGCCTTTTTGATCTATAAAATGCAGACTGGACAACCCATAAACGTTGGATTTCTGATCTATTCATCAATTCTTCATGCTTTAAAATCGGTAAAGGGTGGGCTCCTGTTTTCGTCACTGTTGACCCAGATATTCAGATTAGCTGATGTGACTGTATCCGGGGGAAGCCAGTGTGAACCTATCTTTCCATTCATGCTGTCAGCGATAAATCGATTGTGGAAAAATGGGGCATAAGAGGCACCTGAGCCTGAGCCGAATGAAGGAGAAGAACAGCCAGACGATACGGCTGGACCCTCTGGAGCCCAAGCTGAAAACTCCCAATAGAGGAAGCTTCAGATGGTCCTCCAGAATCAATACGAGATTGCATCTTTCCTGGACCAATTTTCGAGGCAACAAGATCGAGTCCAACGGAATATTTGGGAGGGCCTTGGCCTTGAGATGGACGATTTCCCACCAATACCATCTGTGCCACCACATCTACTCCAGAGACCACATTCTCCTTCTCAGAGCGATGATGGTGATGACTCGTCTTCAAGTGAACAGTAGGGAATAAATCTTATTCCCTAGGTATGTGTTCAACCCATTTTTTTTGTGCAAGCATGCTATATGTTTATTGGGTTCGCTGCTATTGGAACACTGCCGTGTTCAGACCTGAGTGGTATAGATTGGATGATAGCTTAGTGGATGTTCATCAATTTTGACTTTTTTTAGAAAAGGATGAACAGTTATTACTATTTTTAAACAAAATGAAAATTTTTGTTGTACAGACCTTTATTTATTTATGTATTATGAATGTTTTAAATTTTTAAATTTTTAATTTAGTTTAGTTTAGTTTAATGTTTGTTTTTGAATTTGTAGTGGTTATATTAGTATGTATGTTAGTATTAGAATTAGTTTAATATTGTGTATATATAAAGTTGTGTTTGCGTGATTAGATGTAAGTTCATTTGGGCCAAAACCCGATGATGAAAATTATCCCCAAATTGCATATTGAGGTCGGGGGTAATACCTTCCTAAGTGTGTTTTGTGTGCTTAACATGTCAATTGTGTAAAAATTATCTCGATCCAAAAATTGCACGACATTTGAACTCAATGTATAATTATCTGAACGATTAGACATTGATTCTTCGATATTAAGTTCATGATAGAAAATGAGGAAACTAGAACTTGATTTGGGGAAAACTTGAGGCGGAATCCTAGGTAAGGTAATTCCAGAAACGTGATTTAGGCCGTCAATTTCTCGCTTGATCCGTTGTAGCTAACCTAAAAATATTCATTCCTTATTTCCCCTGTCGAAGCCGATAACGTAATCAATTCTAAAAACGTTTCAAATACTCTTTTCATTTAGATTTTTCCTAAACCAAAGTCGCCAAGCCTAATTTTCAAAATTGAGTGAAATCAAGTGAGCGGTAGGGTTTCGGACGAATGTTTATTGATTCGATATTAGTATATTCACTTGTCACTTTTGTATTTCTTTTTGCACGCTCCTAAATTAAGTTTGGAGGTGTGTTTCTATCATTTCTTTTTACATATTCCTAAAATTTTACAAGTTCAAATAAGTTTGGGGGTGTGTTTCTTGAACTTCTTTTTGCACTCTCCTAAAACTATAATAATTCGAATTAATTTAGGAGTATGTTTTAAAAAAAAAATGAATATTATTTTCATTTTCTTCTCTTTCGACAAGTGAATACAAGAATTTTCGTTTCTTATTTAGAATTGTACTTGTGGGGTCATGAGATATGGTAGCGACAAGCGATTTTACCTCTGGAATCGATCAATTAAACCGTATGTCTATTTTTATTCCAATAATACCCATGGTCGTTCTCCAAAAGCCAAGCCAAGTCCTATTGATTTCTGGGAATATCCGAGCCTACATTAGTGGATAGTAGACTCCAATCAAGCGTATGGTTTTCCTGAATCCTTCAACGGTTTTAAATTATGAGCTTAACAATTGAATAATCGAATCCGGTATTTGACTACTTATACATTTGAGTTCTCACACACACACTTCAAATGGATCTAGAATGATTTTTATTGATATTGATAGTTGAAATTCTAGAACACCACTTGGTGTGAGATGCTTCCCGAACTTGATCCAATTTCAGGATGTTGAGGGAGGAACAAATTGGTCATTTCGATTGAACTTTATATTTACATGCATATATTTCTTTTGTGTTAGTTTAATTTTTCATTTTTAGTTTATTAGTTTGTTAATTAGTTTAGTTTAGTGTAAGTGTTTTGCTCGAGGACTAGCAAAATTCTAAGTTTGGGGATATTGATAGGTGTGAAAAACCTATCTATTTCTAAACCGGATTAGTTAGTTCTCAAGCATTTTAGTTATATTTAATTGTGTTTTAGTGTGTTTTAGTGTAGAACAGGGAAATGACCTCAAAGGTCAAGAAACAAGTGAAAACGGTGGAGAAACGGTGAACAAAATGTGCAAAACAGGATTTCGGTGAATGAAGACCACCGCCTAAGCGGAAGTTCCACCGCTTAGGCGGAAAAGAGACAGAATGTTGGAGTGTTGAAGGGCTGAACCACCGCCTAGGCAAGAAAACCACCGCCTAGGCGAGAAAACAACAGAATATCTTGCCAGCAGCCACCGCCTAAGCGTAAAAACCACCGCTTAGGCGAAATCACCGACAGACTTTAACCGACTTAAGTCCACCGCCTAGGCGGTGACACTCTGCACAGAAATATCTATTTTAGATATTTTGAAGATATTTTCCAAATCCCTCCTTTTAACCCCTTTCTCCACCAAACCAAAAGAGAGACCTCTTACACCTTAGACACTCCATAGACGTGAGAGAGGGCTTGGTTGTTCTTAGGAGCTCTCTTCCACCTTAGTTAGATTAGATTAGTTTAGGATGTAGATTAGATTAGTTGTAAAGAGTGTTCTTGGCCAATCCTTGAAGAGCCAAAAGAGGAAGTTCATCAACGGAAAAGATGAAGCTCGGGAGGATCGTTCTTTGGCGAAAGTGGACTACTCCACTTTGAGATTTGGCTTTTCTTCCCTTATTTTCATCTTTGTATTTAAATATTTATAGTTGGTAATGATGATCTCCTCTTGATTTATGTTGTATTGGCTAAGAGCATGTTAGTGTAATTTAGAGATTAGTTAGGAAAAGGTGTAGTTGTATAAATACTCGTTTGGTTCAATATACGTTTCTTTAACGGTTGTTGTTTTAAGTCCGATTGTGTTTATCATTTGATGACAATCTTAATATGCTTGTAACGGTATTAAGATTGAACTTGAGAATCTAGGGTTTGACACTCGGGAGAGGTAACCCTGGATTCGGACTAGGGTAATCACATCGTTACGACCTAACGACCTGGGAGGGCGTTAGTTAGTGTGCAGTCGATGACGTTGGGTCAAGACTCACGCGGCCTAGAGTCGTTAAGACATTTAGGGGGACCTCTTTGTCGACACGAAGTCGCGTATTCCCCCGTCTTACACTCGGAAGAGGTGGCGGAGGAGTTTTCGAACTGAGATTGTCGGATACCTAAACTCCGTTATTGTTAACCGAACGAAATCAAACGTGTATTAAGTGAACGAAATTAATCTCTAATTAATCAACCTAGTTAGAATTAACCCACTAATTGTAATTTAGCTTAGTTTAATTTCAATTCACGCTTTCCGTCGTCAGGATAACATGAGACTACGTCAATTGCGGTATTCAATTTAATTATTCACATTTTTCTCTGTGGGAACAATATCCAATCTTCAAAGATCCACTATATTAAAACTTTAGACCTCGTATACTTGCGAGCGTACGTAGGCGTGCACAAAATCGCACCTACCATTCATCTTTCGTCATCAATCGTTTCCATCCCGTCGCCCACTGGAATGGCTGAGATCAGACATAAAAACTGAGGAATGACTGAGATTTGTAGTCGAATTGGCTGAGATCGGCAGTCGACGACTGATTTTGGGTGATGTTTGAGAGAGACAAATAGAGATAAGGATGTCTCAGAAGATCATCGACTCATTTTGGAATAAATTTAGGGTTTTATGAATGAAGCATTTATACAAACTGGAAAAGCCTAAAACCCAACCAATTCACCTTGACTCGTCCCGGTTTAGCGGTTTATTGGTTGAACCGGTCTAACCTGGATGGTTCGATAGTTTTTACCCCTAAATGGGTTTAGGTTGTTAACCGGACCAGAAACATGACCGATTGACGGTCAAACCGGTTCAACCGGCCGGTCCGGTCTAATTTTTAAAACACTGGTCAAAAGTGGTCAGCTGTTATTTCTTCTTAGGTAATCCATTCTCCTTAGGAATGAATGAATTGTTCTCAATATCTAGCCACACATCATAATTGGTGGCTTGAAGAAAAACAATCATTTTATCTTTTCAAAATGAATAATTTTCACCTGCAAATAAAGGTGGATGGTGCATAGATTGTCCCTCACCTGGTGTGCCTATCGGGTGCACCATGTGATCTCTCTTAGCTAGTGTTTTAAATTAATTGAGTTAAACCAGCTCTAGTACTAATTGTTGGCCCAGTGAGCTACCCAAGAGAGAGGTGAATTGAGTAGCTATAAAAAAATTCAAACAAATAAATCTTTTTACATTTAATTATCAAATAATCAATTTTTTCTAAATCAATTATTATCTTCATTACGCAGTAAATAAGTGTTTAATTCTAGCTGCACACTCAAACAAAATATAAAGAAAGTAAATAATACAACACACCAAGATATATCTTGGTTCAGTAAGCTAGCCTTTCCTAATCCAGTCCCCCTAGCTCCACGGAAATTCGCAACTTCTAAATCCATGCTTCTTTTAACAGTAGGAACCAAACCCTTACAACGATTCTTTTCCCAGGTTCAGAATCAACATTTACAATTTTCTTTTTCCCAAACTAAGGAAGAACATTATTTTTTTACCAGGTTAAAGACTAATCTAATTCTATTACAGGAAGAATCACAACCTCACAACTCTCACAAGTATTCTTTTACCAAGTAAGGATTAAACCTTTACAATTCACTCAAAAATTAATTCAATTCAAGAAGAATCAAAACCTAATTCTTTTCAAAGAAAAGAATAACCTAACATTTTTATATTAGGATAAACATCAAACCTCAATCTTTTTCACCAAAAAAGATTGAAACCTAACTACTCTGACTAGACATCGACCCAACCATGTCTAATCCGCTCAAACTTACAAATACAAAAAAATAATGAGTTTCTTCCTACAAGGAGTTTCTACCACCTCAATATAGTTATACTCGATTAATGTCCCAAAATTTACTATATGATAGATTCAATGTAAGGCAAATTAATATCTGATTAATAACAAGTGTGGGTAGCACAAATTATAGCACGTAATCAGATAAACACACAAAATCGTTTTAAAAATATTTTTATGCTCTTAAATTTGAAAACGATTTCCTAACGATCTTAACAACTAAGCAAATATAATAATATGAAATAACTATTAAGAATAATAGTTTGGAAAGATCTCACCAGAAAAACACCGAAGTATGAAAACAGAATCCCTAGATAGCTCAAGTCGATGACGCCAAATCAATCAGTGCTTTAGATCAAGAACTTTAACACAAAATCTCTCTTAAAAAATATTAGCAGAATGATAGCTCTTAAAAAAACATAGGAACTAATAGTTCTTGATATATCTCACCCAATTTTCGCAGGTCTATATATATAGATTGGTATCAAGCCCTCCAACTGCTACTTTTCAAAAGATATGCCTCTAAAAGGCACCTTTAGACCCCATATAACATAATTATTCAATTTTGGTATAATTCACTTAAAAATAACTTTCAAAACTCTCAAATAAGTCCATAAAATATTTCTCAATTATTAATCATAAAGATAGGATATTTAGCTACAAAAATTAAGAGAATTTTAAATTATGTGAACCAAATCAATAGAGATATCAAAATATATGTACCATATCTTCAGTAGGTTCAAAATCCCCAAAATTCTCCATTTGAATCATAAAAAATTATTAGTTTTTTACCAAAATCCCAAATTCCTCGAAATCTCAACCGAAACAGTCGGTTGACCAAACCCTGGCCGTCGGTCGACTAATTGATTTAGCATAGGAACCAAGCTAAAACCAAACTGCCAATCGGTTGACCGATCCCCCTTCGGTTGGTTCAGGGAGTTCTCCTTGCCAAGTTCCAGCATAGTCGGTTGACTGATTGGTTCAGAGACTTCCACTTTTTACCCTTAAGCCCATCGATTAACCGATCACCTTCGGTCGGTTGACCGATTGCTTTAGGAACTTCCCATTTTACTCCGAAAACCTCATTGTTTCAAACGGTTGATCGATCCTTTCTGATCAATTGACTGATTGATGTTGGTTGGTCAAATTTTTTACCAATTTTTGCTCCACAATCCACTGTTTTGATTTAGTTAACCAATTACTTTTTTTGGTTGACTGATTTGACCCTAAATTTTAACTTTTTATACTTTAATCATGATTTTCAATTATTTCACATAAGGAGCACATAATTAATCAATAATTAGGATCTTAAACTCTAACATTTCAACACATAAAAACATAATTCATTTAATAGTATCGTGTGTTATCCTAATTCTGGTTGCATTAAGAGTATTGAGTTGTTTTCACCTAATTTCTTCAAGATTTTCAATACTCTTCATTTCTTCACTTTATCCATCTTTGCACCTTTAGCATTTTCACCAAAGACATCAACATTTAATTGTCCATCAAAATCTAGGGACCAACAATGACTTATGACGATACTCATAACGAACAGATGTCCGTTTAGAGGATCGTTTAGAGTAATGAAAATAGAACTCATGGAGAGACAATTCAAAATATAAAAAAAATCGTCACGGAGAGAAAAATAAAAAAATGGAAAAGTCATCACGGAGAGGCAGAATGCAAAATGGAAAGCCATGACAAAGAGGCAAAATGAAAAATAAAAAAGTCATTACAGAGAGATAAAATGCAACAGAAAATGCGATCACGAAAAGACAAAATACAAAAATAAAATGTCATCACGGAGAGGCAGAATGCAAATGAAAAACTATTACAAAGAGGCACAACGCAAAAAGAAAAAACCATCACGGAGAGGCATAATGCAAAATGAAAAATCATCACGGAAAGACAAATGCAAAATGAAAAGGCCATCATAGAGAGGTAGAATACAACATGAAATGCGATCGCGAATAGGCAAAATAAAAAGTCATCACGAAAAAGCTGAATGCAACATGAAATGCCATCACGGAGAGACAGAAAAAAAAACTATCATGAAGAGGCTGAATGCAACATGAAATGCCATCACAGATAGGCAAAAAAAAAAAAAAAAAGCATCACGGAGAGATAGAATGCAACATAAAATGCCATCACGGAGAAGTAAAAAATAAAAAGTCATCACGGAGATGTTGAATGCAAAATAAGAAGCCGTCACAGGAAGATAAGTATGAAATAATGGAAAGATATAAAATATGCCCCAACTTGCGGCTGGAGCTACTAAGCTCAAAAACTCCCTAGATACGGAAATATGTAAATTCTATATAATGTGCCCTAGCATGGGGCTAGGGACGAAATAAAAGACAAAATGTAAAATGTGCCCCAACCTACGGCTTGGGCTGACACTTTAATGATCAAACCTTTACATGTTACCTACATACCTTAGTATTACGTTGAGAATCAAGTTTAGCGTAGTTCACTGTATGCCTCTTTCAGGGCAAAACGCATATATGGATGCTCATTTAGAGCTTTTGAATTTCAGCAGTAGAAGTCTCCAATCTGAGTCAGCAGGAGGTAAGAGGTCCCAACGATAGGGAAATCCGTGCTCCCAATTTTTTTGAGATTCTTGTAAGATAATACTTCCAAAACAAAATCTTGGTCTAAAAAATTTCTCACCTTTGATTACTCGCAACCCCTCTTTCAGCCGTAATCACTCGACTGATGGACCTTGGATCAGAGTAATATTGAGAGATTCTTCCATTTGAATTTAAAAGCTTTGCTTTCCAACTTAAGGGCCGACATGTCTCGGGGTGATTTGATGAGGCTTTTTTTTTTTTTTTTTTACTTCTAAGATTTCGCTTTTCAACTCAGGAGAGGGCCCAACATGCCTCATCAAGATCTCCTTGGCATACTCGACTGGATTCCTGTCTTTCCAAATTTTCAGGTGCTTCGATGCTTGGAGTTCTAATACTCCTGCAAAACTGATTTAGTCCAAAAAATGGGCAAAATGGGAAACTAGTACCTTCCATGCCCGATATGATTTTATGTGAGATCTTGAGTCTAGATTGCAGAGGAATATTGTTCCAATACACTTCCAGACCACGACCAATGTTTATTTTCACAAATTATGATTCTATTCAAATCCATCAAGTTCTTATTCGAAAAAATGTTATTTTACCCGCCAAATTGACCCGGAGCGGAAACCTTGAGAGAACCAATCTATCTCATTTTCCTCTTCTAATTTTTTTCACATTTGCACCAGTGTTTCTTGCTCAGTTACCCCCTCCTCTTTTTTATTTTCTCATTTTTTTCTTTTTCTTTTTTTTCCTTTTTTTTTTTTTTTTTTGTTGAAATAGATTATCAAACTTACAATGATTCAAGAGCAACCGAGCTTAGAAATGAACTTCATCTTCTTTGTGAATTGAGAGCTTCTTCATTAGGATCATTGTCCTGGAATAATTATGTTTTCTTTACACCATTAGATCCGACAGCAGGCGAACCAGAATGCTTACACCTAGTTTTATCAAATTACTAAAAGACCACCGGAGACGACAAAGCATCGTTAGGATAATGGATACTAATCTTGACTTTCAAATCCCTCGGTACTCTAGAATTGCTATCAGATTTGGTCAACGGCCTTTGGATCTCATCATCGTTTAGCATAGCAGAACCTTTATTTGTTGCTATTCCGACTAGATCATAGTCTAGCCCTGTATTGATATCATATACTTGCACCCTCGAGGATTAAGTTTAAGCACGAGAAACCCCCCCAATCTTTTCATCGGATCATCGGACGACTTTACTTTTTTTAGTTTTTGTTTTTATGAATTGTAAACAAATAAATAAAAAAGAATGCAAAAAAATAAAAATAAAAATAAAATATAGATGTTCTCGTCTAAACGCTCAAAGGTTCAAATTAAGAATGGGGAATCTCATCCCAGCGTTTTTCATTGAGTCATCAGACAACTAAAATAATAAAACATACAGGAATTTGAATTGTAAAGAAAATAAAATAAGCTGAAAAATTAAAGATAAACGAAAATATACCTGTTCTAGGCCAAGAATCCTGATACTCGGGTTTTTTTCTCTCTTACAGACGGCTTCCCGAAAGGGCTTTAAGAATCACTCCTCTAGAGATGGCTCCTCTCAATTTATGAATCTCCCTGGAGGGTTTCTCTCTGAATTTTTGTGTGTTTAAACTAGGAGAAGGAGCATCCTATTTATAGGGAAGGATGGGGAGTGAAAAGTCCTAAAAACTCTAGTCCTAATTCAACGAGAAAATGGAAACCAAAACCCAAAAGGAAAGAAAAAAGGAAACAAGGGGAAAAAATGAAACTTACTCCCATTTAGACAAGGAAAATGATTTTTTTTCTCTTTTTCTTTTTCTTTTATTTATTTTCTTTTATTTATTTTTTTAATTATTTTTTCTTTTTCTATTTTTTTTCCTGCTTTTTCTATTTTCTATTTTCTTTCTTTATCTTTTTTTTTTTTTTTTCTATTTTTTGTATTTTCTGAAAATAAAATAAAAAAAATTAATTATAAAAATAAAGTATAAAACTTTTACGGGATAGTCAAAATGCCGTGTTCACAGTCCCATGTTATTAGATTTAATATAATTCAATTAAGACTCTAGACAGAGAAGTGTGATAATTGGAATGAGATTCCATTTGGAATCACGGGGAATTATATTGTCAATTGATATACATATGATTAGACTAAGGGTTTTTTTAACTTGATTCATACTTTGGGAGCACAAGATAAAAAGATCGTATAGTATGAAATCGTAACTGAGGTGGTTCTCTTGGTGAAATTCATGTCAACTGAATATGGTTATGATATGTTGTTAGATGTGATTCTCTGTCGGAGGAGGTGCCATAGAGAAATTGTTTCTCTACAAGGGTAAAATTAAAGTAGTTCCAATTTTAATTGATTAATTAATTAATTAATTGTTTTCACCTTCTAGCTTTTGATTTGAATCTAATGGGCCACACAATGAAAAATGAAAGTTCAAAAAGTTCTTTAGAAGGAATGAATAGTAATGTTGAACTGTTTAGATGTTCGGGGGTCAAAGTAAAATTGAAAAATGAAAAGTTCCAGGGTTTTAAATCCTAAACAATGTCAATATAAGAGAGGCCACTAGGTGGCCTCTCCTATTTAAGAATTAGGTGGCCTCTCCTATATAAGAATTTTGTCCCCCACTCTTTCTTTTTTATTGTTCCACTGTTCTTATTCTTATTACCTACGCTACAAGAATCAAACAGATATACCTTAGATATTTGGAATTAGAATTATATTCTTAGGCTGTGTTTAGGTAAGGGATTTGACAAATTCAAGGAATTTGTAAATGATGAGATTTTAAAATCCTAGATACAAATTAAACTTCTCCATTGTCGTAGCATATGCCATCATATAATATTTGTAAATCAACTTCTCTTTGAAACGTTGTTTCATACCGGCTAGTTTATCCCTCAGGTTGTTCTTCAAATGATTCAAACAAAAATAATGAAAACAATTTGGGAACATTTTATGAACACCTTCAAGAGTCCCACTGTGACGATATGTGATAAAAGCCAACACTCAATCATCTGACACAATTTTAGACGTGTGACCCATAAACCAAAACCAATTTTCATCATTTTCAACATCAACAACAGCAAAAGCAACTGGGAACAACCTTGTAAAGAATGTTAGTTTAGCAGTCAAAGCATTTACATAGACAATAACATTCATGTAATAAGTGCATTTTAACCGTCAACAGTAACATTGAAATGAATTTAAGAGAAAGATCTTACAATTGTTTCCATCATTTGCATTCGTTGCCAGCAAGCATCCCTTATCTACCACCAAGGAAGATGCCATCGAGGAATAACATTGGCCGATAATAATTGAACCCATGGATTATCGCATTAAAGGCAACAAACAGCCTTTGAAAATGTCCATTTTCTTTATCATATTCCAGTATCAGATGACTCCTAGGATTTGTGCGCAAGCATGCATCCGTATACTAATGCAACTTATCATAGGAAGCCTTGTGATCATCATAAAGTTCATCCCGTGCTTTCTCAATACCATTCCATGCAACGTGGTATGAGATCTTAATGTCATAATCATTCTTAAATGTATATATAACATCAATCGGTCTAGTAGCTGGAGTGTTCCGAACCAAATCTGCCAAACAAGACTTCACAACGTTAGAATTCATATTCTCGTTCTCGTTCTTGTTCGTCCTAAAGGCAGCTCTACATGTATGTATGTTTTCTAGCTCCCAAATATAGAAAAAAAACATTCATATTATCTACTCTCTCATGTACTCTCCACATAAAACCCCTTTCCTCTTTCAGTGAGCATTCGACAGTTACCCTCTCTTTGTCATTTTTTTTTTATATTTAAAACTAAAACCTACTTGGACAACATATTTCCTCAATGTTTCCCTAAACTCGGTAGTTCCACCCCTAAAGCTCTATCTTGCTTCTTTTATACTATTAGCCCAATGGTCAAACAACAATGCTTTCTGCGGTAGAGGAAAAAATATTGGCAACAAATCTTCCTCCAAATTCGCATCGCCTCTGTCGCCTCACCCACGTCGATATTCAATTAACATATTGCTCCCCCCCACTGCCCAATCCACTACTACTGCCACTGCCACATATCTTAATATCCACCCCAACATAGTCAAGTTTTATAGTGCGTGCAAGACAAATAACCACTTCTAAATCATCTTAACACGAAATCAAGCACACTTCATGCCCTGGAATGGAATATTGCAGCTCGAATGAGTCTTCCCTCAAAATGCCCCACCTCGCTATTAACTTTTGTATTAAAACCTCATATGTGAAATTATCATCAACTATTACCCCCAACGAATAGTCATCATACTTACACATCAGCACTTCGCACGGGGTCATTTATCTAATATGCTTCTGCAAAACAAATAAAAAACTATGCGTCTTACCAATACGAGTAGACAAAAAACAAACACATTCGTTGTAATGAAAGGTACACATGTCCGTCGATTATTGCAAAGACTAGTTAATGAACGTAAATGTTAACTAAAGTGATGAAAACGTTATTGTTAATGCATATAATTGAAAAACAAGAGTATGTTATTGCGTGTATGTTAACAAACTTATAACTATGGATGTTAATGTAATTTGCACCAATAGACAATCAACAATCATTTTGCGATATGTCACGTTAATTTTAATGCGTACAACATTCCATACCCCAGTTATCTTCCCCAATTCCCATATACAAACGAGGGCTAAAAAGTTAACTCCCAGTCATGTGTATGTTAACGTAAAATGTCAAATCATCCATAATTCTCTTTTAAAAACTACTACGAATGAATGCCCACGTACATTCCATTCTATTACAAACTCGTCAATATAGTGAAAGATAAAACAAAAATATTATTATTTCGAAACGGGGACTCGCTTTATGTTTTTGCACTCAAAATCCATTAGCGAACTTTTTTATTGATTCAAAATCAATTCAAAAACATCGTAAAACTTGAACAATCAACCAACTAACCACTCGATTCAATTTTCTGACGACGCTAAAACCTATACTTCTCTCACTAACCTTCCGATATCAACTTCGACACTCTCCATCGCTGCCTCGATCCAGAAATTAGTGTTTAATAATGAATGAACCTCTTGCAAAAAATTGTGTGTACATAAATGGCAACTACCTAAATGTAAAAAAAAAAATGAACTTACCATAATTGAAATTCTCTCCTTCAACACATCCGGGAAATCCGTAGGGGTAACTTCATCCATCTCGTGTGAATCTCTAACCGTCAAGGATTAAAAACTTAATCAATAGTACAATTGGGATGATCAACGAATTTAACTGTTTGTTTGAATTAGCAACTCACCTGACTCTTAATTAAGGGTTAAAGAATACAAAACTTTTTTTTATTCTCATTTACACAGTTAATAATATGTTATAATAACAACAATAATAATGAGAAGGAATGGATCATTTGTACCACCTCATTCAAACTCATGCTAAGGATAAGGGCTAGGACTTAAGATTCAATTCATTGAAGTGATCTAATTTAGGAATTTTTCAGATTAAAAATATATTTTAATTAATACTTAAGATTAATTTTAATAAAAATAAATAGAAAATCACTGGCTGTTCTTTAAATTAAGCTTGAATATAAATATACCCTTTTAAATATTTTTTTTTCTCAATTTCTTCAAAAAAAAAATCAAAATAGAAACAACTAAAAGGAAATGAATTAAATAAATTTCTCTATACATTGGGGAAAAAAAAAATTAAATCCAAGCCATCTATAGAGTCAGTCAATAGGGATCCTAACCCAGAGGGCCCGCGAAGATTCTGACCATTGGATTTAGGCAACGCCATTCCCATTCATTTGGTCGGCGGTGAAGCTGACCACCCAACTGCCCGTGATCTCAATGGTCTGTCACCCCCGCAATGTGCCACGTCACCAAGACTAATCACGTGACGCTCACAACTGAAATCATAACGCGTGGCACTTTTCGTACATGACGCTCCACGTCGCCGCCTACCGTACACGTGCGAACCGAGTTGACAGCCACAATTTTTTTATATATTTTTTTGAATTAATTAATCATTTAAAAAAAATATATTATTTTTGGTTTTTAATTTTTAATTTTATTTATAAAATATAATTTATTTTTAGTCCTTATCTATTTTTTTTTTATTTATTTACAAAAAATATATATTTGATTGGAATGATGAAAAAGGGAAAAAGAAATATATTTTTTGTGTATGGGAAAGTTATAAAAAGAAAGAAAATAATATTTTATGTCTATCAAAGAAAAAAAAATAAAAGAAAAAAAATAATTTGCACTATTTTAATTTACTATTTTACCCTAACTACATATTAATGGTAAAAAAAAAAAGAATATGCACTTAAAATAAATGGGTATAATGGTAATTTTTTTATCAATTTCCCTATTATTCTTCATTTTCACCCCAAATTTGAAGGGGAGAAGTGACGGAAAAGAACTTTTTTCATCCCATTTTCATTTTTTTTTTTCATTTTCACCTCTAATCAAACACAACAAATTTTTCTTTTTCACTCCATTTTCATTTTTATTTTCCTATCAATTTCATTTTCCACCGCACCAAACATACCCTTGGTGTTAGTTGGTTATGAAAGAAAAATAAAAGGGAGGAAAATAATTTAATTTACTGTAATTTACTATTTTACCTTCATATATTACAAAAAAAATTAAAAATTATATTATCAATTGTATAATTATAATTTTGTTCATTTTCCAACACTTCTCTCCATTGTCCTCCCATATTTGCGAGAGAAAAAAATTGTCTCGAAAATTATGTTTTTTCCTTCCTAATTTATTTTTCCTCCCATTTTCAATTCAACCAAACAGGTTTGTTTTTTTTTTTTTTTTTTTTTTTTTTTTTCATTTTTCATTTCATTTTTCTTTTTATCTATTTCCACAACCAAACGCACCCTAAGTATGACATCAAATGTAAATTTTATCTGTACTTAATAGATTCAACTTATTCGAATTAAAAAAATAGAATAAAAAGTTATTAGTGTGTTGTTCCAAAAACAATCAATTAATTTTCTCCAAACAAGTGCATAAAATGGAAAAAAAAATGAGATTTTTATTATTTTACGAATTTCGTTCCTAAAATTACTTTTTGTAAATAGTGTCCAATATTTAATCATCGACGTTTCAGTATCTACATGGATTGGACAGTAATACCTCTGTAGAAACTATGAAAGTTAAAAATGAAAATATTGGTTAAGGTAAATTATATTTCTGTTAAATTGTGTATTTTACTTTTTGTGCATGCTAATTTTGAATTTTCACGCTCCCTTTCCCATTTCTAAAATTATGGATAACAAAAACGGCCAAAGATTATAGGCTAATCGATTAATCAACTGAATATAGTTTTAATTGTCATTTGTTATACATTTCATTTCACTGATTTTCATACACGCCGCCAATTTTTGTAAATGGTTTGTGAATTGAAGTGTTTGATCAAGACATTGTGTATTAGGTGAGATCAATCAAAATATTTACTGTTATGTTTGAATAATGTGAATTTTTTTTTTATAGCGAACATTCACTCTCTTAGTGACTGGTGTTGAATAAGTCATATTTAACAATATGAAAGTTCACATTAAATGTAATATTAGTGACCATAAATATTTTGTAAATGTTCATATAATTATTTATTAAAATACTAGTCAATTTAATAATCTTGGACAATGAGTTGCCACCGTTTGGTTAGTTGCCAACAACACGTTAAATGCTTAACATTCACAATTTTTTTCTTATGAATATGTTTAATCCTGTTGAAACAATGTGAACATTCACATTCAATATAATATTAAGACCGTAAATGTTTTGTAAATATTCACATAACTATTTGTTGAAATACAAATCAATTTAATGATTTTGGATAGTATATTGCTAATGTTGTTTTAGTTGTCAACAACAAGTTGAATATGAACATACACGTTGTTTCTTTTGAGTATGTTTAATCATGTTGAAACAATTTGAATGTTCACATTCAATAAAATACTAGTGACCGTAAATATTTTGTATACATTCACAAAATTATTTGTTGAAACACTAGTCAATTTAATCATTTCAAACAGTGTGTTGCTACTGTTGCACTAGTTGTCAACAACACATTGAATGTTAATATTCATATTTTTTATTGTAAGTTATATAAGTTATGTTTAATCATTTTGGATAATGTGTTACTACTGTTGCGCTAGTTGCCAACAACATGTTTGATATTAACATTCATATTTTCTCTTATATGTCCCTAAATTCAAATAGATTCTAAACACGTACAAATTAATGGGATAAAAATTTGTATTAAACATTTAGTCTCATATTATTATTTTTGATTAAATGTGATTGTTCATTGGCGAGTAAATATTGAAATGTCATGGGTAATGGATAACCTATATATGGATGTATATGATAACATGACAGATAGTGAATGTTCACACTAAAATCGTAAAAAACTTTTTCTTTGTGAATATTCACAATATCATTTTTTCCTTAAAATAGTCAATATAGATATCAAATTGAAGATCTTGAAATGGAGAATACGATGATATATCTTTTTTTAAGATTTTTTTTACAGCGAAAATGTTCACAAAAATGATTTGTCTAAGTATTGAGTATTTCCTAAAATAACAAACGTGCATTAATAATGTGCGAGTGCGATAGTTACAGGATGATAGTGTGACATGGTTTGATAAATTTGAACACATTTAGAGTTATTCGTACAAGCTTAATGAATGACGTTTTGTTAAACTATCTTTGAAAACTGAAAGCTTAATTGTAGTAACTAAGATTTTTTATTTTTATTTTTTTGTAGTTTCAATTACTTTGGAGGACTATGTAATAAAAATTCTTTTATTTATTTTTTATTAAATTATACTTTACCTCCATGTAGTATTTTACATAGTCACCATTTTATTCTCTGATGATTTTGTAAAACTTACAAATGTTTAATTTTTTTGATAAAAATAAATGAAAAATAAATTTACCCTTTATTCTAAGTTTTTATTTTTTCTTCTTTCCTTTTTTTTTTTTTTTTTAAATGTATATTAAATTATTGCATTAATTAAATGTTTAATTTTTTTTTGATAAAAATAAATAAAAAATAAATTTTCCCCCTATCCTAAGTTTTTATTTTTTTTTCTTTTTTTTTTTTTATTTCATTTTATTGCATTAATTAAATGTATATTAAATTATTAAAAAAAAATGTACAATTTTTATTTACAAAATTATTTGTAATGAAAATCAAAAGTATAAGTGCTAATAGAGAGTTCTTTTTGATAAATTTTTATTTTTTGAGCATTGGCGGTGAATTTTAATGAAAAAAGTTATATGTTGTACTATTTCTAAAATGACAAAAATAAAATGGCGACTAAAATAATATATGGGTGCAAAGTATAATTCGACTAAATTACAAGGCGATAAAATGTCAAGGGTGATGAAACATTAATAAATTATGAGAATTGCACATATTTTAGTTGAAATTTATTAGAAAAGTAATAAGGTTTGATTAATTATAAATCTCATTTATATCTGAGTATTAGTTAGTTTCCATTGATTTTAAAAGTTAATTTTTAGTTTTATTTTAATTATTAAGTAAAAAATGAATTATCATTAATTAATATTTATATGTGATTATTTATGTAGGCATTTTTTTACAGCTATTGCAGTATTTAAACATTGCATGTGACACCAAATTTGAAGATCTGGGATGCTCTATGCATGTGCCCCACTCTCTACTTACTCTCTAGTGAGGCAGGACCCACCATTTCCGGCCAAAGTAGAGCCCACCACATCGGCTGTGATGTGTTGTGGGTCTCTCATCAATTATTATTTCACGGTGCCTTTCACGTGTTGGCATCAACTACAGTAATAATATCGCCGCTCATAATCGATGAGATGGCATTAAAAGCCAAAAAATTAATGACAAAAATGATGAAATTATAATTTTAATAGCATGCCTAATGATACCAATAATAAAGGGTAAATCATAATTCCTTTTTCCTTTTTATTAAAAAAAACGATCAAAATCTTTTGAGGATACATTCCTTTTTCTTGTCCCATTTTTTTTTTTAATTTGAAAAAAATACTCCTCTTGACATCATATAATTTTGAAGTGAAATCTCCTAACGTGACATCAAAATTAATATTTAAAAAATTCGTCACTCTTTTCTTGTAGTTAAATTATTCGTGCAAGTCGGGAGTTATAAATTTTTCATAATTTCTTTGTAGTCAAATCATCCGTGCAAGCTGAGGCATTGCACATTTCTCATCATTCTCTCGTAGTCAAATTATCCATTGATTTTAGGAGTTGAACTTAAGGGCGGGTGTATGTTAACAAACTTATAACGATGAATGTTAGGGCACGACATGATGCTAATTATTTTATTATATTCATTGATGGTTACTTATGTTTTGGTTATGTTTATCTCATTTCTCACAAATCAAAGACATTTGATTGCTTCTAAATATTTGTTCATTTAGTTGAGAATCAAAGAGGTAAAAATCTTAAAGATTTTACGTACTGACCGAGGACATGAGTATTTGTCTGAACAATTCAAGGACTTCTGCGATAATAGAGACATCATTAGATAGTTGATGATTCCTGGTACTCTACATCAAACTGGAGTAGTTGAGCGTAAGAATCGAATTTTATTAGATATGGTTAGGTCAATTTCTAGGGGGATGTTTTATCGACAACAACATATATCCTTAATAGAGTGTCCTCCAAGTCAGTACCATCTACACCATATGAATTATGGACTGATTTTAAACCAGAATTAGAGCACTTGCGACAATGAGAATCTGTAGGTTATGTTCATGTTACATCACATGCACATGAAAATTGGGCCATAGAGCTCAAAAGTGCATATTCATTAGATATTTAGATCACTCCAAAGGATATGTGATGTTACATAAATATTCTGATGAAGTACTGACTGAGATTGAGTCATGTGATGTCGAATTTATGAAAAATGAGTTTCCAAGCAAAGGTGAACTAAGAGGTAATAAAGAATTGTATGAGCTGAATGAGTTATATAATAACTCTATACCATCACTTGGCAAGGGTGGGAAAATTAATCCATGTCTTTCTACAAATATGCCAATGGTCGCTGAGGATAGTGGGAGAGATTTAGAAAATAGTGGGAGTATACCATAAAATAATTCTCAAACTCTTCAACTGCATAAAAGTCAACGTGAAAATATTCCTCAACATCTATTTGAGATTAATGAGGATTTTTTCATGTGTTCTTCACTAAAAGAAGACGAGTCTTCTTCTTATCAAGAGGCTTTATCATTGTTTACTGGTAAAGAATGTATAACTGTAATAAAAGATGAGATTAGTTCTATGCAAAAGAATCAAGTATGGAAACTAGTTAATGTTCCACCTGGATGAAAATCTATTGGAAACAAATGGATTTTAAAGATTAAACGTCAGGCAGATGGATCTATTGATAGGTACAAAACTCGTCACGTGGCGAAAGGTTACACTCAGAAAGAGAGTGTAAACTATGAGAAAACTTTTTCACCTGTTGTTAGATTTGCCTATATTATCCTAATCCTATGCAAGTGCCATTGGAAGCCTAATGTATGACATGATGTGTACACAACTAGACATATGTTACGTTGTGGGGTTGGTTAGTCATTTCCAGAGCAATCTAGGAATTGTTCATTGGAGAGCAGTTAAAAAGATCTTGCGGTATTTTCGTGGAACCGCAGACTATATGCTTTGCTATCGTGGTGAAAATATACATTTTCAAGGATATAATGATGCAGATTAGAGTGGGGACTTGGTCAAACATAAGTCGACATCAGGATATGCTTTTATACTCAGCAACGGTACTATTTTGTGGTCTAGCAAAAAGCAATCCTACATAGTATTATCTACTTTGGAAGCAAAATATGTTACTTGTGATTCAGCTATTCAAAAGTTTGTTTGGTTATAAAGATTTTTAGAAAGTCTTGAGATAGTACTACATTCTGCAGATCCTGTAACCATACATTGTGATAGTATGGTTGCCCTCGCATATGTCAAGGATCCTAAATATCATGGAAAGAGGAAGTATATTCAGACTTGATATCACTACATTCGAGATAGAGTCTCACATGGAGAAGTAGTACTCAAACATACTTCTACAAGCAAAATGGTGGTTGATCCCTTAACTAAACCTATTTCTAGAGATTTGTTCCAATCTCATGTAAGGTCTTTGGGTTTTAGTAAATTGTAAAAGATATGTTTAACTTATTAACTTATATATTTATACCACAATGCACATTTACAATTTCATATTTTATTTGCATTCATTAAAGTATAATGAATAATTTAGGATATTTGCTACATCACACATTTTTCCATGATGGTAGATATCACTAGGTTAAATGGTTGGTTATTCACACAGCAATCAGTTTCGACGCTAAGATAGCATACGAGATGAGACTTTAGAATTCTGAAGATTAAATTAGAGAATTCTTTACAATGTCGCCTTAGATAAGCTAAGATGAGGTTTATGAAAAATCGAACATGAAATTTTTCCTCACATCATGTAGCCTGAGAATAGCCGAATGTGAGATTTCAAGTGAATACTCGAGAAAATACTATCTTGAAGTTCTCAAGTCTATCGCTTATGTAGTGATTGGACTTAAATTCGTATGGTAATTTAGAATGACATCCTCATTTTTTTTGTGATAATAATATCGTAGCTTGTAAATCATACTACATGTGATTTAAGACGACCATATAGGGAGTGAGAAATGGATCCTTGCTTTCTTGTTGTGTGAGTCATATATATGTAGATCATTAATCATGATCTATTTGTGCCCTTATGATTTTGAATTATGTTATAATTCAGAAATTTGATGTTTCTACTTTAATTTGTTATCTTATGACCATGAATGGTGCAAACTAAAGGGATATGTTTGAGAAAACAGTCAAATAGAAGTTGAGTAACATGAGGATCAAAGGAAGACAATTTAGTAACAAATTATGATAAAATTGTAGTGTACGGTACTTACTGGTGCCCACCACATATAAATTCTTTTTTCAAAATTACATTATATATATATATATATATATATATATATATATATATATATATATATTTGAAAATAAGCACGCTACTAGAAAGGAGATTAAGCATGTTCTAAGTTTTAAACTTTAGAGGGGTTAAAAATATTTAATTTAATGTGACTGAATTGGTTTGGGACATATACAAGTATTTTATTTTGCAGTGAGATATTGCCATGTTAGTTACATAGAAACTTAATATGATACTCCCACATTGTTTGAAGACACTTGTTGGTCGCACACATGACTAACCTGTATGAAAAGATTATAATGCATGATTTTAAAGAGAAAAGAACATTTGGTACTCATTGTGTCCGAGTGGGAGATGTTGGAGGGTCGAGTCGACTCGTGGAGCGTTCACATGGGCTCCAAGTTTCATGAATAGTCACAATGTGAATGAGTGCATCTTTTGATCTCAAGAATCACATCTATTCGATAGACACCCATTAAAATAGACACACCCTTTGAGATTTTTTCTATAAATAAGTATTGACACCTCCAAGGTTTTAATCTCATCAGATTACAAAAAATTTGAGTAGTCTTGATTAGTCAGTGTGTGAATATTATTGAAAAATACTCTAATAGTATTTTTCTTGCCGACAAGAGAAGAAACAAAAAACGGTTGTAAACAAGTCTTTCGAATCCGAATGGTACGCTTCCGTTTTAATGTTTCCGTATTAGTTTACATTTTATATTCAGATTCGTCTGAATAAGATCTTCAAAATGACATTCACAATTTTTTTTATTAGTTTTCAAATACGTATTGGATTCAATATGATACTTTCAGAATTTTCAGTTTTTCAATTTCGTGTTGAATTCAATATGGTACTTCAAATGTAAAGCCAATGATATAATGTTCACTATTTTTTTATCAAAATTTCACATTCGTAATAAATTTAACATGTTGCTTCTGAACCTTAGTTTCCACATCATGTTGAATTTAATATGGTATTTTTTCATAATCTAATTATATTTTCAGATTTGTCTGAATAAAATCTATAATAGCACATTCATCATTTTTTCCATTAGTTTTTAATTTCGTGTTGAATTTAATATGGTACTTTCAGAATTTTCATATTTAATTTCGGATTGAATTCAATATGATACTTTAAATATATATTCCTTTGATGCCAATTATATCATGTTCACTATTTTTCATTAAATTTTAACATTCGTATTGAATTCAATACAAAATTCATCATCATATTGAGTTCAACAAAATATTAAATCATATAACAAAATATATCCAAACGAATATTATTTGAAACCAATGATCATTCATTCATAAATCTGTAATTAAATTAGGCAAACGATACATAAAAAAAATGTTACTGTTATTTTAAGAATATAAAAATGGTTTATTTTTAATTTGATAATTGTTCATACTTTTATGGCATAAAAATATATGTTATCAAATATATGATTCCAGATTTGTAGGAGACGTTATCGTCACTTTGTTTGGTTCGGATTTGAAATTGGGACCAAACGATAACAATTAACGCGAATTTGAGGGTCAATTGGTTCAAATAAAAAGTTGCAGGAAATTTTGATGAATTAGCCCTTCTAATGAGACCATCCTATCATTAAACTTAAACAATTCAATAAAATTAATTAATATAAAAATATTTTTTTATGACATAATAATCCTAGTTGGATTTATATTTTAATAAATTAAGTTAATTTTCACAAGTACATGCCAACAAGAAGTTGCTAATTTTGGGAACATGATAAAATCTCTTTTGTCAATAGTCTTGTGGACCTTAGTCATTAACTACCACTTTGTGATGTAGTTACTGTGCACAACAAAGTAACATGTTAACATGTAATATATTTATTTATTTATATTAAAAAATAGAAATACAAAGAGTTTAAAAAAAGAAAGGCCAATGGGTTGAACATTACATGTAAAATCATGGTGGGGCACATGCTACTGCTATACATGTGCACCTTTACTTTATTTTGAGCCCATGATATATAAGTATGTCATATTCTCTATGCGCATTGTGAGGTCTTTCAGTCTCCACTCATTGTCCATTTGCCTTTTTCTTAAATGAAAAACGAAAATCACATTCCCAACCTAAAGTATTGGAGTTGAAGAGAAGAGTCACTTATAAATGTCAAGAAAAATCTTCTCTCTTGAGTTAATTTTCAGGATTAAGAGAAGTTTAAGACCACTTTACAATAATAATTTTTGAAATTTTAAAAAAATTACTACAACAACTAGGTTGGATAAATTGTGAATTTCAAATTTTAAAATCATCGCAAACTCTTTTTATTTTTTTGTAATAAATTTTTTATCCAAATAGTGTTTTTTTAATCTTTAATTTATAATTTATTGAGAACAAAAACATAGAAAAATTACAAAACACAAATGTGTCGTTGAACTGTTTTTAGGCATTGTTCTTTTGTTTAGTGTTTCAATTTTTGTTCCCCAATAATTGAGAAGATCGATAGACAGACAGACGAGAACAATAAAATCTTGTTTCCATTGAACTCAAATAAATAATATGTCATTACAGAATATAATTAATTATTCTTAAACTTTTTATTCTGTTTTAACATTCTAAAAATATAAAAATAATACTGAAAAAAAAAAAAAAAACACCAGACAAATGCCAAACGCAACATCAGTACTTTTTTATTTTTTTGTGTTCCCAAAAGACTTCCAATAGAGAGAGAAACAGATAATTATCAATTTATGTGATGTTTCTAAAAAATAAAAATAACACACACACATATATATATATTATTTAATTTTTGTTTTAGAAAAAATAAACAAAAATAAGAAACAAGCCCTTGACATCCACTGGCATGGTTAAAAATGTTAATAAAATAATTTAAAATCAAAGATTTTATTTATTATATTATTTTATTTAATAAAACTATTATTAATATATATTTGTAATGGTTACATTTATGTGTCCTCGTTACATTATATAAACATTATTATTGTGATTAAATTATTAAATTTATTAAAATGGCTTTGTGAATTCCGTTATAAATATATATTCTACAATGTGATTATTATAATATTTATGTGTATAATTAGTTATTTTATTAATTATAATATTATGAATACTTAATATTAAACTAAGAGTTGCATAATCCATACATTATATATGACTATTTGAGAATGAAAGAAAATGTAAATAAATATAAAAAAAATAGGGAGAAGTAAACAAAAGAGTATAATACTATATGTTAATACATATAAAATAGTTAGTATGATTTTATTGAGATATATAAACAAAGAAAAATGATATTTTGTTATATTTTACATATATTATTCACATGATGATTTACGGATAATAGACTCTGTGATCGATTCAATATATGGATATCATATTTGCACCTTGACTCATTAGATCATTGAATTTTAGAAAAGACTATTCAACCATGTGCATAGAAGGAACATATATCTTCTCTCTATTTTATGTTGTATTTAATTTATTTGATTGTCAATACTCTTAGTTATTTAAAGAGATTGAAATTGCATGTAATATTTATTTATTATTTATGTAATTATGTGAAATTAAAAAAAATAAAGTAAAAAATCACATAAGTATTTAAAGTTTTTTTTTTTAGCTCTCTCTCTCCTCATTTAATCTGTTTTTGAAAAAATGTTATCTTTTTAAACCCTCTTGTAGATGAGATAGCCGCAAGACTATCGACCGAAGCTCACTGCCGCCGTCGTTGCATCTGGTCGCCGAAGCTCGTCGCTGCCGTCGTGTCTGGTTGCATCCTGTCGTCCGCTTGCAAACTTCAAACCCTGACGTTGCCGCCGTGTTTTCAGATTTGGCTCGCTGCGTTGCTCTACCACCACCACCACCATCGCAAAATCGAATCGAAGATGAATCGCAAGATCTCCGATGTAGATTGCAAAATCGAATTGAAGATGAAAAAATAATTGAATCTTCAAATCGAAGAGGCAACGATCGATGAACAGATCACGATTCGCAAATCGATGATGATGAAGACAAAGAATCGACAACGAGATTTGAAATCGTTAATGATGAAGACAATGATGAACAGAATCGACGACGAAGAGCAGAAGCGATGAGAAGATTAATCGATTGATGAACACCAGTCGTCATTGATGAAGACGATGATGACGTTCAATGATCGAAGCGCAATCGTCTTCAATGGTCGAACAACAATAGGTGAACCATCGCTGCAGACGGCCGTTGCAATGGTACATTGCGGTGAACAATTTGGTGGTGGATGTTCACAACAACCGATCTTGCGGTGGTTGCTTCTAAATCCCAGCACTGTTCAATCGTCTGTTAATAATTGTATGTAAATATTCATAAATGTTCATGTGTGTTTTGTTTTCTGTGAATGTTCATATAATTTTGTTTGTAAATGTTCATATTCACGTTTGTTGTTTTGTGTTGATTTTATTTTATTTTTTTTTGCAAATGTTCATATCAATTTCTTTGGTAAATGTTCATATTCATGTTTGTTATTTTGTGTTGATTTTGTTTTATTTTTTTGCGAAAATTCATATAATTTTTTTTAGTAAATGTTCGTAGTTGTTTTGGTGAACGTTCATGTCGTGAATTGGTTCTGTATTGATTTTGTTTAATTTTTTTGCAAATGTTCATATCGATTTTTTGGTAAATGTTCGTAGTTTTTGGTAAATGTTCGTAGTTGTTTTAGTGAACGTTTATATTGTGAATTTGTTCAAGCAAATTTGATCTCCATTTTTCAAAAAGTATGAATATTCACAAACCAGCAAAAAGTTACCAAAGAAAATCGAAATTCATATTGTCGGAAAAAGAATTTTTTGTAGATTAATTTGATTTTATTTGTTTTTTATTTCTATCAACGGTGAATCGCATGAGATGATTTTGATAATTTGTTGGTTTTTAAAAAGATAATTATCATATTTTTTAATAGAATGACATAAATTGTAAATACAATACAAATAAGGAGTAATGACCAAGGACTAAACTATAAAAAGATTACAGGGACCAAAAACTTAATGTAAACATTTGAAAAATTATTTTCTCAATACATTATCTTTTAAAGACCAAAAAATAAAATTCCCGTATTTAAATATAAAAATCTAAAATCCTAGAAAAGAACATATGTATTTAAATATATATTAACCCTTGAATATCATTGTCATTGTTGGGTGCTTAGAGTTGACATGTAGTTAACAATTGACAGTTAGAAGTTGCAATTCCTTAATAATTAATAGTGGCCGTTAACATGGGGTTCGCAAAACCAAAATGACATGTCAACCAATTTATGTTTTTATTTTATTTTAAAACACCACCATAATTCCCTAACTAAAATTAGAAGTTTTAACTTAACTGAGTATGAAATTTAACCAAGCGTTTGGTAATTGTCTCACATTAATTTTATGATTATATTATTTTTAAAAAAAACAAGTAATTATTTTTGTTGGAATATGTTGTTTAAGTAGTAACACATTCACATAGTTTAACGCCCCATGTGACCCACTGAGCTGGTAACTTTTGAAACGAGTTTACGTGACCTAAAATGCTATTCCCCAATTACTAGTAGTAGTCCTTATGGTACTTTATATGTCATATAATTTTTTCTAATCCTTTTGATATGAGATCTCAAAATATTTACTCTGAAAAAGTCGTCATCTTCTTGTTGGCCCAGTTCGTTAGTTCATCACTTTGATTGGTGGTATAAACAACAATCCGTAAGCAGATGCAAGGTACTTACTGTTTGTTACACTAAGTGAGTTTCAAATCTTGAAGACACATACACCTATTACGTAATATTATATTGCCCATTATTTTTATTTTATTATTTTGTTTTAATTTTATTTTAATTTTAAATTATGTGGGGATTGTTAGGAAAATAATTTAAAATTAAATATTTTATTTATATAAATTAGATTATTTTATTTAATAAAATTATTATTAATATATATTTATAATGGTTATAATTATGTGTTTTAATTACTTATTTATTACACATTATTATTGTGATTAAATTATAAATTTATTGAAATGACTTTATAAATATATATGTTACAATAATATTTAGTGTATAATTAGTGATTTTATTAATTATAATATTATGAGTATTTAATATTATAATAAGAGTTACATAATCTATACATTTTATATATATATGTGTGTGTGTGAAAGAAAATATGGAATGATGTAGAGAAATTAAAAAAAAATAGTGTGATACGATATGATGATAGTATATAGAAATAGAGAGAAATTATATTTTATGATATTTTGCGTATATTAGTTACTTGATGATTTATGGGCAATAGGTTCGCGAAAGGTTTAATATAGAGATGTCCTGTTTGCACCTTAACTCCTTAGATCGTTATATCTTGCGAATGTTTCGTCATTCAACCTTGTGTATAAAAGGAATGTATATCTTCTTAAGACAATATTTACACGCTTCGATCAACCAGATATGTATTTTCTCTCTATCTTATGATTTATTTTATTTATTTAATTATTCATGTTCTTAATTATTTAAAGAGATTGAAATTGCATATGAAAATAATTTATTTATTTAACTTATATTTGCATAATTATGTGAAATTTCTTTTTCGAATTTCAATCAAGATTGAAATTTACATAATTGTGATTTCTCATATATTCCACTTCCACTAATTTAATAATTTTTGGATCAAGTTCAAAAATATTTCAGTCAAGTTAGTAATAGTAATAGTAGCTCCTATATTCTTTTTAATGGTTGTGAGGCGGAAGGGGTCAATTTATGCGAGCCCGTGAGATTATAATCGTGGGGGCAGGTTTGGCTTCACAAATTGGAAAGCGATCAATTAGGCATTTATTGAAAAGAAAAGAAAATCACATCAAAATTAATTTTTGGGCAGAAGAGGTAGGTGCATCTGTTTCTCCATGCACGTGATTTGTAAGAGATATTCCCTTGCCATTAAATATTTCTTTCTTTATAAAACTTATAAAAGAAAAAGACAATTTTTTTTTTTTTTTCATTTATATTAATTAATTTTAATTATAATATAATTCAACACTACTTAATATCAATTAGAGGATGGATTCAATTTATTTGAGGTTAACTAAGACTAATAAATTTATAAATAACTTATTTAAAAAAAATATCTAATAATTTTCTCAAATATTTCAGATTTTCAGGGTAATATCTTAAAAATGAAAGAGTTCAAGGACTATCCTGCAAATTGTTTCGGGCCGTTGGGTTTTAGTGTTGGTCCTGTAATTGGTGAACACAGTCCTTGCCCGTCATTTAACTAGGCCACAATTAGCTAAAAGGTTCTCTCTCCATTGGGCCTTCACAATCCCCCCTCCTCCTTTTCGTGAAACAAAAACCGAGTCACAAAGCGCCTACCTAAGCACGAAACCCTCTGCTAAAGGGTTGCTAAGGTAGCCTCAACAGAGAGAGAATTAGGGACGGCAATTGAACTCGAAGTATCAGGTAATTGAACCAAATTGAATGGTTCAATTTTGAAACCAGTCAAATAGTTTTGGTTACTGTTTTGGTTTCAGAATTAATAATTGAAACGGTTTTGATTTTAAAATAATAATTACGAAAACGAACCACATAACCATTATTTTAAATATATATTATCTTTAATTTTTTATTTATTTATCCTTTACCTCTAGTTGTGTGTACATGTATCATATAAAAATTTGCACATTTTTACCACTAGTTTTGGGTTTTTGTTTTATTAGTTTGTAATAAATTATTATGTGTTGTACTTTAATATATTTTTAGATGGTTATTGTTACCATTAATGATTTTGTGATTTAGTTTTTTTTTTTTTTTTTTTTGAAATTTATGTTTTACATTTTAGTTATGTTTTAATTTACAATTTTACTAACTTGGATCGCTAGAGAAAATTAATAAATACATAAATTTTTTTAACGGTTTTGTGGTTTTGATTCTGTATTAAGTAAAAATTTTGAGTCAACCTCTAAAATTTCTAAAATTAAAAAGGGCTAAAATAACATTATTAAAGGTGATTTTTTCATGAAATCACTTTTAATATGAATGAAAATAGTTACTACACTTTAGCTAAAAGAAATTTCATTAATTACCTTTGTTATCCATTTTGATCCCTGAAACTATTATTATCACTGGTTTCGTTTTCTTGACACATAAAATACTTCTCTAATTTTTCATTTAAAGTAACAATCCTCAAAGAAATCAAGCAAAAAACATTAATCAAACCAAGGAAATTACCATGGCCAAGTCTAGTTACCCAAAGTAACTAAGGCTAAAAAACTCGGTTCAAATCCAATTGATTCGGTTTCCTATCAAGTCATGTATTAAATGAACCATCAAATCAACCTCCCATCAAACATTAAATGCTTGGGATGACATGTAAAGATCACATTCAAGACACCTAGATATTTTGAACAAAATATCTTAAGGAAACCAAATTGCTTGGAAACTAACTACACGGTTACAAGACTAGCTGAGCCGATTCCATTCTATCAAAGGGCATTCAATACCCATGAAATCAAGTGTCATGATCATACATTAAATATAAAATGACAAGAAGACTACATTATTTGAACCTCCAAAGCATTTAATGCAAGCCAACCAAACTAGTTCAAGTAACTAGTACTTAGCCACCAAACCAAACCGAAATATATCCTATCAAGAAATAAATGCCCCATGTGTAAACCAATCATAGACAATGATTGCCAATGATGACTAATCATTACCAATTATGAGTAATGATTGCCAATCATTAGCAATCATTGCCTAAGATATTTTAAGATTTTGTAATCATTACAAAATATTAGGAAATTTTAGATAATCTTCCAAATTCGTCCAAAACCATCAAAATACAATGCATCAAAAGGTGACCCCTAGACTAAACACTACCTAAGGTGCAGGCTGGGTATGCCTGTGCATTGGTGAATGTGCAGGCATCCCGAGCCTATAAATAGGGGCCTATTTTCATTTGGAAGAGGTCTGAAAATCATACATTCTCTTTCTAAGTGCGAGCAATCCTTTTAGGTCACTAGGGTTTTCAAGATTTATCTTCAATAAACACCTTGAAATGCTGCTGAAATACCGCCCTGGAGGAGTTCTTGAGGATCTTGGAAGAAGATCTCAAGAGGTTGAAGGCAACTGATTGAGGACAACGAAGAAGATCCAAAGAAGGAAAATAAGGTATTTTGTTTAGGGAAAGAGCATTCCTCTAAACTAGGAATGTTTCTTGACGATCCTTTGTTTTTGTCTTAAATATGGTAGTTTTGCTAGTACATAGCATGCTCATATAACATTTAGACTTGATTTTCCATGCACATATTGTATCTATCGAGTAATTAACTAAAAAATGGTAAAAACATGTCACAATTATCAAACCATGTCAAAATCATCAAAATCATGTCAAGAACATCAAGAACATGTGAGGATTTTTATAAAATATCTATTACACCATGAGTTGTGCATAGTATCTGTGATTCTCTCATGAGCACATCAAATCGAACTCTCTTAATTGTTAATCTAACCATAACTGTTAATATGTGACTTTACTTTCCTGCTAAACGTCAGGATCACAGCCTGGCCCATGTCATAGGCTTGTGGATTAGCAGCTTTAACTGTTAATAACTATTAATAATTGACTTTACCTTCCTGCTAAACGTTAAGATCATAACCTGACCCATGTCTCAGGCTTGTGGACTGACACCTTTACATTTCTTCAATCATAGCCTGATACTAAGTCTTCAGGCTTATTGGTGGCGGAATATTACGTCGTCACTTTCACCGCAAGTGTATGAGTCAAGTTTTAGTATAGATGGGTAGGAGTAGGGGTTGTCGTATCTACATGTATTGATTGAGATTATTATCGAGTACCGCGATTGTCATAACCTAATTTTATCTAGGCGACATAAATTGAGTTTATAATTAATAAATACTAATACTAAGTTAATTAATCTAACTATATTAATATTATATTGAGATGTTTAGGGAAAAGATTGCCTAAGGATTAACTTCGTTTACAAAAACGTGTTTGGTCTCGTTTAGTTTATAATAACGGCGTTCGACCTATCCGACAATCTCTATATTGTAAACTCACTCGCCACCTCTCCTGAGTGTAAGACGAGTGAATATGCAACTTTGCGTCAATGAAGAAGTCCGCCTCAACGTGTGAACGATACTAGGTCACATGAGTCTTACCCCAACGTTATTGATTGCACACTTTCTAACTCCCTCTAGGGTTATTAGATCGTCGCGTTGTGTTTAACCTAGTCCGAATTCGGGGTTACCTCTCCCGAGTGTCAAACCTTGTATTCTCTAATTATTTAAACAAGCATAATATCAAAGAATAACGGTAAACACAATCGAAATAGTGAAGAACAACCATTAACAAAACATAACTCAAATAAACAATGATTTCATAAATATTATTAATCCCTAGACAAAATTCATTTAGCTCATGGCGTAACTATTTATACAATGAGAAACGAGCTAAACATGTTCAACAACCTATCGAAATTAAGAAAATAAAGAGAGAAAAGAAAAAACTTAGCCGTAGTCCAAAGATTTGTCGCTGAAATCGTTCAACGATCGCTTCTCATACTTCACAACGTGTTCTTCTCCTTTGGAATTGGTTGAGTACTCCCCAAAACACTCTCAAAATATCCTAAGACCTCAGGGGTCTCTAATGGACGGGGGTGAGAGAAGAAGAGAGGAGAAAAACTTACATAGGGACAAAAATATCTAAATAAATATCTAAAAAGTGTGTAGAGTGACCGCCGCGGCGGTGGGCTCACTGCCTTGGCAGTGGGTATGTTGGTTGGGTCACGGCCTCGGTGGTGGACTCGGCGGAGGGATCAGAGACCTCTCGTTGTTTCACCGCCGCGGTGGTAGATCTCACCGCTGCGGCAGTGGGCTTTCAGCAAGAAAAGCCCTTTTCTGCATATTGACCTATGCGGCGGTGGGCTGCTGGTCTGAATTTTGCCCTTATGCTTGTTTTCTCACCGTTCTTGATCCGATTTGATCGTTTATGATCCGCTTTCATGCCTTTTCACCCCCCACACCTGATTTATACAAAAATATATAAAAACGTATTAAAATATAATAAAACCTAATAAACATACTCGAAAACTAACAGGTTCGATTTAGAAATAGATAGGTAAATTACACCTATCAAATACCCCCAAACTCAGAATTTTGCTAGTCCTCGAGCAAAACACCCACACAATACAAAAAAGTATAACAACTAATTATGAAATTAAAAACTAAAAATGAAAAACACTAAAAATAATAATGTACAAGTTTTAAATATCATTGACCGGCCAAATAATTTTTTCCTCATCGGCCCCCAATCCTATCAAGTTTAAGAATAAAACACATCATGTGGTATTCTAGAATTTCAACATTCAATGATAGTAAGTGCCATTTTAAATCCTGTTCAAAGTGTGTGGGACAAAACTCAAATATACAACTATCCGTCGATCAGATGAGATTATCCATCAATAAAGTTCACGACTAAAACCATTAAGGTATAGGGAATCCATAAGCCTGACCTGTGATCTATTCTCCATTAATGTAAGCTTGGTAATCTGAAAAGATCATTAGGACTTGGTTCGGTTTTGGAAAAATGGCCAAGGGTATATCGAAAATAGAAAACGGGTTAACGTCCTGAACTTGACAATACCAAGGCACATGCTTGGAACTCTCACACTCGAAACCCCACAGATAAAATTGAAATAATCCTGAGCAATACATTTAAGAACGTCGTACTTACTTGTCAAAAGAAATGGAAATTATACTATATGTACATATGTTTTTTTTTAACAACCACACCCCTAAACTTATTCGATTATTAGAATTTTACGGGTGTGGTTTAAAACGAAAGAAAAATGACAAGTGAGTATTTGAATACCGAACCAATTAAAAGTTCGCCCTAAACCCAACTACTTACTTCATGTAGCATTTGCCACTGCTAACTTGATTTACTCAAATTGTACCTTCGGCTCGGCGATACAGGTTTGGAAAAAGTTCAATTGGCCAGGATATTTGTTATGTGTTCAAAATTGAAACGGATATTTGGCTTCAACAGGATAACGAGGGATAAACATTTAATTAGGTAAGCTTCAAAGGTTCAAGTGATAAAAACGAATGCCTAAATCATATCTCCCGAACTACCTCACCTAGGATTTCGCCTCGAATTTCCCCCAAATCAAGTTCTAAAATCCTTATTGTCATGAATTTGGTTGACAGATAATCATTTTCAAATCAAATAGACAGTTATACATTGAGTTTACGTGCTCGTGTATTTAGGATCTACAATATCTTTTACTAAAACGATGCGTCAAGCACACAGAACACACATGAATGAGCTTTAAGCTCGACCTCAATAAACAACCAAGGGACTGACTCATCATCAGGTAATGGCCTAGATGAAGTTAAAACTCAGCCCATAACAACAACTAACCTAAACAAACATGTACACAATAAAAACAAAACAACATTAACTATAACTAAAACATATACTAAATATACTACACATCACCACTGAACTTAAAATGAGTAATGTCCACAATAACCTATCAACGATCCCAATGACAGCATATAACATGATAATGAAGACGGGGTTTTAAAACACGTACCTGGGAGGCGAGAGAATCTCGCCTCCGAATCAAGTCGGCTGTAATGGATTTAACTTATTTTTTACTTGGGTTGCCTCCCAAGAAGTGCTTGGTTTAAGGTCTTCAGCCTAACACGGAGAAGTGCTCGTCAAAGAGCGATTTTCGCCCATAGTAAATATCGTATAACACTACGTATGGGTCTTGATTCAGAATGCCCTCAAGCTTGGTGAGATATTGCTCTGGATGGCTTGATCTTTCAACAAAACCTCTTACCAGCTTATGTACTTGGTGGGCATGAAGGGACGTTGCTAATGGCGATGAAGGACAAGTGAGCCACATCAGATCCTCGTAGATGTGATTGTCTGGGATCGACGGTGGCATCACGATTTGAATCTCCAATGGTGACGAATCACAATCGTAGATCCAGGCTTGGGTTCTCGTCTCATTCGAGTAATCATATTTGAACTCTCTCAAGCTCATTTCGCTCATTTTCGGCTCCTCATGGTGACTTTCACTGAATGTGGCTTGTGAATCTCCCAGTGCCACCATGTCGGACTTGGTCTCAATAAAATAGATTAGCTGACCGATTTGCGTCTAAAGAGACGTTATGGTCGCATTGATTTCAGTGCAAATTGTCTCAATGTTATCAAGACGATCTTCATGCTCATTGATCCGGGCATTTGTTTTCCTTAAAACTCTCTGAGTCTCCCCTATGACAGTAGCTAATATTTCTTCTAGGTTGGGGAAAGACTCCTCATCGTGGTCCGGAGTGTCAATCTATGGCGCCGTGGTGTTGAAACAATCCTCCAAGTTTTGGTGACTTGGAGAATAATTCTAACTCTGATAATCAAAGGCCGCCAATTCCTCAAACGACCAAAAGGGTTCATCCGCAGTTAGTTCATAGAAAGAGGTGGTACCATTTTCTCCTTCCACCTACGTTTTGGTAGCGGCCTGTAACCCGTCGAGGAAATTCATGAGTTGACATTCCCTCGGGAATCCATGTTTCAGAAATTGGAATAGCAATTCCTTGTATTAATCCCAAGCACTATAAAACAACTCGGAATCCCGTTGAAAGAAATGCATCAATACTTGTCGATCTAACATCTCCAAGTACCCTGCATAAGAAATAAAAATAAAATTACAAACAAAAATTATACACAAAAGAAATGCCTAAATTAAAATCGGGTCATTTACTCACAATATCGACAATAATCTAAAACACAATCCCCGGCAATTGCGCCAAAAATTTGGTGGCGGAATATTACGTTGCCACTTTCACCGAAACTGTACGGGTCAAGTTTTAGTATAGATGAGAAGGAGCAGGAGTTGTCGCATCACAAGGATTGGTTGAGATTATTATTGAGTACCGCGATTGTCATAACCTAATTTTATCTAGACGACATAAATTGAGTTTATAATTAATAAATACTAATACTAAGTTGATTAATCTAACTATACTAATATTATATTGAGATGTTTAGGAAAAATATTACCTAGGGAATAACTTCGTTTATAAAAATGTGGTTAGTCTCATTTAGTTTACAATAACAGCGTTTGACCTATCCGACAATTTCTGTATCGTAAACTCACTCGCCATCTCTCTCAAGTGTAAGACGAGTGAATATGCAACTTCGCGTCAATGAAGAAGTCTCTCTCAATGTCTTAATGATACTAGGTCACATGAATCTTGCCTCAACATCATTGATTGCACACTTTCTAACTCCCTCCCGGGTTATTAGATCGTCGCGTTGTGTTTACCCTAATCCGAATTCGGGGTTAGATCTCCCGAGTATCAAATACCGTATTCTCTAATTATCTAAACAAGTATAATATCAAAGAATAACGATAAACACAATTGAAATAGCAAAGAAAAACAATTAACAAAACACAACTCAAACAAACAACGATTTCATAAATATTATTAATCCATAGATAAAATCCGTTTAGCTCATGGGTATAACTATTTATACAATGAGAAATGAGCTAAACATACTCAACAACCTACCAAAGTTAAGAAAATAAAGAGAGAAACAGAAAAACTTAGCCGTAGTCCGAAGATTTGCCGCTAAAACCGTTCAACGATCGCTTCTCTTACTTCACAACGTGTTCTTCTCCTTTGGAATTAGTTGAGTACTTCCTAAAACATTCTCAAAATATCCTAAGACCTTAGGGGTCTCTAATAGCCAGGGGTGAGAGAAGAAGAGAGGAGAAAGGCTTACATAGGAAGCAAAATATCTAAATAAATATCTAAGAAGTGTGTAGAGTGACTGCCGCGGCTGTGGGCTTACTGCCTCGGTAGTGGGTATGTTGGCTGGGTCAAGGCCTCGGCGGTGGGATCAAAGACCTTTTTGTTGTTTCACTGCCGCGGCGGTAGGCTTTTAGCAAGAAAAGGCCTATTTGCATATTGACCGCCGCGGCGGTGGACTGCTGGTATGAATTGCCCTTATGCTTGTTTTTCCACTGTTCTTGATCCAATTTGATTGTTTATGATCCATTTTTATGCCTTTTCATCCCCCACACCTGATTTATACAAAAGTATATAAAAACATATTAAAACGTAATAAAACGTAATAAATGTACTAAAAAACTAACAGGTTCGGTTTGAAAATAGATAGGTAAATTACACCTATCACTCATGGACTGGCACCACACACACACACACACTCACTCTACACCATTGAGACCCTTGTGGCTAAAAATTCGGGATAAATGAAGGACCTCTATTCCTTCGGGGATATGTGTGAACCTTCTTTAGGAACGTTCTCATCTTTCTTAGTTACGAGTATGACTAACATATATATATGGTATTTTCTTTCCTTTTCAACTAGCAACTAACATACTAACATTAATCTAACCAAAATAAAAAAGTTCGATTGTGGTGTTCTTGACAAAATCAAGGATGTTCACAAACCATTGTGTGGTTTATGTTTTGTTTAATAACTAAAATCAAATCAAATTAGTTTATTTTGTATAAAACAAACTATGTGATGAACTGATTCTCATTAATCTGAGATAACCCGTGTACGGGTTTGGTCACCTATCTAAATAATTTAGTCTTATTTCTTGCATATTGGAATTACATGTCGACCTGATTCCCCGTGTTTATTGGGATGTGTAGGCAACCTTTATAAAGTTCGGTTGTTAGGAAAATACAAAGTATTTATGTTTCTTATATACTGTCATTGGGTTGTCATTTCTAGTTTAGATGTAGTTTACTTGTTTTTCATTACATTATACAAAAATGCATAAAAAGACAAAAAATATAAAGGGAATTGTTTTGTTAACAAAAACCAAAGAAAAATGATTAGATGTTGATTAAATGTGAACATTTATCTAAACTGATGTACAATCTTCGGACGGGTGTCTTGGGGTGCCTAATATCTTCTCCGAGTATAACTTACCCCCGAACTTTAAAGAAATCTCTTGTAAAGACCAAATGTTTTAGGAGTCAAAACTTGGGCCATTTTCAAAGTAAAAATGAATTTATAAAATTCCTGTGACTTAACACACCATTTAACCCCATGCTAGGTGGCGACTCAATTTTTTCATATAATTCTCAACCTAGGGAACGTTTTTAAAATCGGTGCCTAGAAAAGTCCCTGAAGAACATGTTTTCTAAAATGAAGGGATTTTTGAGGATTTCGAGAGGGAAGAATGCAAACTTGTTTTCCTCGTCTTCCCGATCTTTACTTCCTTTTTCTTTTGGGGAAAATCCGGGGTGCATTAACACCAAGGCATAAAACAAGGTAATCCTAGGCACGTGTCTAGGATCAAGGCTCATGGACAGAGGCATACGACGGTATGCGTGGGTACACAAGGACATCGTTGGACGATGTGAGAGGACATCGGGCGTCGATAAAACAAGCTACAGGGATCCTAGGCACAATATTAGGATTAGTTTTCATAGAGACAATACGAAGGCAAACTTAAGTACGAAGCCAAGCTAACGAGGCAGAACATGGGCACAAAACAATGTTTTCAAAGGTTCTTGTTCAAAATTTCAACCCAATACGGCTACAGGCAAGAGTCGGGGTTGCTTTATATGCGACGGTCCTCACCGAATGAAAGACTGTCCAAAGAAAGAGAAACTAACAGCGTTGGTTCAGGAGAAATAGATGATAAAGGCTCTGAACATGAGATGGAGCCCTTCAACACTATGTTGTTGGTAGACAACGGACATAATGGGTGCGGTCTAAAATTGGGTAAGTGATGAACTTGATTTGGGGTGTAGGGTACCGGAAACAACCTTATGTTCTATGCTAAAATATAACCAGAGGTGGCTGGTTATTGAGGAGTTTCCAAATAAAGTTAATGTGGGAATAAACGAGCTGGTGATAAGTCCGGTCATAAGGCATTTTGTGACAAACATGTTGTAATGAGTTGCAACATTCTGAAATAAAGATGCGTGCAGATTGAAAAGACTGTGGCAGTGGTATTGTCATAGGTGTATGCGAAAATTAGAGGGTCGAGTTGGGATTGATCTGACGAGGGAGTCAAATTCTTTTGGTGAGGGTGGTTTGTTAGCCCCTAACAAAGTTAGAGGACCATTTGGCAACAGAAAAGACCTTGGCACGCGACCAAGGCAACGAGTATTGAAGATACGGTAGCATGAATTAAAGGAACGGGGCAGCGTTGAACCAAGCTGTTGGGTACGTGTTGACAAAATGGGACGTCACGGGTTAATGCTAGCGGGCATTAGGTGACACCAAGGCATGAAACAAGGTGATCCTAGGCATGCGGTTAGGATTAAGGCTTATGGACAGTGGCATGCGGAGGCATGCATGGACATACAAGGACATTACTGGACGATGTGGGTAGACATCAGGCATCGATAAAACAAGGTGTGGGATCCTAGGCGCAATATTAGGATAGACATTCACGAAGACGATGTGAAGGAAAGCTTGTGCATGAGGCCAAGCTAATGAGGAAAAACGTGAGCATAAAACACGTTCTGGCCATAAGGGCGGCATGGCGAGACGTTAACGAATGTCGGCGTGACTAAGGAAACGAGATGGAAAATGGATAATGTTTTGGCACAATGTTGAGCAAGAAAAGTCACTGAGAATGAGGTCTAGCTCGTGGTGAACTGAAGTTATCAAGCATGTGTGAACAGTTCTGGGTAGTTGTGGATAGTTTTCAGGTTGGAAAATTTTCATTATATGGGCTGGACATGTGTTGAATATGTGTCAAAAGTCTGCCTGTGCAGTTAGAGCTATCAACTACCATTGTTCTCTATAAATAACCATTTGTAGTCTGATTTTGAGGCAGTAGAATTTGTCCCTGCAAATTTTTAGACCGATATTGTAAAACTGGTTACTTATTTCTTGAGTTATAAATACAAAGTTGGCATTGCTCGTAAACTGCGGTGTGCTTGTGTGTGGGTACATTTTACATTATGTTTTGGTGTGGTTCCATTGCATTGTAGGGATTTCACACGGATGGCTAGTTGTAGCGGTAGCTAGACCATCACCCAGTTAAAAATTTGTGGTGAAAAATTGACCTTGTGACAACAACCATGATATTGGAAATGGTTCTAACAGAATAGATGGGTCTGTGAGTCTTGACCCATTTGGTAATGTCGTGTGGGGCTTTTTCTCTTTCAGCTGCAACAAATTTCGAATCACTGACATCCTTGGCACCTCTGTACCTGGAATCATCATCATCATTTTTTGATAAATCAATCATCACACTTACAATAGTTAACCATGAACACATTTGTAGGTTTTTACCTGGTAAAGGTAGGAGATTGAAAGATCTCTGCTTTTGATCAGACATATACCCTTTGAGGAACGAAAGAAAAAGACCATCGAGAGCCACCATCAAACTACCCACAACTACTGTACTTCCAATACACAACACTTGACGATCTGTAACAGCTCAATTTTCCAGGGCTGCCATGTGATTTCTCTTTTTATTTTATTTAATTTTTTTATTTTTTATTTTTTTTTAACTGTTTCCGTTCTACTTGCAAGAGGAAATTTCTAAATTGTTCAAAAATATTTCTATCACTACATCCATGTTCCCAAAATACCCAGGAAAAATTAAAAACTCCATTTTAATATAATCAAATTATTATTTTAAATATTACTTCATTTATTATGAATAAAGGGTACCATAACCTAAGCATAGGGTGGTCGCAAATCTGCTCTGATACCACTCTGTAAAGGCCTAGTTTTCCAGAGCTGTCACACGATTTCTCCTCTTGGAGAATTAAACCTAAAACCGAATGACCAATATGTCATTCAATAATAAAAATCCAAGAAATTTAAACTTTAAAAACGACGGCGATAATTAATACAATAGCTCGTTAAATATAATTCTTACTAATAACTCATAAAAATATAATTGGCATAAACTGTAATTATTAATTTCGGTAATAGCTCATAAAAAATACAATTAGCATGAACCATTTTCATTATGCATGCTGAAATTGTATATGGTTATGAGTTTTGAAAGAAAGATTATTTTGAAAGAAAGATTATTCAAATTCAAAGAAAGATTATTTGAATTTTTAAATTCAAATTCAAATAAAATTCTTATTATAATGCAACGACGATAATTATAATTATTGAATCATCGATTCAATTTTTACAACACTAAATAATAACTACAATTATTATAAATAAAAATTCTTATATAATTGAAATACAATTATAAATTCAATTATAATTCATTAAATTATGAATGACACTGGCATGTTTTTGACAATTTTATCGTTCAATTATGTTCCTAAGTAACAGTGGCATTTTTGGACCATTTTATCGTTCAATTATGTTCCTAAGTAACATGGCTTTTCAAAATTATAATTTGGTGATTCCATTAAAGAATAGAAATTCTTTAATGGCTTTACAATTCCGTAACAGTGGCTTCAGTTAATTCATGAAAGAATTTCCAATTCAATTATTTATTATTGATATCAATAACAAATACAACTACTACATGTTAAATAGAAATTCTAACATAATTTCTAGCGCAGTTTCATTCCCATCGGCTCTGCAATCAAAACTGTGAGATTGTGAGCCAACGCTCAGTAGAATTTCAACCCCTCTAATACGTGTATCTAATTAAAACACAAATAAACACATAAACGTGTATCTCACATAATTTTCACATAATTTTCCTAAATATTTCATGAAAACTAACAGTTAAAATTTAACAATAATAACAACATGAATCACTTTTCATAAAAAATTAGCATTTAAAATTTGACAGCACTACAACATAAATCACATAATTAGAAAATATTATATATTGGTTAGCTAAGGAAAACACAATTAATACTAAAACTCTTAGTATTTCATTGTGAATTCTAGTGTTAATACAACAAATAATACAAGTATAATTTTCACATAATCATAATTATTTAATAGCAATTAACAACTATAATTCGACAACTATAATAACATAAATCTCGCAATAGAGAAATTAAATACATATATTAAAAGAGTTAGAAATTATGCTTGAAATCCGAAGCCGAAATCTGAACTGAAACATTATTTTAACTCAGAAACTTATCACAACTCTTAACTCTTATATATCTATATAATAAATCAGCTCATTTATAAAGAGGGTCGTCGGATCAAGAGACAAACATCAAAGATATTCATAACTGTTGGATCATTTTAAGCTACCTATAAAGTAAAATAAAAAATTAGGGTTGTTAATTTGTAGCCGCCACACTTTCTCTCCCTCTTTCACTTTTACCTCTTGCGCTTCTCTCTCACTCCACGCTCCTCCTCTCCATCTCACCCTAAGCTTTCCTCCTTGTAGACTGCACCATCACACCCTTCTTCTTGCTTTCTCCTAATACCCAATCACTGATTTCACCTCTGAACAACACACAAGTAGAGGAACAAAGGTCGCTGTCATCGTTGCTCCATCGCCGGGCATGGCTGCGCACCGCCAACGCTATCGCTGACCGTTGTATTCAAATCTACAGTATTTGAATAATCGAACTCCCCTCTCTCTCTCTACCGTTGCTCACCCTCTCTCTCTCTCTCTTTCTCTCTCACTCTCGCTCTCACGGATCTCCATCACCATCCCCACCCCATCTCAATCTTCCTCACCGATGCCACGCCGCAGTCATTGTCGCCATCACCATCGCGTCGCCGTGTTCTTCCATCGCCATCGACGTCTTCCTCGCCGCTTCGTTACCGCTCACCTCTGGCCGAGGGTAAGGCTAATTGGATGTCTATTTATTTCGATGGATTAGGTATGTTTTGCCCTGAAGATTCAATTTTTTTATTTATTTAATTGTCAAATATCTCATGATTTCACTGTGTTTTGTTGTTAGGAGCTCAGCGGCTTCTATATTTCTTCGTTAGCTTGAACCCTAGATCTAAAATTGGGTTAATGGAGTCTATAATTTCAAGTACTAATGTTGTTAAATTGGACAACTGAAGGTATGTATATTTTATAGAATCTGAAATTTTCGTTGCTAATTGGGTCTTTAGTAGATAATCACAAGGCTGACAAACAATAATTGCAGGATTGATGCTTGGGTTCCACCGTTCCAACGTATAAGGTCGTTTTTACCTTTCGCGAATGTGAGTCTCTCTCTTATTGGGTTTTGTCTGATGCTTGGGTTCCATCGTTTTCATTTCTTTGATCCCTTTGATCCGACGTCCATTTCTCTCTCTCTCTCTCTTCGAACAGGTAGCTTCGATTTCAGGAATTTTCTTTCTCTATTTCTCCAAAATTTCAGAAATTTCAAGTATGTTCAACCCTAATTTCTGAATCTCTTTTTTGTCACTTCTTTGATGGCATTCTTCTTCTTCTTCTTCTTTTGTTTAGTGTTTCTGTTTTCATTATCTTCTTCTTTTGTGCTTCTCTTTGTTGTTTCTGTTTCTACTCAATGTTTTTGCTTGTTGTTTCTGTTTAGTGTATACTAACAAATTGTTTAGAACTTTATATTGAAAACCATAGCTTCTGTTATCTATGATCCTTTACTTAACATATCTTTGGTTGAGTATGGCTGAAAAATTCATTCATATTGTCTTTTTGACATATCTTTGGTTGAGTATGGCTGACATTCTTGAATAAACTCAAGAAAAATCATTTCTCTCCATGATAATGTTTATCCAATATATAGCTGTTCATTTAGCATTTTTTTAAAACATAAATGCAACATTCATCAGTCTTTGGACTCACAATTATGATTAATTGGGATAAGTCGAAGTCAAGATTATGATGCATTCATATTTTTTTGCAGCCTGTGAAAATAGTCAACGAGGATTCCGCTGAGAGGGAGTCTGGAGAGGGCGCCGGTGGTGGGTTGTAGCATAACATGGTGGATATTGGAGGGGTAGCCGACGATGGAGTATACGATGTCAGATCAGGAGGCGACAGACGACGGAGAAGTAGCCCAGAGACCTCCCTTGGAGAGGAGAAATTCGGCTTTGGATTGGGTTTGGGTGAAGATGGTGAGTGTGTATCATGCGTTGATGACGTGTTTGCACATGGACATGCCCTTTGACTCTAAGTCCTCTCTGTCTCGATCTCCCTTCAAACATGTAATCTTTCTTAATTTTTTTTTATTCCTCTATTTTTTTTTTAAATTTCGGCTTCAGCGTTTTCTGTTCTGAAACCCATTGTTCAATTGATTCAGATCTGTGTTTTTTTTTTTTTTGATATATTTAGTTTGGTTTTTTCTCATCACCTTCTTACTCTCTATTGTTTAAGGTTTGATAGTTGAATTTGTGATAGTTGAATCATCGCCCTTTTGTATTATCCTTTTTTCTTTGGAATTGATATCATCTCTATCGTTCACTGTTTGGTTCATGAAAAATTCTGTGGATTTTGAATTAAAAAAATAGTATTACATAATGGTTGATCTAATTGTTTTCTTTATTTGGAACTGCATTGAGCATGTGATAATTGTTTAATGTGTTTTAATACCCTAATGATATTGGAAACATTAACTGAATTAACAGGACAGATTGAGATTGCTGTCAAATTCAGTTTTTCTTAAGGTCCCGTTTGGTTGTCCTTCAATTCACTCTGCTGTATAGTTTTTTATGACATTTCTATTTTATTTAGGGTATTTCAAAATCAATGGTGTGCCAACAGACGTCCTGATTAGTGGCATTGTTGCTCAAAATAGAGCTGTAAGTATTTTTCTTTGGTTTCTTAATCAAGATTAAACTGCTAACTAAGCACATATCGTCTTACTGTTCTGTTTTAGGTAATGAAATCTAGAATTGCCAGTTAGTTTTTTTAAACTTATCGAAATATTTGAAATTCGACCTAGATGTAGCTTTCTATGAAGTGAAAAACTTGGAACAAAAATACTAAACTAATGACAAAATTTTCCTCTTCTTTTCCAGAGGATCTGTCGTTGTAGCTGTTGTGGCCCTTCACCTTTAAGTCATTTGCAATTGCAGTTGCCCTGTGCAGGTATTCTTTTTCTCTCTCTCTCTAACCTTCTTTATCTTTTTAGATATGAATATGAACTATGATCTATTTTTCTACCTTCGTATAAGAATTATTGCAAAAGATACATGGGATCTGTTTTTAGGCTTTTGCTTCTTCTGTTCTCTTTTTCTGCCTTCTTCCATGGTATTGTAGATTTTGTTTCGATATTTTCTATACATTCTCGACATTGAAGGAAGAATGTGAAATGTCAGTGAACTGGGTTGTTCTTGAAGGCTTTGCTTTATTTGTTGTTGTATGTCAATACTAATTCCCAACTCTGTTTCTATTCACACATTTTTTTTCTATTCTGAAAATTTGGAAATAAAAACATAAATATAGGAAAGGAAATCTTAACAAAAAAGTATCAACAAATTCACCTTAGTTTCTAAAATTGCAGAATTTTCAGCTTTTTGTAGGTTAAGAGGCCGTTCTATTTGCTCCCAAATTTTTATTTTTATTCCAAAATTTTGTTTCTATTCCAAAATTTCTATTTCTATGTATGTTCTCTTCCCATAATCCAGTGTTTCTGTTCCCTGAATTCTGTATCTGTTCAAGCCTTGCAACCTTTTCAAGAGTTTGGAAACTGAAAACCTCTTCTATATATTATCTTCTCTCTCTATACCAAATATGCATGCTCTGTTGTTTCTCTCTATGTTTTAGTTGTGCATTTGTAATGTATGTTTATATGTATAAATAGATAAACTATGTTAATTTGTTTTGTCATTAATTATGTATTCATTTTGAACTTCTTTTTTTTTTGTATAATAGTCTCTAATTAGGCATTCATTTTGCAGAGAATCGGAGTCATGTTGAATTCCCATGTTGCAATGGTGTTCATCGTAGCTTTCTTCTTTAGATAAACTGCAATTCTTAAGGTTGATCTTCATTTCCTTTCTTGATATTTCTCGATAATGAAGAGTTTATTCCTGATTTTTGTTCTGTTTCTAATTTTAGATTTTTTTTATTTTATTTTGTGTTTCTGCTTAAATTGCTTAAAGTTGTTGCATTATAATTTAGAATGACAAAATTTTTCCTCACTCTTGCTTTATTGCTAGCATGTATGTCCCATGTTTCTAAGAAATATGTTTTTTTTTTTTTTTTGGTTTTCTATTTAGTGGTGTAATTTTAGAATTAAGGTATTCTTTAATTGTTTGAATTTGTTTGCTATCCTAAAATAAGTTTCTGGATTCTTTAAGTTGTCAGTTGGCTTAGTTCATTTCGATTCTCCCCATGCTTTCTTTCTTATTGGAATTTTATCTTTTGCATTTTGATTCTCTTTGGTTTATTTAGATAATGTTTTGTCATGTTATTTTGATTAGTACTACTCAAATTATTTAATTAGTATTCTTGAATGAGTTCAATTATTATGATAGATACAATGATATTTTATTTTATTTGCAATGAGTCTATATATTTTTTGTCCTTTAAACGTCTTTGTGTTATTTCGCAAGCAGTAATTTGACTATTCCTCCAATTTTAACACTCGGTTAGTTCTGGATTAATTAGAAGTATTAGTGAAACTTGATAAGCTTTCATTAAATCAATTTGCAAAAAGTTTTCAATTTTTGAGTTTTAGCATAAAATCAACTTAAAATTAATTGTTTTTTTTTCTTTTTTTTTTTTTGGGTGTTGGTAATGTGCGAAAATTTTAATTAGTTTTGTTATAATTTGAGTTTATATTTTTGGCGATCCTTCTTCTCCCTTCCTATTTTTGTATTATGTTTTTTTTCCTATATTTTTTCTTTTATGTTTTTTCATTTGTAACTTCTTCTTTTTTAATAATTCTGTTTGTCATTTTTTTTTCTTTTTTTTTTCGAGTTTTGTTTTATATTCTGTTCTTAGATTATCTTCAGATCTTTATTTTATGGGTTAATTACACTTTACTCTCCTTTGGTTAGTCTATTTTGCACTTTGTCCTCCTGTGATATTTTCATCACCACTTTGTCCCTGTAATTAAATTTTGTTACACTTTACCACTTGATGTAAGCATAATCATAGGGGCAAAGTGCTGACGAGGGGTAAAGTGCAATAAGGGCTTAACCACAGGACGACAAAGTGGTGATGCAAATACTATAGGAGTGCAAAGTGAAAAATAGTCTAACCACAGGATTGTAAAGTATAATTAGCCCTTATTTTATTCTATCTTAGATTTTTTGTTTATATTTTGATAAAAACAAGTGTAGAATATTGTAGAAATAGAAAGAATTATATCAATTTTTTCAGGTTCAATATATTTTTAACCCCCGTGCCTTCAGGCACGGGTTATACGCTAATATATATATATGCAGTATATCTTTTACGTTTAACGTGTACTTTATATATATATATATATATATATATATATATATATATATATATATATATATATATATATATATATATATATATATATATATATGTTGGATTAAGATGTGTTGTCTTCTTTACATGAAGACAACACATTTATATATATTATTATTTTTATTATTTACACAAATGTCCCCTTTAAAATATAGAAAATATTAATTATATTCCAAAATTCTTAGAAGTATATTTTAAATAATACAATAGTCCCAAAACTTTTAAAAGTAATTTAAAATTAACATTTAATCCCCAAAGTTATCAAATACTATCTTTACCATAAATATACAATATAACCAAAAATATTAAACTTATATAAAAATAATATTTTCAGAAATATAAATTTTTGGGGTATTACAAGATTTTCGATTAATTTTATTAACAAGAAAAGGAATACGCTAATTATTGATACAAATTTTTTGCCTTTTTGTTTTTGATTTAGTGGGTAGTGGCAGTGATGATGTTTTCCATCATGCAGAGATGGTCAGTAAAGAAGACAGACCACAGAGAAGAAGAAAAAGAAAAAATAAATAAATATAAATTTATAATTTTAGCCCTAATTCTGTCTAATTTAACAATTAAATTAGACGATAGGACTAATTACAACTGTAATTTAACATATAGTGTTTAAAGTGAAACACATAAATTTATTGGACCATATAGAAATTGGTTAATGGTTAGAGGGTTTAAAATGAAATTTGTGCTATATTTAATACTAAATAAAAACATTAAAGATAATGTAGTCATTTTCATCTTATAAGCGGGTGTATTTGGTAGTTTTTAGATGTCAAGGGGTATGAGTGGTTTTACCTCTTTCTATTTTTTAGCCTTTAGTTTATTTACAATTGTCACCCCATAAGTTTTTAAAATGTTAAACATTGTCTTTCCGTCTCCGTGCCATGTCAGATTTAAAATATAAAATTTAAGTTCTCCAAGACACTCTGATACGTGTTCTATCGTGTTCATTGCGTGCCCGTATATAATACTTGTTCAACATCCGTGTTTCCTAGAGTGGAATATATTGAAGGAAATGAAAAACATAAAATACTAGATTTTTGCATGAATAAAAATAATTTTAAATTAATTTATATTTTTAATTTTTCTAGCCCTGGATCAATCCGTGTACAAAAATAAATTTAATTTTAATCTAATAGATTGAATACCTTTAGTGGGACTTCAACACTGTAGCCGATAGTTCGATAGTTATTCAGGTGTGATTTTTTATTTTTTAGAATCTCCAAAAACCAACACAAGTGCCCCTCCTCTAAAAATATCCACAAGAAGAACTATGTCCAGATAGTGCTAATTCAATCATCTAAGTATTTACTCGATCAAAAGATATTAGAGTAGGTTTGAGTTGATTCAATGTGATAACAAAAAAAAAAAACAAAAAAAAAACAACAACAATAACAAAAATAAACAGTGCAAGAGAGAGAGAGAGAGAGAGAAATGGGCAAACAGTTATATAGCCATAGGGCCAGCCATACAACCCTATATATACATTCTAGGACTTTAAGCCCTTAACACCTCTTTCTCCTATTTTATACTTTAACCTCAGAACTTAATTGTTCGACATTCCCACTAATTCTTCGTAAGAGGTTATTATAACTTCAAATTTCATGACTCATTGGTTCATTTCAAAGTTGTACAAAGGAAATTACTTAATTAGATAATTAATTAAATAATTGAAACAATTCTAATTCGGTCTCTATAAAGAAACTATTTCTTTACCGCATTCTCACTAATTGTGGTTAACGTCTAACAACATACCGTGGCTATATCTAGTTGATGGAATTTCATCTATAGAATCCCTTCAATCATAATTAATGTGACCCATTGGTTCATTTCAAAGTTGTACAGAGGAAATTAATTAATTAGATAATTAATTAAATAATTGAAATACTTCTAATTTTGTCTTTGTAAAGAAACTATTTCTTGACCGCATTCCCACTAATTGTGGTTAACGTATAATAACATATCATGGCTATGTCCAGTTGATGGAAATTTATCTACAGAATCCCCTCAATCATAATTAATGCATCGTTTAATCTCTCTATCTTTGTGATCCCAAAAGAACTAATAGGGTTTGGATAAACTCAACATCCCTAATATGATTATATGTATTTAATTAGCAATGTAATTCATCTTGTGATTCTAATTGGAATCTCATCCCAATCATTACACTTTTCTGGCTAGAGAATACATTTGTCTTATATTAAATGTAATCATATAAGACACTTCCCTCTTTGTTGAGGGTGATAGATCATCTCTTGTATACTTGAATCTTCGCATATATTTTTTACCATACTCAATAAGAACCTTTTGTAAGATTTCTGATTAGAATACAACACTGAGTACCATCAAAGTATAGTGCCTCATCTACGTGATTATCCAATATATCAAGTCTAAAGATCAGAAGCACTATCACAATTCAGATATCACACTTAGAAGTTAAACAAAATTACTATGATGAAATATTAATGATGACCACGTTTAGACCCTCACTACAACTCAGTAAGTCCTTTTTTTTCTTGTTTTAGTATCTCACATTATTGGTTCTGAGATTAACATTCTCAATAGAGAAAATACTACATAAGGTAGTCTAACCAAATTGTTAATTATGTATCAATTAAATAGTTCTAAACAACTAGGAACATTCAGAATATTAGTTACCAAAATATTCACGATCTCACTGGTTTTAATCACCATTAAAAGCTAATATATTTTAACTAAGTATCCATGGCATCTAGCAACAATATAATATAATTAAGTAAAATACTCAAATTGTATTTTATTACTAAATACTTGATATTGTCATTTTACAAGAGAAAAACTACTAAAAAGTTTAAACTGGATTGACTATAGGGCCTATCTCTAACAATCTCCCGCTAACACTATAGCCAATCGATGCAATATCTAATATCCATCATCTTGATATGTCGATCTAAATGTTGTAAGGTTAGAGCCTTAGTGAGTTGATATGTTACATTTTTAGTTCTCTACCATCTTAATACAAATACCATATTTTCTCACGATCTCACGAATCAAATTAAAACACCGCTATATGTGTTTTGATTTCTAATGAGATATGAACTCCTTGGCTTGAGATTGTTGTCTTAACACAGAGGTATCAGTGACTCATGAATTAATGATAAAAACCATACCAAGTTCAGTGATGAACTTCTTAATACAAGCACTCTCCTTAACTACATCTGAGTCGACAATATATTTTCCCCAGTAGTAAATCTACATTTGTAGTTTACTTACAACTCTTCCAACATACGACCCCACAATTTAGGATAAATATAGATCCCCGAGTTAACTTCAACTTGTTTATATCATATTTAAAGTATGAATCTGGATAATCGTCAACTCTACTTTCTTTTTCTGCATAAACCATAAATTTATCCTTAGTCTTTCACATGTATTTCGAGACAAACTTCACAACCTTCCATTGTTCCAAACCTGGATATGCATGATATATGTTGGTCAATCCTACAACATGACTGATATCGAGTCTTGAATATAACATAACATACAGAAGACTTTAAATTATTGGAGAACATACAATCTTGCTCACCGTATCCATATTCTTGGGAGTTTTAGGACTGATATTCCAAGAGATGTGAATTCCATGTTCAATTGGTAGACGTCTTCATTTGAAATTCATTATGTTGAATCACTCTAATACCTTATCTATGTACATGAATTGAGATATTTCAATCATATTCTTAGGCTTATCCCTATAGATATTTATACGCAGTACATAGGAAATTTCTCCCAAATTATTCAGGGAGAAAGTTTTCGAAAGCCATACTTTGGTTGTTGATAACGTCTCCATAGAATTTCTAATAAGTGGAATGTTAGCTACATACAACACCAATTGGCTTATTACAATTTTCTTATACACACAGATAGAATACACGAGACTTTCAATTGCCTAAGCAAGAATTCTACTCATCGTATCCCTCTCATTGGGATTTTTAGGACTCGTGTTAAAAGAGAGATGGATTTTATTCCAGAGTGGTAGAAGTACTCTTTTGGAATTCGATATGTTTTTATCTGTGTACATAGATTAGGATAATCCAAGTATCATCTAATTTCTATCCCTGTAAACCTTTATATCTATTGTATGGGACATTTATCCCGAATTCGTCGTGGAGAGAGTTTTAAAAAGTCAAATTTTGGTCATTGGTAACATCCCTACATGATTTCCACTCAGTAGAATATCATTGATGTACAATACCAAGAACCTTAATGCTTTGCCTTTTTCTTTCTTGTACACATAAGGATTATCAATATTTTAGAGGTAGCAAAAATATTTGAGCATCTCGGCGAAGTGGATGTTCCAACATCTAGAAGCTTGCTTGATCCATAAATAGACCTTTTCAGTTTGCATAATTTTTTGCTTTCACCTTAGGCTATAAAAACTTCTAATTGATGCATATAACCAAAATATTTGACCACCTCGTAAAGATGGATGTTATAACTCTAGAACCTTGTTTGAGCCCATAAATAGACTTTTGCAATTTGAAAATGATTTTTCTTCCACCTTCAGCTATAAAACCTTTCGGTTGATGGATATAAATCTCATTCTCTATGTTTCTATCGAGGAAAGCCACTTTTAGATCCATAATCCAAATTTTATAGCTGTGATACGCTACTATAGCCAATAAAATCATAACAGACTTTAACATGAAGATTGACAAAAAAGTCTTCTCATAGTCTATCCCTTGATGTTGAGTATACCCTTTCATCATCAGTCTTGCCTTGAACATGTCCCCCCCTAACCATATGCATTCAATTTCATTTTAAAGATAAATTTTCACCCAATAGAATCTAGTGCACAAACTTGGCTAGTGTATATAAAGTATTTTTTTTTTTGTTACTTAAAGGCACTTCTCTTTATCAATGTTTAATACTAATCTTTGTAATTTCAAAGATCATTATGTCCCACTAACAATATGTTATCTCTGTCTTTCCATTAAGTTTTTCCTAGAAACTTATCAGGAGGAAAAAATGTTCTACTTGATCTGCAAAGAGTTTGTGTATTGGACTCATCTACTATTCGAGCTCTATATTGTTAGTTTGAATGAATTGTGTGGTGTCCAACACCTCCACCAATAGTATATTTTCCAATGATGAATTCTAAAATAAATCGATCCCATAATAACCTTTCATGTCTAGAAATAGACAACATTTTTTCATCAGGGTAATAGAAGAAATATCAAATAGTTTTTACGATATCCCACAAAAGTATAAATGTGAATCTTGGATTCCGACTTATCAACCTCAAGTAATTTGACATGGGCCCGATGCCCCCAAATCTTAATGTACATAAGTCTTGGTTTCTTCAAATTCCACAACCGGAATGGTGTATTAAAAAAGAATTTAGTTCAAACATTATTTAGTAAATGAGTTTTTGGTTATTAATGCATATCTGCAAAATGAAATGGGTAAATCAGTGTGGTGCATCATTGATCTTAACATATCTAGTAAGGTCCAATTATTACTTTTTGATATCCCATGTAATTGTCGCATAACAGGAGAAGTCCACTTGAATGTGTACCAATTTATTTTAAATGATCTGCAAACTCAATGGATAAATATTGCCTACCCTGATCTGATTGAAGTGACTTAATACTTTTTTCTAGTATATTTTTATACTTTATTTCATAATTGTTTAAAAAATTTAAAGAATTATAATTGTGTCTCATAAAATACAAACCCAAATCTGGAGTGATCATCGATAAAGGTTGTGAAGTAAGAAAATTGACCTTGAGCTATAGAGCTCATGGGACCCTACACGTCAGTATATATCAGGACTAATATGTCAACAACCCTTTCTCATGTTCAATAAAGGGTTATTTAGTTATCTTACCGTAAGATAAAATTCACAAGTGTGGGCAAGGTTTTCGAGCCCAATCGGCCTAGAAGCCCATTTTGACTATCTTATTGACACTCTTTTCACTAATATAGCCTAGTCTAAGATGCCACAAGTAAGTTGGATTTTTCATCTCTTACGGTATGTTTGGTTGGATGTAATGGAATCACATTCCAATGGAATGAAAATGAATTTTGAATGGATGTCTATCTAAATTTTGATTCCATTCCATCATAAATCAATTCTATTACCTCCAGCCAAACATGTCATTAGTCTTTTCATTGATATAATTTTATTTTCCATATTATTTAATTGCACAAGCATTTTTAAATAATAGATATTATTAAAAACACATCCCAACATTAATCAATTCAAAAAATTAAATTAAATACTACAAGTATTATTTTTAAAAACACGTAAATAACCATATCGAATAACACAATGAATAGAAATAATATTTCCTAAACTAAAGGCATAAAACAACACTCTCTCAAATTTAAATTTGTGATGGCAACAACTTCAAGGTAAAATATCTCACGGTTATTGCAACAACTCTTGCTTGATTCTCAACATGTAGGAAGATCTCCCATTTACTCAATATAATGATTCCCTTTAGACCCTACACAATATTACAAACGTGTTAATTAAATTAACATTAGAGTGTGAACCTAATCTAAAACAAAACAGATTGTCAAACAATAACATCAACTAAATCTAACATAACTTTCAAAGGTTTGTCCTTAGAACCTATAAACTGTGAACAATTTCTTTTCCAAAGCCTAAGTTGATTGCAGTGAAGACAATTTATCTTCTCGGTTATGTTCTTTTTCTTCGGCTTCGGCTTTACTTTCGAATAAGATTTCTTCTTCTTCTTCTTTTTCTTCTTCTCTTTTGATGTAAAAGGTTCATCTACCATGAAAAACATTTGTTTATTCTATCCTCAGTAGAACTCAAAATATTACAAGTCCTAGAAGAGTCACTTATAAGTTTCCATGTTTAAATTAACCACAAACTAACTGAATGAGTTTAGCAATGATTATAGAATGATATTCTCGGCCAAGTTATGAACCAAAGACAATTCCAACCTTTACAGTTTCTCAAATTGACTAATCATCTTAAGGATGTGATCCCCAACCAATGATTATGTCGACATCTCAACCCAAAAAATCTCATTCGAGACACTGTACCTGATAGTACGATTGTGTTTGCAATGGAGAGATTCCAGGTATTGCCTATTCATTTATGAGCGTGACAACCTATTGGAATATTTTGGAGCTCATTAAAACTTGATGTTTTCATATAGCACTGGTCTTGTTTATCATCACCTAACATTTTTTGGATAGTCAATTTTTCTTAATCAATATTGGCGTCACAGGCAACAAGCACTAGACCATCTAGAATACAATCTAACTTATGGGTTGTAAAAATAAGTTTCATGATCATAAGTCAATCTTAGAAGGTGAGTCCGACCAAATTATTTTTTACCAAAACATTTTTTAATGGATTTGACATTAAGATATCTACATAAAAAATCCAAATGCAACAAATAATGTTACCAGAAAAATAGTGGACATCAATTTTAGATTTTAGGGTCTTTTATGAATCTTAATATACTCCCATTATTTTTTTGAAACTCGTGTCCCTTTGGGAAAAATGGGTACATTCTAAATATTCCTTGTAGGGAGTTCGATATCCACTATTATCAGCGAGCCTCACACTATCAGGTTTTGGCCAACCAAACATGCATGGAAAAGTAACTCTTACTGCTTAATTTAGTAAGATCCAATACTTATTTGGTTTCTACTTTGCATAAACTTGACACTGTTAGTTATTGACCCTCTTCACCGATTAAGCTACACCTACCTGACATGGCCTAAGCTACTCCTAATGAGCCCCTCAAACTAACATGTACTGAACCCTACCACTCTACTTTTTATATGTTATGAAAATAAAAATAAGCCATCAAGAGTCCTCTATCCAAGATACAACCTCATACTATTAAGTATTAGTCCTCTTTTGGGCATATGAAACTCTATCTAAACTTAATCCCTGGTGGAATACTAGGATGATGCACATCTTATATGCTCATTGTTTTAACTTAATATTTGATTTGAGGAATTTTTAGTTTTATATATCATCTTATAATTATTTAGTTGATTTCAACATGTATCTCTCTCTCTCTCTCTCTATATATATAGTTTATTCCAACATGTGCCTTTCTATTAGTCACGTGCAGGATTGGGCCCCTGATCCATGATTTAACACCTAATTTTTCGAGACTAATTCAATTATCACACTTATAAATAACATAACAACAAATTCTCCAGATGATGAGTTTTTGCCTTGTACACTTGAGCTCTCAACAATTTTTCCTTAGCTACTATTCTCACGGCGGAGGGATTTTGTTGAAACACCCTAGTGGAGGTTTGCGCAGGTCATAGTTTGGACGTTAGATATACTACCAAGTATAGTTTACTAGTTAGGAACACCAGAACTCCACATTAGCAAAGCCCATGTCTCAACCCTTTATCCAATTAAATTTTGTGTGTTAATCAATTTCAAAGACACATACACACACACACATATATATATATTCTAATATATACCTCGTGCATAAGGGGCTAGTTTTAATTCAATATATCAATCATAAAAATATATTTTATTAAGAATTTCTTATTTCATTTTTTAAATAAATCTAAATTAACTATTCAAAATATATCCAACAATATAATGATTCAAAAATGTCTAAAATATAAAATAGTTTTTTTATTTATATTATCTTATTAGGGGGGAGAATATGGGGATTATATAAATTCATCTCTCATTCCTTTATAGTCAAATCATTTGTGCAAGTTGGAGTCGCATATTTTTCATCATTCTCTCGTAGTCAAATTATTTATGTAAATCGAGAGTTACACTTAAGGGCGGATGTTAGATTCTTGTCCCACATCAATTACCTAAGAGTTTTCAAACCACTATATAAGTCAAATGAGTTACTTCACTTAACACCATATGGTTTTAAGTTGGAACCTCCTAATATGGTATAAAAAACCAACTCTTCTTGGCCCCGTTCCTACTAATTTTTTTGCAATCCTAACTATATTTTCGAAACTTCTCTCGTGCTACTGCCTATAACACCAAGTTCCACTGTTCAATAAACCAACACTACATCAACCAGTACCATTTAACCCATCTCCCAAAATGAGTTCAACGACAAGCCAAACCTAACATCAACGCGCTCTCATGCGCCACCAATAGTGCTATTGTCGCCAATAAATCTGTTGACTGTTATAGGCTTTACCGTTGCTCTGATATCAATACCCATCACACCATAATCTTCGTTTTGACGAGACGAGTTTGCCGAACCACGCGGTAAAAACCTTAGTACCATGTCATCACCAATTCAACAACACATCAGTGTCACATCATTGCTAGGTTATTGACATGTCATGCTCGGTACCACGCTAGGTGGCACAACATCACCCATCTTATTCTTAGTCGCCATGTGCCTACCACATCACCGTCACAATAATATCACGTTAGAAAAGTCAACGTGCCATGTCATCTAGTTAACTGACAAATCAGCCTGTTTACCACGTCACTCTTGATTGTCAACTGCCACATCATCCGGTTCAGACAATTATCAATAAGTTAGCTGGTTCATTATCTTTGTGACTGGATCTTGAGAATCTAAAACCAGTTCCTGACTAATTTTAGTCTTCTGAATCCATTGGTGGCCTCAATTTACTTAAATTCAGATCGTACGGTATAATTCATCTCATATTAGTGATTTTGTTCACCATGATATTTTGACCGGTTCAAGGGTTCATCAATCGATTCTTCACGACCATAGACCCATTCCTGAATAATTTCAACATTCTGAATCCATCTGTGGCCTTTATTTTTCTAGATTCATATCATAAAATATATATGCTTATATATTGTTGATCTAGTTCAACGACGATGTCCAAGGGTTGTTGTTGGCCAGAGTTTTGACAACAATTGTCTCGTGGCAGAGGCCTAGGTATGGGTCAAGTCACAGTCGAATACCATGGGCATTTGTGTGTGTTGAATGTACTATAATTCTAGGGTATATGTCTTTCCTAACACCAATTGATTTTAGGATGAGTGGTTGCACCTGAGATCCTACAAGTGGTATCAGAGTCAAGGTCACGGGTTTGGTTCCCAGCGGGAGCAATTGCTGAGGGAGAGATTATTGGTCAGGGTTTTGATAGTAATTATCCTTTGGCAAAGGCCCGGGTGTGGGTCAAGTCATAATCGAATGCCGTGGGCGCTTGTGTGTGTTGAATGCACTATAAGGCTATGGTATATGTCTTTCCTAACAACAATTGATTTTAGGATGAGTGGTTGCGCCTGAGGTCTTACATTTTTCCTTCCATGATTGTTCTTGTAACCAATGAGAGTTTAGATCTTACCTCCACTGTTGTTTTCATCTCTATTGGAGATATAGCTTCAATCTTTAACTGATTCCTCTCCAATTCCGGTATAAACTTTTCCCCTGCCTTTTCACTTACTACATTTAATTTTTCTTAGTACTATGATTCTACCTTTTGTAATCATATGACTTTTGATACCAACATATTCTTATCCAAATTATTCGTTATAAATGCTCAATCCATTTATACTGTTGATAGTTGTCATATGTGTGTTAGTCATACATATCAGATTTCTACTTCATATCTTTCTATTGCTGACACATATTTAATTTCAAAATTCACTTTAAATATTTTATTTGTTGGGAAACTCTGTGAATTGGGAGTTGAAGTGCATTTTTAAATATTGGTTGTCGTTTACAGGATTCTCAAACAGGAAAAACCCTTAGAAATGGTTATAAAGTTGGACATCTATTTGAGCTCAGTAGTTTGTACCTTCCACCCCAAACCCCACCACTACCACCACACCCTAAACCTCTCCACCAACACCACACCAAGTCCACAACTTCGCCACCACCACCATCCTCATCATCTTCATCTCCTGATTCTTCTACTATCAGCCTTTGGCATTCCCAGTTAGGCCATGCATCCATCGGATGTATCCGTATTTTAGCCTCCAATAGGAACTTATGCTCTGTCTCTAGCGAACATCTCGATTGTTGATCGCTCAAATTTAATACCCAATTTAAGTGCCAACTATCGTAGTATAGTACTTAAGTACATGTGTCAATCCACAGAGATTGGATTGTAATTATTAAATATTTTCTTATTTTTTTGATGAATTTAATAGAATTGGTTTTGGAGGTTTTAATTATAACATATAGAACAATATATAAATTAAAATATAAATGATAAATGATCGGGTTGGGGGCATGTATTCGTTCTTTGATTATTCTAATGCGTTTTACTTCTTTGTCTATTTTCATTCTATGCATGGTGAAGTAATTTAATGACAAGAAAAATTACAATGAAAGTTTGAATATTTAATTGGTATGAACTATCTTCGGAATTCGGTTCCTAATTTATGGTGAACCAATCTCTAAGCATAATTCATCATATCAAATACATCGATTAATCGACCATTTAATCAGTATGGATTATCTTCGTGATTCGATTCCTACTAATCTACCGGTGAATCAATCCCTAAGCATAACCTACCCAATTAAACCGTATCAATTATAATTAGTATGGGTTATATAACGGTTAGATATAAACTACAGGTATTAAATCTAACCCACATGCACCAACAATATTATTTCTAACATGTATAAAATGATAAAAATATGGATTGATGGGATAAACTATATAAAAATATTAATCCATTGTCATATAAATGCATTATTATATAACCTTATACACATATAAAATAGAGTAAAAAATAAAACTACATTACGAAAATCTTAAAACAAGTACATCCGGATTTGTCTTAGTCATTCATTAATTATTCTTCTAAAAAATGTTCAAGCAAACTCCAGTGAAGAAGTTCCCAAAACAGTCCCAGCAAAAGCCAGGAAAATGGAACAAATGATAAAAATGAACAATGAAACTGAAAAAAGAACTCCCGGAGAAAAGCACTGTGGCCAAATTATATAATGAATTAGGCTAAATTTCCTTATTTTCATTTGTTAATTCCCATATTTAGCCAATCAATAACCTTTAATATGGGGAATAAACAGTTCTTTTTTATTCCCATTTAATTCCCTAATTCATTTGATAAATCTAAAATAGTATTTTAATGTGCATTGATAAATAATGAATATTCTTTTTCGCCATTAAATCTATTTTATTATTTGTGTTTTCTTTTTAACGGTTTTGGGTCGACGTGCAAGTCTTTACTCCATTTTTTACCCTTAGCTATTTTTTTGATAATTTTTTTGGTGTTTTTTTTTATTTCTAATTTTATTCGTGCAAAAACAATAGATTATATTATTACTAATTAATAAAAAGACTCACAAAATTGTAAATTTAAGGGAGAAATTTGGTATAAAATTAAGAACGATCACACTCCCACACTTACATTTTGCTATTCCTCGAGTAAAACAAAATTCTAAAAAAAATGTCAATTTCGTAAGGAGCACGATTGCATTTAGCGTATGCAGTAAACCTTTAAACCCCTAGGTGATCTCTAGTGGATGAGTTTTAGTTTCGTGAAAGTTTATAGTAATGATACCTACAAACATCTACACCTCGTATGATAAGTAAAATTCAAAAATATATTTATTAGTGGAATTCATGCTTGTCTAAAGATAAAAGTGTTGTTTCTATTAGAAAACACATAGTTTCATTCTACGTCTTACCTTGTTTAATTGACTCAATTTCCTGTCTAAATAATCTCAGCACTCAAAATTAGCAACTTAATGAATTTTAACCTTAAATGACTTGAATATTCTCTCTAATAATTTTTTTCTTTTTCTTTTTTTGTTTTGTTTTTCAATTGTTTTCATCATTTATTTATTTTTTTATTTTTATTTTTTGCGATTGATATGTGTAATATTAGTTCCATTGGACTTTCTAGAATATCCATGTAACGAGGGTTGGGCTAATGATCCCAATTCAGTTGACTTGGGTCATTAAGTATTGAGACACCCTAAAAGGTTTAATTACTCGAACATCCTAAGTTTCGGATCAACCGATCAATCACTTTTCCAACACCGATTCTTACCTTTTGACGCGAACGCTCATTGTTTGATGAGGCAAGAAGCCCGGTTACTTAGTGAGAATCGATATTTGAGCCATAATTTATTTATTTTACACAATTTTTTAAATATATTTTTCTACTTAAAGAGAAGAATACGAATTCCTTTTCCAGTTGGTCTTTAACAATTTACTAACATGAGTAAAGATTACTAAACTTAAAATTAGGGTGTATGAACAATAGTGCAACTTGGAACTAATTTAAGTGCAACTTTCGTAATAAAAAATTCACTCCTAAAGATCCGCATATATCAACTCATAAAATATTTTCAAAAATATAAACGTGCATTTCTTTTCATTAACATAAGATAAACATTTTCCTACACTTTGTTCTAACATTATCCTCAATGAAAAGAATGAAAAGAATTAAGTCAGGGAATGGGACAACTTGATGTTAGAGTGGCTTGGACTTGTTGTACAAATTCCTAGAAATACCACCAACCCTGTCCAATATGCATGCATAGAAACAGAAGGCACAAGATTAGGCATTTTGTTAGTATCCTTTATTTCCATAAATTATTTTATTTTTATTTTCTTTTGTTATTTTTTTTCAATTATAATTTTTTATTTAATTATTTTATTTTTATTTTTATATTTATTTTTTATTTTTTATTTCAATGGGTTGCCTCCCACACAACGCTAAATTTAACGTCTTCAGCCGGACGATGGGTGTCTCAAATCTCCTAACCATAATAGAGCAACCCGGTCCTCACTTTTTGCTCAGTTACCTTCTAATCGAACAAGAATGACTCACAAGTGGCACCCAAGTTTCTCAGCTTCTTTCCCAGATCAAATCTCATTTCTTTTTTATGGAACTCATTGTTTTAAAAACCAGACTGAACCAAAAAAATTATTGGGTCACAGGTCACCGGTTCAACCATTAGGTGAACCGTGGTTGAATCATGACGTCATAATTATGTTATTAAATTTAAATTTAATCCCTAAATTAATCATTATCTCTATATGGAACCAGAAAAGTGTTATATAAACTAGGTGCACACCCAAATAATAGAAAATAAATAAAGTAAGAATGCAACATACCACGATGTATACTGATTCACCAAGCTATTCTTGGCTAATCTAGTCTTCCAAGCCCCATGGAGAGTCCCACCCACTAAATCACTAAGACTCCTTTAAACAGGTAGGAATCAAACATTTATATAATGATTCTTTTCATAGGCTCAGAATCAACTTTTATAGTTCCCTTTTCAAAGGGTAAGGAAGAACCTCTATTTTTTTAACAAACTAAAAATTAACCTAATCCTTTTATACTTAAGCTAAGAATAAAGCCTTACCAAAATCACTCCAAGTATCATTTTCATTGGTAAGGATGGAACCGTTACAAAATCACACAAACCAATTCTATTCAGAAAGAATTAACACCTATCTCTTTTCATGAAAAAGAGTAACCTAACATTTTCATGCTTTAAGTAAAGATCAAATCTCAATCTCTTTATCGGAAGAGATTGAAACCAAGCTACACTTGATTTAATATTCCCAAAAATATATAATCCGCACACAACTCACCAATTACAATAAATTGATAAGTTTCTTCCCACTCGGAGCTTCTACCACCTTAAGTATACTTAAACTCAATTAATGTCCGATAAATACTAGTGATAAAATTAGGTGAGAAATTTAAAATCTGATTATAAAATAAGTGGGTAGCATAAAATTGAGCACGTAATCAGATTATCACCAAAATTATTTTTTTTAAAAATAATTTTTATACAATTTAAAGTTAAAAAACGATTTCACAATTATCTAGAATCCAAGCAAGTAATAATAATATCAAATAACAATTACGAACAAAAGTTTGGAACGATCTCACTAAAATACCACCGAAAGAATGAAAACTGAATCGCAGTAAAGCTTAGATCGGTGATAGCAAAATTCTCAGTACTTATTCTCAAGAACTTTTCCCAAGAAAGATTTTACAATAAACTCTTAGTATAATATTAGAATAATGACTCTCAGAAAGTTCAGGAACTGATTTGTTCTTGATAGAATAATATATCTCATCAGTGAAAAACGCATGTCTATATATACTGATTTTAAACAAGCCCTTTAACGGCTAGTTCCTACAAGATATGACATTTAAATGCTCATGTAGACCCCATATATTAATATTACTCAATCCTGGTTCAATTCACTTAATTATAGTTTTTAAATCTTTCAATTTAGTCCCCCAAATATTTCTCAATCTCAAATAAAACTAGATAGGAAGTATTGAATGTACCAATTTGGGAAACACTTAAAATATTTGTACGATATCTATAGAGAGATATAAGTACAAATGACATATCTATAATATTTTCAAATGCACAGAATATCTCCAAGATATTAACCAAAAAACGGCTAGTAATAGTTACTTTTAGATAAAATCCTCGAAATCCTCAAATCCTGAAACTGCACAGTCAGTTGATCGACTAAACTACCATTAGTCGACCAATCAATTCAGGTTGTAGCCCAATCCATTTTCATACGCCAGTCAATCGACCGATTCCCCGTGGGTCGGTTGACCGATCGATTCAGGATGCTCCCCAGGCTATTTTTCGGCCCTGGTCGATTGACCGATCGATTCAGAGAGTTCACTTCTCCTCCATCGGCTGACCAATCTCTCTTAGTCGGATGACCGATCAATTTAGAGACTTCTCCAATTCCCATCCACTTCCCATCAGTTGAACGATCTCCTGACCATCGGTTGACTGATCAGTGCTGGATCTCCTTTCCTTAATTCATTTCAACCCCAATCTTCAACTTTTTTGACCCTTTAGCCGATTTGTTTAATTGGTTAACTTAATTGACACTATTAATCAATTTTAAATACAAATCTTTCTTAGGTCAATTTCTCTTTTTCAATTTCACATTGGAGCAAATATGTGAACTAATTAGGATCCTAATAAAAACACACATAAATATAAATTCATTTTTTGTGTCGTGTGTGATCCTAATCGGCATACATTAAGAGTAAAAATTGAATTGAGTTGTTTTCACCTAGATTCTTCATAATCTTCAATCTCTTAATGTCTGTCTCTTTGTCTATCTCTTTGCATTCTTAGCATCCTTAGCAATTTTTTCATGACAACATCAATAATGGAATTTTTACACTGAAACACTCAATAAACTCCTTAGTTCTATAAAAAACATCAACACTTAATTGTCCCTCAAAATATTAGGATCAATAATCTCCCCTTTTTTTATGACGACAATTAATTTTGATATTTTCTTCAAAATAATAATGTAACCACGCTCTCCCTAAATTAGAGGATGGGTTCTTTAGCTGGTTATAGCACAATCATGAAGAATAATTTAAAAGCTCATATGATATTCAACAAAGCACAAGATATGATCAATTATAAATATTCAATAAAACATAACATAATCATATCAACATTGTTCTCCCCTACATTAATGCAATGCTTAGGCGAACAGATCCTAAACATCAACTCAATTCATTTAAGATATTTGATAAAACATTAACATATTATCCCCCTTTATCATCTCAAAAAGTGGGGAAGGGGAACCAATAATCACCACTACTCTAGGAAAACAGCATTATGCCTAGTCATACCCAAACCTCGAATGATTTTCACAAACTGATCTTCCGCTAAAGGTTTGGTAAAAATATCAACAAGCTAGTCGGAGATATCAATATACCCAATAATAACATCCATTTTCTGAATATGATCACGAATAAAATGATATCTGATCTCTATGTGCTTAGTTCGTCAGTATTGTGTAGGATTCTTACTTAAACAAATAACACTTTTATTATCACAATCAATTGGAACTTCCTCCATACATATTCCAAAATCATTCAACTGTTGCTTAATTTATAAAATTTGAGCACAATAGTGACCGGCTGCCATATATTCAGCCTCAGTAGTGGATAAGGCTATCGAATTTTGTTTCTTAATTGACCAAGAAACCAAGGCATATCCTAGTAAATGACATAACCCACTTGTGCTTTTTCGCTCGACTTTGCAACTAGCAAAATCAGTATCAAAGTAACTTATTAACTTGAAATTACTCCCTCTAAGATACCATAATCCTAAGTCAGTAGTCCCTTTTAAATATCAAAAAAATCTCTTAACCACAGTCAAGTGTGATTATTTAGGACAAGACTGAAATCTAGCACATAAACAAACGCTATACATAATGTCAGGTCTACTAGCAATTAAATACAACAAGCTACTAATCATACTTCGATACAATATTTCATTTATGTTTTTGCCTGTATCATCTTTGTTTATCTTTGTAGCTGTTGCTATGGGAGTTTTGTACTCTTTAACACCATCCAAGCTATATTTCTTTAGCACTTCCTTGGTGTATTTAGCTTGATTTATGATTATCACTTCTTTGGTTTGCTTAATTTGTAACCCAAGAAATAAATCCAGCTCTCTCATTATGCCCATTTCAAATTCAACCTGTATTATCTTAGAAAACTTTTGGCAAAGGTCCTCATTAATAGATCAAAAAATAATATCATCAACATAAATTTGTACTAATAGGATATCAGAATCAGTTTACTTAATATATAACGTTATATCACTAAGACCCCTTCGAAAATCATTTTCAATCAAATATAGGCTAAATCTCTCATACCAAGCTCTCGGAGCTTGTTTGAACCCATACAAAGCCTTACGAAGTTTAAACACGTGATCAGAAAATTTTTTGCTCTCAAATCCCGGGTGTTGTTCTACATAAAATCTTCCGCTAGGAAGCCATTCAAAAATGCACTCTTTATATCCATTTGAGATAACTTAAAATTACGTGAGTGTGCAAAAGCAAGTAGCATTCTAATAGCTTCTACTCTAGCCACATGAGTATAAGTTTCATCATAATCAATTCATTCATCTTGATTATAGACATGTGCAACTAATCTTGCTTTGTTTCTAATTACCATACCATATTCATCCTTTTTATTTCGAAAAACCCATTTAGTACCAATTACTGGATGAAAATCTGGCTTAGGAACTAGAGACCACACTTTGTTTTGCTTAAATTGAACTAACTCGTCTTACATCGCGGAGATCCAAGATTCATTAGTTAATACCTCATTCACAGTCATAGGCTCAATTTGAGATAGGAAAGCAAGATTAATAATATCTCTAAGGGAGGAACAAGTAGTTACACCTCTTTCAAAATTACCAATGATTTCCTTTACCGAGTGTTCAGGTACTTTCTTTATAGCTCGTGGTAACGCCGAATCCTCTCCCTTAGGCTCCTCTTTTTGAGGTTCCTTTGTCACATTATTGTCTTGGTTTTGGTTATTTGAAATACTTGCATCATCATCATTTAAAACATTTCTTGACAAACATGGATCAGTTTCCTAAAAAACAACATGCATAGACTCCTCAATTACTAACGTACGTTTATTATAAACTTTATAAGCCTTATTGTTAGTAGCATATCCAAGGAAAATCCCATAGTCAGATTTAGCATCAAATTTACCTAGATTATCCTTATTATTCAAAATGAAACATTTACAACCAAATACCTTGAAATAAGATATGTTCGGAGTCTTACCATTCCAAATTTCATAAGGGGTTTTATTAAACCATCTACGAATTGATACCCGATTTACCACGTGGCAAGCGATACTTACTGTCACAACCCGTCCCGGACACCCGTCATCCCGAGGTTGGCGTGACTACAACATGACATCACCAATACCCAAATAACCAAATGAATGACAATATACACCCACCGTATAATACAAACATCTATTATGGGGGACACACCCGTCCCGAAATTTTACTAACAAAAAGTATTTATCCATGAACCTTTTTTATAGGTTCGCCTTTGACAGCTTCTCTCAAACGCCTATATGACTCCATCACATAGCTCTACCTAGTGACAGTAGGGGACCGACTCCTAGTCGTTGTACCTGCGAGTGTACTGCCTTCTTAGTAAAATATTTTTATAGCAATAATAGTTTATTTTGCAATATCTAAATGGATCAAGCTTAAATATGTAAACATTACGTACTCGCAAAAGTTTTCATAATATTAGCAGTGAGAATAAAGCACTATATATAAGTTTCATGCAAAATCATTTAGTATACGAATCATGCTAATCACCAGAATAAATAATAAATCACCCAGTATAAGCAAAATACCACATCTCAAAACATCCTCTCAAACACACACACGCTGGCCAGCCCTAGTGATCGTTTTAACCTCATGATCGGGAGTTTGCAACGGTACCGTATCATCCGTAAGATATGCCTTCCTACGAACACCCATTACTCCATCGAAGCGGATAATCATTGCGCAGTATAAATGTCTAACATCACTCTGCCAAAGCAGATAAACATCACTTCGCCGAAGCGGATAACATCACTCCGCCGAAGCGGATCACATCACTTTGCCTAAGCAGATAACTACCATAGCATTGTCAAATTAATAACGTCATCATCAATCTACAAACCAATATTATCGTCTAATCAATATCGGCAAATCTCACCAATCACTCTCTATTTTCAAAACTGATTTTTAATCCAAAATCATATATTTCTTTTACTTTTAAAAAAAACATCTGATTTTTACCAAAACCATTTTTCCACTATCTTTTTAAACTATCGAATCCAATGAAAATCATTCTTTCGAAAACTATTGTAATCTCACGAAAATCCATTTTTACTCACTCATCCTAAAACCTGCTTGATCCATATCGTCTTATAAAATCATTTAGTCTCAGTACGGCCATTTTATATGAAAATAATTTGGCAAGAAGACAGTACACTCACCTCGTGATCCGTTCCCAAAAGCTTTTACTGACTACTCTCTACCGAAACTCCGGTTCCTGCAAACCTAATAGTAATAGGGCCTAAATTAATATCGTATTTAAAATAACCTAATTAGATGAATGCAGGTCCTAATTTTTCATAATTTTCCCATTCCCCACATTTCATTACAAAAATTATTATTCGTTTAATTTCGCTCTATTAAGTTTACTGTACCAGTTTATTAAAATTAGCGATTATAAAAATGTTATCACGATCACGACAATTACTATTACGAATGCGAAAAATCTTAATGCTCAATAATTTAATTTAATCAATAATAGTATCCGATAAAAATGTTACCTGTTCTGAAATGTTCACGGGCCACGAGATGAATTTTGAATTTTATTAGGGTTGTTTTTGTAATTTCTCTTTTTTTTTTTTTTTTTTTTTTTCCCTGTTCTGTTTCAGTTTGGAGCATCCGCCGGACCACCTTTACGCCGGCCGAGCTCTCACTCCTCCTGCCAATCTTCATCGTCAACGTTCATGCACACGCACACACAACGCCGAATACATCCCATACCCATACATGCGCAGTCGCCGGAGAAACGACGACGACTTCACCAACGGCGGCAATCGAACCCGTCACCGCCGATCCTCTCTCTCTTTTCTCTCCTTGCCAACTCCGGCGACCACCACCCATATAGCTCACCGACGATCACCCCACTCACATGTACGTTGAATCCGAACACCCACGTGCACACACACCCCTGTAACCGGAACACACTGCTTCGTCGGAGAACCCTCCACCGTCAGCGATCCCGAGCAGCAACCCTACACATCCTCACATCTGAACACAACAACTATAATTACACCCTCTTACACCCACAATCGCCGGCTGATCAGACAAAATCCCTTCCTGCCGTCGATCACGAACCCCCCTCCGATCTTCCCTCTCTCTCTCTAGATTTTCTGAAATTCCTTCGGATTTCGTCCCTTTTTAAGATCTTCACTGGTATTTATATGCATGAACTAAGTAGGTGGAGGTTTGATCTAGTCTTGCCACGTCGCCGGTCTCACTCGTCTCTCTGCTTCGGTTCATAGTTCGGCCGGCAAGCACAATTCACACACATATGTATATGTATAATATGTGTTTTTAAAAACTTTTGTTTTATTACCCTTTTCTCCCCCTAACTTCTTTATATCCTTATTTTAACCCAATGTATTATTCACAATTTCCTTAAATCGCAATTTGAACCCTCAAAATTTTTAGTTTATAATTTAAGTGACAATTTGAAATCCCAAAGTTTAGAATAAATATTTCTATATTTTCAATTTGACCCCTAGACTTTTTATTTGAATTTTTAATTGTCCTAGTTTCACCCCGAATTTTTTCAATTACTCTAAAATACAACTGAAATGATGTACATGCTACGATTGAGGTCTTATACTTACTGCTTCGGCCCAGAAGTAGGTTGGTAAACGATTTTCATTAAGCATCGTTCTGGCCATCTCTTGAAATGTCTTGTTCTTCATTTCCACAACACCATTTTGTTGTGGTGATCTTGGTGTAGATAAGTTATTAGCATAACCATGCTCATCACAGTAATTGATTATATCACCATTTTTAAGCTCTCTACCTTTATCACTACGAATATTAATAATATAGCATTGCTTCTCATTTTAAACACGTTTACAAAATTTAGAAGACACAGAAGCAATTCGCTCTTTTTAGCAAAGAAGAACACCCAAGTAAATCTAGAGTAGTAATCAACTATTACAAATGCATAAAATTTACCTCCAAGACTAGCAATTGAATTTGGACCAAATAAATCAAGATGCAACATTTCAAGACATCTAGTCGTGGACGTTTACATTTTTTTCTTAAATGATAATCTACACTGCTTGCCTAACTGACATGCATCACATATGTTTTTTTTCACAAATTTTAAATCAGGTAGGTCACGTACAAGACTCTTCTTAGATAAATTAGAAATTAATTTCATATTAGCATGCTCAAGTTTCCTATGCCATAACCAGCTATTTTCAGATAAAACATTCAAACAAGATAAATTTTGAGAAGTGAAATAATCAAATGAACATGTGTAAACATTCTCAAAATGTGATACAACCAATAAGATGCTACTATCATGTCCATTCTTAATTATGCATCTATCATGATCAAACACAACATTGTAATCCTTATCACATAATTGACTTATACTGAGCAAGTTATGTTTAAGACCATTAACTAATAAAACATTTTTAATAATAGTAGTATCATTACCGATATTACCTATACCGATAATTTTACTCTTAGTGTTATCTCCAAATGTCACATAACCTCTATCTTTAGATATAAATTTTGATTTATCTCCTGTCATGTACCGAGAACAACCACTGTCAATGAACCTTTTGTTCTTGCCTATCGATGCTTTCAGAATAACCGACAAGGAACATCTCAAATAGTTTCTAAGTGGTACCTAGTCTAAGTGGATCCGATCTTGTTAGCCGGGACATCTTTAGTTCATTTTGGAAACCAAACTTGTCTGCAGTTAGATATTTTAGTAAAACATCTACGAATAGTATGCCCCACAATATTACATTTAAAATATCTAACAAGACCCCTGATTTTAGAAAAGAATTTATGAAAACGTTTTTGTTTAAGATTTTTCTAAAATCCAATACCGGTTTTATAAAAAATACCACGTGAACTTCCCAAAAGAATTTTCAATTTATTCTCACTACCGGTGAATTTAAGAACTATTGAATGTAAATTCGACATTATTTGTTTGTTTAATGAGTTAATTATACTTTGAAGGGTAATGATTTTAGAACACTGGTTTTTATAATTATGCATAAGTTCTTGATATACATCAAATAATTCATTAAAATCTAAAAGACAAGAACTTGAACATTTAGTTACCTCATCACCAGTGGCCATTAGCGCAAACATAGACGATTATTCACTTCCTAATTTTTCCCAACTACTCGATTATTCACTTCCTAATTTTTCCCAACTCACCTAGTGTGCCTATCGGGTGCAACATGTGATCTTTGTCAACTAGTGTATCGAACTAAACCAACTCTAATACCAATTGTTGTCTTAGTGATCTATCAAAGAGGGGGAGTGAATTGGGTAATTATAAAAATTTATGCAAATAGTTATCTTTCAACACTTAAAAATTTAAATAATTAATGTAATCCTAAATTAATTATTATCTCTACATGGCAGTGGATAAGTGTTATATAAATTAGGTGCACACTCAAATAATATAAAATAAATAAAGTAATAATGCAGCAGACCACGATGTATACTAGTTCACCAAGCTACTCTTGGCTAATCCAATCCTCCGAGCCCCACTGAGAGTCGCACCCACTAAACCACTAAGATTCATTTACACAGGTATGAATCAAACCTTTACACAATGATTCTTTTCACAGGCTCAGAATCAACATTTACAATTCCCTTTTCATAGGCTAAGAAAGAACCTCTATCTTTTTAATAGGTTAAAGATTAATCTAATTCTTTTATACTTAGGCTAAGAATCAAACTTCACCAAAATCACTCCAAGTATCCTTTTCAGTGCTAAGGATGGAACTGTTACAAAATCACTCAAACTAATTCTATTCATAAAGAATTAACACCTATCTCTTTTCATGGAAAAGAGTAACCTAACCTTTCTATGCCTTAGGTAAAGATCAAACCTCAATCTCTTTACCGGAAGAGATTGTAACCTAGCTACCCTTGATTAGATATTCCCAACAATATCTAATCCACACAAAACTCACCAATTACAATAAATTGATAAGTTTCTTCCCACTCGGAGCTTCTACTACCTCGAGTCTATTTAAACTCAATTAATGTCCCGATAAATACTAGTGATAGAATTAAATGAGAAATTTAAAATGTGATTACAAAATAAGTGGGTAGCAGACAATTGAGTACATAATCAAATTATCACCAAAATGGTTTTTTTAAAAATAATTTTTATACAATTTAAAGTTAAAAAATGATTTCACAATGATCTAGAATTCAAGAAAGTAATAATAATATCAAATAACAATTAAGAACAAAAGTTTGAAACGATCTCACCAGAATACCACCGAAAGAATGAAAACTAAATCCCAGTAAAGCTTAGATCGGTGACAGCAAAATTCTCAGCACTTATTCTCAAGAACTTTTTTCAAGAATGACCTCACAATAAACTCTCAGTATAGTATCAAAATAATGACTCTCAGAAAGCTCAAGAACTGATTTGTTCTTGATAGAATAATATGTCTTACAAGTGAAGAACACGGGTCTATATATACTGGTTTTAAACAAACCCTTTAACGACTAGTTCCCACAAGATATGACATTTAAATGCTCATATAGACCCTATATATTAATATTACTCAATCCTGGTTAAATTCACTTAATTATTGCTTTTAAATCTTTCAATTTAGTCCCCCAAATATTTCTCAATCCCAAATAAAACTAGATAGGAAGTATTGAATGTACCAATTTGAGAAACACTTAAAATATTTGTACGATATCTATAGAGATATATAAGTACGAATGACATATCTATAATATTTTCAAATACACAGAATATCTCCAAGATATTAACCAAAAAACGGCTAGTAATAGCTACTTTTAGATAAAATCCTCGAAATCCTCAAATCCTGAAACTGCACAGTCAGTTGACCGACTAAACTACCATTAGTAGATAGATCAATTCAGGTTGTAACCCAAGCCATTTTCATATGCCAGTCGGTCGACCGATTCCCCGTGGGTCGGTTGACCGATCGACTCAGGATGCCCTAGTTGGTTGACCGATAGATTCAGAGAGTTCACTTTTCATCCATCGATTGACCGATCTCTCTTGGTCAGATAACTGATCAATTTAGAGACTTCTCCAATTCCCAGCCACTTCCCGTCAGTTGACCGATCTACTTGCCATCGGTTAACTGATCTGTGTTGGATCTCTTTTCCTTCATTCATTTCAACTCCAATCTTCGACGTTTTAGACCCTTTAGCCAATTTTGCTTTCTTGCTTAACTTAATTGACACTATTAATCAATTTTAAATACAAATCTTTTTTAGGTCAATTTCTCTTTTTCAATTTCACATTGGAGCAAATATGTGAACTAATTAGGATTCTAATAAAAACACACATAAATATAAATTCATTTTTTGTGTTGTGTGTGATCCTAATCGGCATACATTAAGAATAAAATTTGACTTGAGTTGTTTTCACTTAAATTCTTCAGAATCTTCAATCTCTTAATGTCCGTCTCTTTGCATCCTTAGCAATTTTTTCATGATAACATTAATAATGAAACTTTTATATTAAAACACTCAATAAACTCGTTAGTTCTACTAAAAATATCAACACTTAATTGTCCATCAAAATCTTAGGATCAACAATATGGATTGGGATAAACATTATTATAGGAACATGCGAGATTTTGAAAATTGCAAGGACATTGATTGGTGAGTTGATCTGGATTCTGATATAAAGTACATGAATATGAGTTGGGTTACAGTCTTGAGAGATTAGACAGAATAAGTTCTCCAATTGAAGTGGCTAATCTCTCAAGGGCATTTATCCATCTACCCTAGTCCCAAAAAAAATTAAGAATTTTATATTTATTTTATTTTATTATTTTTTAGAAGAGATAATACAATAGAAACTAAACAAAATAAAAAAAGAACAAGAGTTATAAATTAAAACGTATAACTTGGTTTCCATAGATAGCAAGGATAATTGAATTCAAGAATCGGGTTACAAAATTCCAATCTGTAGAGATAAAGTAGTATTTGCACGGTAACAATGAAAATAAAGTAAAATAAAATATGGATTTACACAGATGGATAAAAAATAAACAAAAATTAATAATTAACATTGCCAATTTTCAGCAATGGCTTCAAAATTTGATCGCTCAAATTTAATACACAGTATAAGCACCAATTATCGTAGTATAGTACTTAAGTACGAGTGTCGATCTACAGGGATTAGATTGTAATTATTAAATATTTCTTATTTTTCGGTCGAATTTAATAGAATTGGTTTTGTTTTTTTTTTTTTAATTACAACATATAGAACAATAAATAAATTAAAATATAAAATAATAAATGACCGGGTTTCGGGCATGTATTCGTTCTTCGATTATCCTAATACATTTTACTTCTTTGTCTATTTTTATTTTGTGTATAATGAAGTAATTTAAATGCAAGAAAAATTACAAATAAAGTTTGACTATTTAATTGACATGAACTATCTTTGGAATTTGGCTCTTAATCTACGGTGAACCAATCCTTAAGCATAATTTATCCTATCAAATGCATCTTTTAATTGACTGTTTAATCAGTATGAACTATTTTCGGGATTCAATACCTACTAATGTACGGTGAATCAACCCCTAAGCATAAATCATCCTATTAAACCATATTAATTTCAATAAGTATGGGTTATATAACGGTTAGATCTAAATCACAAGTATTAGATCTAACCCACAAAAATCAATAATATTATTTCTAATATGTATAAACTGATAAAAATAAGGATTGATGGGATAAATAATATAAAAATATTAATCCATTGTTATATAACCTTATACACATATAAAATAGAATAAAAAATAAAACTACATTACAAAAATCTTAAAACAAATACAGTCTAATCCGGATTTGTCTTAGCCGTTCCGGATTTGTCTTAGCCGTTCGTGGATTGTTCTTCCAAAAAAATATTCAACCAAACTCCAACGAAGAAGTCCCCAAAACAGTCCCGGTAGAAGCCAGGAAAATAGAACAAATGATGAAAATGAACATTGAAACTGAAAAAAGAACTCCGCGAGAAAAACACTGTGACCGAACTATATAATGAATTAGGCTGAATTTTCTTATTTCCATTTGTTTATATCCCATATTTAGCCAATCAATGACATTTGATATGGGGAATAAACGGTTCTTTTTTATTCCCACTTAATTCCTTAATTCATTTGATAAATATAAAATAGTATTTTAATGTGCATTGATAAAGAGTATTTTTTTTCGCCATTAAATCTATTTTATTATGTGTTTTCTTTTTAACGATTTCAAGTCGACGCACAAGTCTTTACTCCATTTTTACCCTTAGCTATTTTTTTCGTCATTTTCTTCATGTTTCTTTATTTATGACTTTATTCCTACAAAAAGAATAATTTATATTATTATTAATTAAAATCTAATAAAAAGACGCACAAAATTATAGATTTAGGAGAGAATTTTGGTACAAAATTAAGAATAATTAGTCATGTCAACAAGCTAAAAAACATGTCGTACCATTTTTCTGCCAGTGACTTGATCTCTCATGCATCATTTGATCTAGTCCACTCTGATGTTTGGGGACCCCCACCTTCTACCACAATGGGGGATCCAGAAACATTTTCATATTTGTCAATATCTATTCTCAGTACATCTGGTTGTACCTTATGCATAAGCGTTCTGAATTATCTCAAATCTATTCACAATTTATTACCATGATTCAAACTCAATGTTCTCAGAATATCAAAATCATCAAATCTAACAATGTTGTGGAATACAAGGACCAATCTTTCATTGTCATTCTTCGAAAATATGACACACTTTTCCAAAGATCTTACCCTGCCACCTCTGCCCAAAATGGTCGAGCTGAACGTAAATATCGACATATTCTAGATATTGTCCGTGCACACATTTCATCATCTTGTCTAGAGAGCTTTTGGGGAGAAGCTGTTGTAACGACCCAATCTCCCAAGACCGCCACTCAGTTTTTCCCTTTTATATTTTACAGAAAAATAGAGGTAAAAGACAAACCACTCCACCACCACACTTCCGCTGCGCCACTATGATAAAAATAAAAATAATAATAAGCGTGATCTCGACTTGATATTACCCGACCAGAACAATACGAACATAACTGATTGAAATTTTAATATTATAAATTCAAAATTCTAAGAATACACATGTTCCAAAATATTCCATAGCAAAACTATAAAATCCTAATACTTCCTAATCAACACATGTCCTGATAGCCCAATAAATAAAATGACATCGCTCTCTGACTCTACCTGACGCCAGTAGTGGACTTATCTCTACTTTGAGTATTTGAGACAAAATATTTTATCGATATATTATCTTCATAATATAAAACTAATTTATGGATCAAGTACATTTCTCAAAACTATTTTTCAAAACAGAATATAATCATACATTGAGCAGTAACAAAATCCCACAGATATCATCATGATAAAACAACTGAATTTAAGTCAACCGGTCAAATTACTTTGATATATAATAAAATATTGCACACATATTTCTCTACTAACCATATGATTGTTTCACCTCACGATCGAGAGTTATAACTGTATCGTAACATATACAACTGTACAATCTAAGGTTTCCATTAGTGTTAAGGTCATTCAATATTTCCAATGGTAGGAGCTAATGCGTGGTATAAACCACCATATCATAATGATAATAATAATCATCATCAACAACAACAATAACAACAATGTATATCAATCACCTGTAGGACTTGCTCTCCTATCTGGTCACAACACAATGTCCTACAAGTCATGTCCTCCTGTTAGAACCAACAATATCCTACAAGACATACCCTCCTGTCAGGACCACACTATGCCATAGTAGTATAATAATAAAAATTACTTTCCACATTTAATATTTTACTTGATCCATCTACCTTTATAAAACAATATATTTTAGTAAATATTTTCTTTTAACAATTTAATACGAAAATATAATTTGACAATTCACATAGAAGACACTTGACTCACCTTGATATTTGCATTACCATTACGCTACCGCTGTAATACTAACGTAGTCGGTGTCGCTTGTAAACGTAATAATGACTGGGCCTAAACTAAGAATTTATCTAAATAAATCTAGTATGACATGAATGCGTGACATTAAATGAAAAATTTCTTATTTCCAAATTTCCTTAATTATACGGAATTTATTAGACGCCACACTTCTTAAGTTAATATTAACTATACAAAAAATACTATAAACGCTAATAATATTTATTAGTCAATGAAATATAAAAAATTATCATTTTAATAAATTTACAATTTTTACTTTTAAGTTAAATTCTTCACAAATTGGATATATTTATACATGAATATAAACCCACTATATTTTCTAAAGGGTTAATAGCACTTTATCTCCCTATAGTTTGGTCGATTTGCACTTACCTCCTTGTGATTTTTCTTGGCACTTACTCCCCTGTGGTCTTGGACTTAAGTGCAACGATTACATTTTCCGTTAACGCTAACGGTCAATGGACGGAAGTCAACTGAAATCCGTTAAATAGTGTGAAATGACATTTATACCCTTAAATATTTTTATAAGGACTATTTTAATACTATTTAGAAACTTAGAGGGCCGTAAATGTATTTTCTCAATTATAACTTCATCTTCTTCCTCCGACTTCAATCTCACTCGCCGGCCACCCTCTGTTTCTCTCTCCCCCTACATTTTTTACCCCTCCATGTCCACCACGCCGGCCACTCTCGTTCCTCTCCCGTTGCCCTCCTTTTTCTTTTCTTTTTTCCATTTTCCCCATCCTCATCTCCCCACCCCCGTTGCCTTCCCTCCTGCCGCCGTCGTCTACTATGTTCCTCTTCTTCCTCCTTATTTATTTATTCCTGATCCATCGGTGAATTCACCGTCGACTGAGAACCAAACACCACCACAGTCAAATCAAATGCCACCATCGCCGTGGTGGTATAGTCCGATCGAGATGACGTACGACTGGTGGAGCAGGAGATCCAACTGACGGATTTGCTCAGTAAACGGGGAGAGTCGGAGATCTTCTATTGCATTTGCGTTAATCGGTCTCTGTTTTGTTTTTTTGGACAAGAATCCATCTCTGTTTAATCCCCAAATCTTGATGCGGTGATCATCGGCAGCGCCGGCGGAATCGATACCTATATCGAAATTTGTTTTTTATTTGGGTTTGATTTCTGAAATAATAAACCATTAAAATTTTGATTTGGGTGTTATCAAATTAAATCTAGACGGATCTATATATATATAGAGAGAGAGTGTATGGGAGAGAGAGGAGATGAAGTCGGCGGAGTGCTTCGGCGGCGGCGGTCTTCTTCAGTTGTGGGGTGGAAGATGGAGAAGAGAAGGTGAAGTAGAAGATGTAGACGAGGGATTGAAAAAAAAAAAGGAGGAGAAGAAGAAGATCACCACCGAACCAGAAGAGAAAGATAAGGGATATGAATAATGTCATTAAAATACACCTTGACCCATTAAATTTCATAAAATTTACAAATAGATCCCATCTAATTAATTAGAACAAAATTACCCTTAATTTCAAAGTGAACTGACATAATTACCTCTAATTTTAACCGTTGCACTTAGGTCCAAGACCACAGGGGGATAAGTGGCGAAGTTCAAACCATGGGGGGTAAAGTGAAAATGGGTCAAACCATAAGGGAGTAAAGTGATATTAACCCTTTTCTAAACCCATATATATATCTATATAATAAATTAGGACGGAGATAAAGAGCACCGTCGGATCGGAGACAAACCTCTAGATATTTTCTGACCGTCGGATCATCTTATTAATACATATTTAGGAGAAATAGGGTTTCATAGATTCATTCAGCCGCAAAGTCTCCCCCTGCTCACCCGAAACCTCAGCCCCTCCTTTCATCTCTCTTCTTCTCTCTCTAACCCTCATGGCCACTGCCCTTACGAAACCACCACCATGGCGACGACAACGACGACTTCTTTCCCTCCCGACGATGGCAGCTATCCCTCCGTCGCAGATCCAGCCCACTCTCTCTCCTTCATCCATCACCATCGCGCCATATAGCCGTCGCCATCGTCTCGCCAACGCAACATCGTCGGCCTTCCAGCAAGTCGCGACAACGATGGCGGCTATCCCTCACTCGCGACGATGACGTTGACGATTTCTCCATCCCTCACAATGATGATGACGATTTCGCCATTCCTCGCGATGGTGGTACCTCCATTGCCAATGCTCAAGAAAGATTGCAAAGGTCGGTGAGTGGAATGTGGATGAAACCCTAGAAAAGCATCTCTCTTCGAGCCACAACGATTTTGGTATTACGGGGAATTTGCCGCTTTCTGGATGAAATAAGAGGTAAGTCTTATTCCTCTCTGTTCATCTATTGTTCGGTTTTCATCTATTGTTTGGTTGTGTGAAATTCAAAGAAATTGCATTGGGTATTTTTGGAGTTTAGGTTTTTTTCCATCCTATTTTTTGGAGGTTTTGGGGGATTTTCATTATTATTATCAATTGGTGGTTAAGAATGGTTTCATTATGCTGCTTGAAGCACTAATGTGGCGCTGGAGCAGTGTTTTTGAACCGAAATATGGGAACAAAAATGAACTCCTCATTTCTCTCAATAGATCCGTTCACGCTCCTTTTAAGTCGTTGGTCCACTCTTTCATTATTTATATTAAGCTTTTTAAGAAAAAAATTTGTTCTTACTGATTTGATTCTTTGAATAGCTTAAGAGGGATGATATTTCGCTGGTACAATCAAATGCTATTTGATTTGTTCATCAATTGATTTTGTCTTTTTAATTGTTATTCAAGTTTAAATCGAGAGAGGAAGATGATGGCATTCGGTTCAAGAAATTTTTTCCTCGGATCTCAAAATTAAAAATGCCTAACGAGGTTCAAGTATATGATACACAACTTCCTTTTATTTATGGAGATGTTTAAATAAGAATTTTGCTGCATTTTTGTTGAAACAATACAAACATAGAGAGTAGGGGAGGTTTAGGTGGTTCTACATGGACTTAGACTTCTATTAGTATGGTTTTTTTTCTTAGGCATCATTTGGAAACAAAAACTGAATTACAGGAACAAAAGATTATGTTTGTGTTGTATTCTAGATTCTTTTTGGATTTGGCCCATTCTTGATTTGATTCTTTTTAGGGATTTTTATTTGATTTCTTTGTTTTAGGTATTTTCATTTGATATTTTTTAGAGCTCCCTAGCGATGATGGTATTCACTCAATCTCTTTCTCTGACTGAAGAACAGTGGCATTTGTTTTGTGTTTCTGTTCTCGTTTGTTCTATGTTTCTGTTCCTGTTTGTTCTGAAATGTTAAGACCATAACAGAAACATGATTTTCTATTGAATTGAGCAAGATTGCTTTCAATGAAAATACCAGTGGCGCATTCATTTTGTGTTTTTGTTTCTATTTGTTCCAATAGTGGCATTTGTTCTGTGTTTCTGTTCCCGTTTGTTTTGTGTTTCTGTTCCCGTTTGTTCCAAAATGTTAAGACCAAAACAGAAACATGATTTTCTGTTGCATTGAGCAAGAGTGCTTTCAAAAATATCATTTTTGGTTGGATCATATTGTGTTTTTGTTTCCATTTGTAGTGGCATTTGTTTTGTGATTCTGTTCCCGTTTGTTCTGAAATGTTAAGACCAGAATAGAAACATGATTTTCTGTTGCATTGAGCAAAAGTGCTTTCAATGAAAATATCAATGGCGCATTCATTTTGTGTTTTTGTTTCTATTTGTTCCAATATTGGCATTTGTTTTGTGTTTCTGTTCCCGTTTGTTCTGTGTTTCTGTTCCCATTTGTTCTGAAATGTTAAGACCAGAACAGAAACATGATTTTCTGTTGCATTGAGCAAGAGTGCTTTCAAAAATATAATTTTTGGTTGGACTGAACTATGTAATTGTATTTTTTCACTTTGAGCTATTTGGGGTGCCACTATTGGATATAATACAACAATTGTATTAAGACGACTCAGTTTAATACAATATAATTAACATAATAAGACTCATTTATTTTATATCTGAATCTTGACAATTGACAATAAAACTCACCAAGAACCCAAAGTTTTATCATGTTTATTATCATAACTAAATTGTCATCCTTTAATGCCTTTTGATTTGAGCTCAAGTCTGCCATGACAAATCAGGAACAAAGACAAAAATTTGAGCTCAAGTCTGCCATGACAAATCAGGAATAAAAATAGAAATTTGAGCAATTCTGCAATGTTTTTCATTTTGTTCTAAAAATATTGTTTCATCCATTATTTTTTCTCAGATTTATAGTTTTGTTCCTGTTTTGTTCTATTTTTCCTATTTTGTTCCACTTTCGTTCCTGTTTTGTTCCTGTTTTCTGGATTTAGGCCCATTTTTTCCCAATTCGTTATACCTAATCAAACGATTGAGTAATGTAGTGATATATCTTCACTAATGCTACAACATTAATTATTTTGGACTATTAAATTCTGTTTGCTTTACTTGCAAGCAGAATTTGCATTCGCAGCTTGCAATTTGCTTTCATTCTTCTTCTTTTAATTTATAAAAATCAAAATCTATGGGATTAACTGATTTGATCATAATATTATTTTTCTTTTTGTAGTTTAAAATTTTGCAGTGTTGTTGGTAATTAAGTCTGGTTATTGTAAAACTAGACAGACATTTTGGGATCAACATCTAGAAGATTCTTTCCGGTGACAAAGGCACAGAAAATGTCAACCATGGCATCTGTAAGTTAGTTTAGTTCTTATACCATTCATTTCGACAATCATATAGTATATATATTTATACCCATGCAAGTAAAAAATCTTATATATAGTTTATTATTCTGTTTTTACTTTGCTACCTAATTTTAAAATTTTTCATATTGCTCCTTAATGTTTCAATTTTTATTGTAAGCGCTCTTAAAATTTCTATATGATTTTAATATTAAGTTTAAAACTTAATACAAAGATATTACAAATGCTACCTGAGCATCTCCAACCGTACAAAATTAACAATTGGCAATATTCACATATTGGAATTTGCTAAAGAATTTAAGGACCAAATCATTTACTGTTTTCAGAAATGGAAACAGAAACAAATATTTCTGTTATGCTACCAGATTTTTAGAACAAATTTCGGGCAAAAAGAACAGTGTTGTTTCCAGATTTCTGTTTAATCTGATATGAATATTATATATTCAAATAGAGTGTCTAATATTAACCTTTTTTTTTTTTTTTTTTTTTTTTTTTTTTTTTTTTTTTTTATGCTGCTGTGTTTGTTTTGCTACTGATTTTTGTTGAAGACTAACATTGAATTTAGAAATAATATAGCGGGAAAAAGATTGATATGGTCCCCATTAGAATTCGATATACAGTCTTATTTCATTTGGCTAATTGTTTATATTCTGTTGTCATATTTCTACTCTTTTAATTTGTATTTGTTTTGTTCGATTGTAGAATCAGAGGGAAGAGAGACAAGATAGCGAGGACGGAGGGAAGCGACTGCAGAATCAAGTTAAATCTCAACTTTCGAATCAGGTTAAATTTGCATTTGTTTCTGTTTTGTTCCCTGTTTCTATTTCTGTTCATGTTTCCTGTTTTTATTTCCATCTCTGTTTCAATTCCTGTTTCTGTTCCGTGTTTCTGTTTCTGTTCTTACTCCTTGTTTCTGTTTATGTTTTTGTTTCTGATCTTGCTTCTGTTTCTGTTCTCTATTTTTTGTTTCTGATCCTGCTTCTGCATTTTTGCGATATATCGTGCACCATATAATTAGTTTTTACTTTGTATGTGTGTGTGTATATATATATATATTGTGTTGAGTTTAAATTTTTTTTCCAAGCCTGTTTGTTTGTAATAAGCGTTCAATTATTGAAATTTTAGGGGAATTATTGTATAATCAAATTTGATTCTCTCATTTTGTCAAAGAAAAAAAATTATTGTTGTATTCTTGGTTATTGTTGTGTTGGTTTGAAAATCCGTAGTAGAAAATAGGAGTGTTGTATAAACAAAGTAAATTATGCTATTTTTTTTGGGTTATGACTGTTTATTTGAAAATGAAATAAAATGGAAATTGAGAACTTGAGAAATAAATTGTGTTTTCTCATTTTTTTTTAATTGTTGATTAAATTTTGTTGATTGCTATTGGTTGTGTTATGTATTGTTCTATTCATTTGAAAACAGAAGTGAGATATTAAGAATGATGTATCGATTGTTCTATAATTTTATTTTTTTCAGATTTGTGTATGTATTATTAATTTGTGTCGAATTGTGGTTCATTGGAATTATCCAGTAATGAAAAAAGTTATACAATTTGATGTTCATTTTGTTAACACCCGTGCCTTCAAGCACGGGTTATACGCTAGTATATATATATAGAGATAGATAGATAGAGAGAGAGAGAGAGAGAGAGAGATGAGATAGGGGATTACATTAGACAATAGAGAGGAAGTGAGAAAACTAGATAGAGAGAGTAACAAAACAAAATGAATTAATATACAGACAAATAGAGATTCCCACCGCCTCATTATTTATTTTCTTTCTTTCTTTATTTTTTAGTTCTTGATAGTGGTGGCTTGATATACACATGCCACATTTTTTATTCTTACTTTACTTTTTTTTTTTTTTTTTTTTTTTTCTTTTGGTTCTTATCGTAACTGGAGATGATTTTATGTATATATATTATAAATTACATTAACCTCCCTCTTTCATAGCTTTAAATTTATAACCAAAAAATAAAAATTAATATACAATTAGCTCCCAAGATTTATAAAGTCAAATTAAAATTAATATATTAATCCTCAAATTCCATTAAAACCTCATGAACATTCCTAATTTGAATCTCGGGCTCAAGTGTGTTGTTTCATTAGATATGGAATTGAATACAAAGGATATCGATTTAACGATCTCATTTCTAATCCTCTTTATATTTCTCATCATGTCAACATTTGGGAACACAATATGTTTTCCTCCATATCCAAGTTTCACTTGATATCTATCACCAACCATCTATATTTCACCAATTCATTCATAAACCTCTTCCCTAATCATTCTAACACAAATATCACTAAGGCGCATATAGATTCTCTAGCTACCACACTAATCCCCATAACGTTCCTACTCTATTTACGGGTCTTGAACACAACCACCTCAAGCCTATCTCAATGACTTCAGATGTTAAACCAACTGATCATGTCCTAGAGACTCTTTATTGTCATACCAAGGTAACATAACCTCCCATATATCTTTGTGATTATCATTGTTGTTGATCCTAAGATTTTGTTGAACAATTAAGTGTTGATATTTTGATGGAACTAATGGTTTGTTCAAGTGTTTCAGTTAATTAAGTTCCTGTGATGAAGATGCAATGACAAATTTATAAATGAATGCCAAATGATGATGTCAAAGATATTGAAGAATTAAGAGTTTGAAGAAATTAGGAAAAATAACTCAGGTGAATTTCAACTCTTAATATCCCAATTAAGAACACACACACGACACAAAAAGTTTTTATTGTTTTTGTGTGTTTTGATGAGATGAAATTATTTGTTTCTATGTGTATTTGAAAAGAAATATTTATAATTGACTAAAATGAAATTTAAGAAATTAGTGAAGTTTATTTAGAAAAGAAAATGGTTAAAGGGGCGAAAACGTAAAAGAAAATGAGTTAAAAACGAGTTCGAAAAAGAGATCCAGCATATATAAGTCGATTGGTCAATTAACAGGATAAAACAGCATGAACTCTCTGTATCTCTAAGTCGACAGGCAGGTCGACCGGTGAACAGAAGATGAACTCTCTGTATCTCTTAGTCGACAGGTAGGTCAACCGGTGAAGGTAAATTGAACTCTCTGAATCTTCAAGTCGACAGATAGGTCAACCGATGAACGCAACAACTTTGGCTTGAATATATCGTGAATCTAGCAGTCGACTGACCGGTCGACTGAGGGCGCTGTTTTAGGATTCTGTGCATTTCGAAATCATATCTAAAAGTAGTCGTTTTTTGTTGAAATTTAAGGGATTTATTGATATTTAAGATATGTTTCATCTATTATTTAAATCCTATTAAATTGGTTTATTAAGTTTTAATATTTCTCAATTTGTACATGAAATTATTTCTATTCTATTCTAATTGAGATTGAGAAATATTTGGGGAATTTAATTGAAAGTTTTAAAAGCTATAATTAAGTGAATTGAACCAAAATAAAGTTATAATGATATATGGAGTCTAAGAGAGTATTTAATTGTCATGACACTTGTGAATAACCATTAGAGAGCTGATTTATTTTCCATATATATAAACCTGTGAATTTCATAAATCATTAATCAAGAGAAGTGAGTTTAAAGAGATAAGATCATATTGTGTTGTTGTAAGAGTTATCATTCTGAGATATTGTGTAAACTATTCTAAGAGGCGATCTTAAGAATCAATTGTTATTAATCTTTGCTGCTACCGGATCTGAAGTAACATTGTGCTACTTATTTTTTTTGTGGATTCCGAGTGAGATTTTTTCAATTATTTTCTATTTGTGCATTGCTTGTTTAAATTTGGAAATTGATCTTTAGAAATTATTTTTGATTCTTTGTTGAAGAAAATATTTTATATACAATTTCTTGAATCTGATTACGTGCTCAATTATTTGCTACCCATATTTTGTTTAAAATCAAATTTTCAATCTCACACTTTTCTATCACTAGATTTGAGATATTAATCAAGTTTTAATTTATTTAGGGTGGTAGAAGCTCCGAGTGAGATTATTTGCTTATCAATTTGTATTGGTGAGTAGTGTGACGGATTAAATACTGTTGGGGATATTTAATCAAAGGGTAACCGATTTTCAGTCTCTTTTTGTAAAGAGATTGAGGTAGTAATTCTTCTTGGATAGAATTGTGTTCGAGTGAATTTTATAACGGTTCAATTCTTACCGGATAAAAGAATATTTGGAGTGTTGGTGAGATTTTGATTATTTTTCCTTAGTGTTAAAAAGAATTAAGCTATTCTTTAATCTGTAAAAAGTAGAGATTTTTCCTTAACCTGTGAAAAAGATTTTGTAAAGGTTGATTCTGAGCCTGTAAAAAAATCGTTGTGAGGGTTTGGTTTCTATCTTTAAAGGGATCTTGAGTATTAGTGGGTGTGACTCTCCGTGGGGCTCGGGGAACTAGATTAGCCAAGAGTAGCTTGGTGAACCAGTATAAATCTCTGATGTGCTGCAATATTTACTTTATTTATTTTTGTTGTTTGGTGTGCACCTAGTTGATTATTTAATTCCGCTGTGGTATAAAGATAATAATTAATTTATGGTTAAAATTAATTATTTGATTTATTGAAGTATTATTCTGATAAATATTTAATTACCCAATTCACCTCCCCTTCTTGGGTATTCCACTGGGCCAATAGTTTTCTATCATAATTAATTTGCATGAGTTTTAATCATATAAAGAGGTCAGCACTAATCTTCTTTGGCAGAAAGCAATGCATGAAAAACTTCATGCCTTAGCCAAAATTCATGCTTGGGATCTCGTTGACCTCCCACCTGGAAAAACTCCTATTGGATGCAAATGAGCTTTTAAAATTAAAACACTTTCTAATAGCTATGTTGAACTCTATAAAGCTCGACTTGTTGCAAGAGCATTCGCTCAAGAATATGGAATCGACTAGGAAGAGACCCTTGCTCCTATATCTAGATTTACATATGTCTGTACTCTCCTTGTACGCTGTCATTCATAAATGGTCCATCTTTGAGATAGATATCAAGAATGTCTTCTTCCCGGCGATCTTCGTGAGAAAGTTTATATGTATGCCCTTCCTGGTCTAATAGCGACTCAACACAAAGTTTGTCGCCTTCATCGTGCTCTATATGGCCTCAAACGAACTCCGCGTGCTTGGTTTGTAAAATTCAGTATCACCATCCTCCAGTTAGTGTTCACATCCAGCGCTTATTATTTTGCCATATTTATTTGCCGAACTGACAATGACATTATCCTCCTTCTACTGTATGTGGATGACATGATCATTACAAGAGTTGATCTATGCAGAATCTTTGAACTCAAAAATATTCTCAGTGGTGAATTCGAGATGAAAGACCTTGACGTGCTCACTTGTTTTCTTAGTCTCTAAGTTTCAACTAGTTCAGATAGATACTCTCTCTCAAACCAAATATACTTTTGATCTTCTTTTCAAAGCTGCCATCACCGACTCTACTACTGCCAACACTCCTCTAGAGTCGAATATCAGACTTACTCCACTAGATGACTCCCATTTCCGGGATATCAATCTCTATTGCCAGCTAGTTAAAAGTTTGGTATATCTCACAGTTACTCGCTTAGACATCGCCTGTGTCATCCATCAAGTCAGTTAGTTCTTGTCCGCTCCTCGCACTACTCATTACTCTGTTGTTCTTTGCATTTTTGGGTATGTCAAAGGCACATAATTTCACAGACTTCATTTCTCCGCCAGTCTACTCCTACCTTATAGGTTTATTCTAATGCCGACTGGGTCAGAGATCTTTTCGACTAACGTTCAACCACTGGTTATTTTTTCTTCTTGGACAACTCTTTTATTTTCTGGTGCAGTTAGAAACAAACCGTGGTTATTAGCTTCTCGCACCACTCATTACTCTGTTGTTCTTTGCATTTTTGGGCATGTCAAAGGCACATAATTTCACAGACTTTATTTCTCCGCCAGTCTACTCCCACCTTATAGGTTTATTCTAATGCCAACTGGGTAAGAGATCTTTTCGACTAACGTTCAACCATTGATTATTGTTTCTTATTGGACAACTCTTTTATTTCCTGGTACAGTAAAAAACAAACTGTGGTTATCCGATCCAGCACTGAAGCTGAATACCGTGTCATTGCTGATGCAACACGAGAACTATTTTCACTTCGCTAGCTCCTCGCTAACACATGAGTCTCATCTCCTACTGTCACTGTTCAACATTGTGACAATAAGAGTGTTATTCAAATCGCCCATAATGACATTTTCTATGAGCGTACAAAAACTTACATCGAGACTTATTGTCACTTCATTTATCACTACATTCTTTATAATACTATTTGACTTTACTGCGTCAATCAGCTGATCAGACAGTAGATATTTTCAACAAGTCTCATCCACCTGGACGCTTTCACATTCTAATTTCCAAACTCAAGTTCACGCCTAATTTACCATCTTGAGTTTGAAGAGGAATGTTAATATTATGTACACGGGTCTTGGCCTACTAGGTTAACCAAACCCAAATTTTACTAGGAAAACCCTAGTCACTTTCTATATAAAAACTCTTTGTGTATGTCTGTATTTGTATAATATATTTTTTTTATATATATCAATACTATCGTCTCATATTTCTTCTTAATATATTATCTCTCAATTATTCTAACACTTTTATTGTATAAAATAGGACAGTATACATTTTTGGCCTATGCATTTTAGCTCCACTATTCATGAAAACACTTATTAAATTAAATATTAATAATAATAATAATAAAAAAAATCTTTAATTCCAATGGGTGTCTATATATATAGTATTATTTAGAGTTTTTATGTCAACCTTGACCACCGTATCCACGCAATCCATTCATCAATTACAATGATCCCATTTCTTGGACGGTGGATTAAATATAGAAAAAAGCACAATTTAAACCCTCTAATTATTGACACATTTCTAAGTGGTCTCTCTAAGTTTAAACGTTTCATTTCAAACCTTCTACGTATCATAACGTTTCTAAATGGTCCTTCCGTTAGAAAATTAGTTAAAACTAACGGAATTTAGAGACAAAATGATCTTTTCACGTTTTTTTAATTATTTTTAAATAATTTTTTTTGTAATCTCTCTCTCTCTCTCCTGCCACCTCCTTCTCCCTCCTTCCCTCTCCTCGCCACCTCTCTCTCCCTCTCCATCTTCCTCTCATTCCCCTCTCTCCCTTCCACCCTACCTGTTGCAAGGGGTGAGTTTACCCCCTACAACAGGGGGTGGTTTCCACCCCGCAGCAGAGGGTGGCACCCCCTGTTTCAGGGGGTGATTCCACCCTCGCAACAAAGGGTGAACTCACCCCGTAGCAGGGGCCCTGTTTCAGGGGGTGACTTCACCCCCTGAAACAGGGGATGTATTGCACCCCCGCAACAGGGGGTGAACTCACCCCCTATTATGGGGGTGGAGGGAATGAGGGTGAGGGAGAGGGAGGTGGCGGGGAGAGGGAAGGAGGAAGAGAGAGGTGGTGGGAGAGAGAGAGAGATTAAAAAAAATATTTAAAAATGATTAAAAAATTTAAAAAAATGTGAAAAGATTATTTTGTACTTGAGATTCTGTTAGTTTTAACAAAATCTCTAACGAAAGGACCATTTAGAAACGTTATGATATGTAGAGGGTTTGAAATAAAATGTTTAAACTTAGCGAGACCACTTAGAAATGTGTCATTAATTAGATGGTCTAAATTGTATTTTTCTCTTAAATATATTGCACTTACAAGTACACTTTATTATTTTAGATGGTTTGATTTAAATACATAAAATTATGGTTTTTTATTTTATTAAAGTCGTGTTACCATAAACCGAGTTTTATTAAATGTCACACGCCACATAAATACAAGCCAAAAAAAAAAAAAAATGAATATTTTAAAATTTGAGGGACATTTTGGAATATTATTGTTTTATCTAATCCATTCTATACTTTTCATATTTTGTCGTTTAAACAAATATTAAAAATTAGTCTGCCCTTAAATTTCGAGGACGTCGATTATGATTTTTTCATTCTTCTATTGTTTATTCATTACACGAATTTTATTTATGAAAACACAAAAATAAATTAGAGCATACTTTATTTTATTTTACTTTCAATTTAAATATAAATTCTTTAATTATATTTTATCTCATGGTCACTTCTTTATATATCCAATCAAATTTTTATAATTAAGATTTGTATTGTCTACCACTACCACCACCCTCTCTTGCCACCCGTTGTCGCCCGCCATCAAACCTCAAGACTTCTGTCGCCAAAATTCAGTCATCAATTGGCAATTTTTTTTAAAAAAAAAATACATTTAACTAAAAAAAATTTATTTATTTTTTAGTTTCATGTAATTATTTTAATGTATTTTTTAATTATATTTTTTTAAGTGTATTTTTAGTTACATTTTAATATATTTTTAGTTACATTCATATAATTTCGATGACTAGTAACAAAAAAATGATTGAATGTGACTAAAAAATTATAACTAAAATGTATATTAAAAGCATTTTACTAAAACGTAGTTTAATGTAACTAAAAATAATTCCGACAATCAGGGACCAGAATTTGAAGGTCAGAGCTCGACAGCCGAAGACAACATGGCGACGGTTGGTGACACAATTCTAATTGAAATATTAGTATTTTCATAAACTCTAATAGATGAGACTAAAATTAAAATAGTTATTTATTTTGAGACTCTAATAGATGGAATTAAAATTAAAATAGTTATTTATTTTGAGATTTTTTATTTTTTAATGGTATTATTAAGACTTCCTATCAACTATCCAATGAATTAATTTAAGAGAAATGAATGATTGAGATGAATTAATAAAATATTTAGAAAAAAAAAAATTCTGCTTAAAAATTTCAATTATATTTATACCTTCTAAATTTTGTATGTATACTTTACCAATTATCTTTTATAATATGATTAGGCACATATAAATGACAATAATTTCCATAAAAAAATAACGACCCGTAGGCGCGTACACGTGTAAAGCGTGTGGAGAACACCTCCACCATCAGACGAGTGAGGGTGCGTTCGTCAAGTTGACTAGGATTCAATGCGTTACCCCATATTCGTCAGGTCCCTTTCCAGTGTAAGAACCAAGAATGACCTAGTCGTCATCGCGCGCTCTCTCTCTCTCTCTCTCTCTCTCTCTCTACTTCTTTCACGTACCCCCGACTTCTCACTGAATCCCACAAATCCAAAATACACACTCTGTTTTCGACTTGGAACTGGTTTTCGCAGATTAATCCGTAAGTTTCCTACAAATCTGTCTATCGAGATTTTACGATTAATTTATTAATCGCTTCGAACTGTTTCTATCATGGTTTGATACGATGTTATTGTTTGATTAGTTTATGTTGTGAATAGGAATGTGATTGTGAAGATTTTACTGTCAATTTTCGGAAGGTTTTTCTGTAATTGCTCTATCTTTTTCATGTTTAGAGATTGCAATTTGAATTGCATGGGAATTGCGTTGGGGTTTCATAAGAATCTTCATTGTTATGGAGGATTTCACTATTGAAATTCCTAATCTGCGTTAATTATGGTGAATTTTCATTCATGTCGGATTAATTCTGTGTGTGTGTGTGTGTGTGTGTGTGTGTGTGTGTGTGTGTGTGTGTGTCATGAATAGTGTGCATGTTGAATGAATGAAGAAGTTGTCAACAATCGATTGATGCCAACTTTGATCCCAGTTTTCTTTTTGGAGCTCTTATTTAAGTGTTTCTGTTCCCCAATTTCGATTTCTGTTCATAAAAAACTGCGAGAAGAAACAGCAATATAGGAAGAAAAAGCGAAATCTATTTCTGTTCTGCTCCCGGAATTTTATAACTTTTTTGGGAACAGAAGCACTAAACAAAGAAAATTAAACCTAGATTTATGTTCTATATCTGTCTTAAGCATCGATGATCGCTTTTAACACCACATTTTCATGGGATTGAATTCAAACAAAAAGATTGTGTTTTTTTTTTTTGTTCAGATTGCTGGATGTTCAGACAAAGTTGGTCCGAAAATTACAGTAGAGTTTGAAATTATTACATAATCGAAAAAAGGGTGACTGATGTTATTAAGATAATGCAGCTGTATCATCACCCTTATTCTTTAGACAGCCAGAAGGTGAGGCTTGCTTTGGAGGAAAGGGGAATCGATTATACCTCGTATCATGTTAATCCTATTACCGGCAAGAACATGGATGTCTCCTTCTTCCGGATGAATCCAACCGCTAAGCTTCCTGTGTTCCAAAACGGTTCCCACATTATCTTCAACACCATTGAGATCATTCAGTATGTCTCCCCCTTTACATTTTCTTTTTATCTGCCGTTTTGGATTTTTTATTTATTTTGAAGTTGTTTTCAGCTTGTTTTCAACAATGAAAGCAGCTTTTTCAGGAGCTAGAATGGCATTTGTTTGATGTTTTGCGGTCCTTTTTTATCTGTTTCTGTTCTTCGAAACCGAAACATGGGAACAAAAAAAATTGTTCTGTTACCATTATTCAGAATAAACAGATATCCAGGAATAGAAACACTAAACAACCACCTCCCTATAAGTTGATTAAAACAAGCTGCAATAAAGATGACCGAGATCCTTGTGTTCTTTTCAGTATCATATTTCATAATCTTTAGACTGTGAACTTGAGATGATACTTAGAAATTGAAATCGCTTCCAAACAAAGCTTTGGAAATCATTTTATTTTTTAACACATTCATGATCCGAAAGTGTTTCCTTTTGCTGAACACGGGTAGATCTCGAAATTGCTTCCAAAAACGCCCTTAATCATTGCTTCCAAAAACGCCCTTAATCTTGTTTTCAGCATCGAAAGGTGTAGGAAACACATGCAACGGCTTGTTGAGGAGCTAGAGTATTGTTTGTTTTCCAGATGCGCTCCCTTAACGAAATGGAATCATTTAAACATACACAGGTACATAGAGAGAATCGCGATGGTCTCTTCCGGATCCATAAACACAACAATCAGCACACAGGAGGTGGTCAAGTGGATGCACAAGATACAAGAGTGGGACCCAAAGTTCTTCACGCTCTCCCACTCACCTGAGAAGTACCGGGCTCCAGTCTCAAAATTCGTGAGACGGGTCATCATTGCTCGCATGGCGGAGGCTCCCGATCTAGCGGGGGAGTACCACCGTAAGCTACGTGAGGCCTATGAGACAGAAGACAAGCTGAGGAACGCCGAGGTTTTGAGGAGGAACAAGGAACATCTTACGAGGATTCTCGATGAGGTCGAGGTTAAATTGGGTGAAAGCTCGTACTTGGCTGGGGAAGAGTACAGTTTGGCCGACGTGATGATTATTCCGGTTTTGGCCCGTTTGGCGTTGTTGAATTTGGAGGAGGAATATATTAGCACTCGGCCAAACGTGGCGGAGTATTGGGCTATGGTAAAGCAGAGGCCGAGTTATAGGAAGGTGATCGGGAGGTATTTCGATGGGTGGAGGAGGTACAAAACGCTGTTGAAAACTTGGTGTTTTGTACGAATCAGAACGGTTTTGAAAAGGTACTAACTACCAAGTAAGCATCCGTTTGGAGTACAGTTTTTCTTTTTGGGTTTTTTTCAAATTTCGTTTTCGAGTTCTCTGAAAGATCGGGCCAAATGGGGAATAAGAATGTCGAAGATTAGATGGAAGGGGGGGAAGAAGTACTTTGTGCAAATAAAGGTCAAATTGTAACTACTTGTTTTTTACTTTTTTTTTTTTTTTTGGAAATAATTGTTTATAGGGTTTGGATATTGATTTGGACTTGTTCAGAAACTAAAAGAAGAGGTGCGTCTTTTAGTTGCATTTCTTGTGAATGAGAAGACAGAATTTGCTATATATATATATATATATGTGTAGACGAGTACTTTACTCATTAATTATAATTTAAAAAAAGAATCTGATATCACATATAATGGGTCAAGAACTCATATAAAGACATAGATTTTTTTATTTTATTTTTTTCACAAGGTGTGTCTACATTAGATTACGCGCACCTCGAGTAATAATTTTACCGGATAATATTAAGATTATATTCTATTATATTAATCTAGTGCATTCAAAATTTAATTTAATTTTTAAAGTGTTAATTTAATTTTTAGAGCGTTCCGAATTTTGATTGAGAAAAGAATGGGTCATTCTTATTGTAGAAAGGGGATGGCGGTGCCCCTAACAAATCGCGTAGCCACGATCAATGAAGTTTGATTGCGCTCTCTCACCCTCTCACAAATAAAATATTCCACTTGGTACATTCTTATTGGATTAAGATGTCAGATGGAGCTAGAAGTGGACAAAGTCAGATGAACAATTAATTTATAAAATGGAATACAATAATAAATTTAATCTTAAATAAAATCCACATTAAAACATAATAAGAAATAGTTACTCCACAAATAAATAAATAAATAAATAAATATATATATATATATATATATATATACTAATACTTAAAATTAGAAGACTTTGTCAAAATGAATGAGAGTTCACTAAGTGTAATTTTTGTCCTCTCATTAATTTTTCATTTTCAAATCCATTAAATGATAAAGAAAGATCTTATCTCTTGATTTCTCTCAATTTATATATCTTTAATATTTTTATATTTAAATAAGTTTCAATATTATTCATCATTAATTTAATGATTTAATGAATTTAATTGTTATTTATTATTAACATAGTATGTTGATTGAATTTTAATTTTTTTTATTTAATGAATATTTTCATGGTAAATTTCACTTACATCCCATATCATTTGGAAAAACCTACAAAAACATGTCATTTCATTTAGTAAAATATTTTTTCTCCTCCTGCCATTGTAAATACCCAACGACATCTTAAAACTCCTGCGAATAAATGACATCTAATTTTGTTTGAAATATTTACACTTTTGTAATTCAATCTTTATGTAGGATCACAATTCTATTCCTTTTAAATAAAATATAATTTTTAAAATAAATATATAATAAAAAATTATAAATGTTTCACTAGACTTTATATTTTTTCCATTAAGAGATAATTCTTTTTTTTTTTATATATATTTTCATATTATTTGTTTCTTATATAATTATTGATAGGAGTAATGAAAAAAAAAATCTTATTTTTGTATGCAAGCGATTTCATATACTAAACGAGTTAAAAAAAAAAAAAATACAATAAATGATTAAAAATAAAATTTAAAAATTCACAAGCCTACTATTTGAACATAAGTGAAACTATTATTAAATAAATTCTTATGTGAAGACTTCACCCAAAAAAAAAAGACTAAATGAATAAGTTTATATATAAATTTTAAATTTCATAAATAAATAAAATATTTAATTCGCAGAATAATTTAATTTTTTTTTAAATAGTAGCCAGAGGTCTTTAACTGCTAAAAAATACAACAACTCATCATTTAATCCCAAAAATAATTAGACTTGGAAATGTATTACACAAATTAAAAATATTTAATTCTTAAAATAATTTTATTTTTTTATGAATTCTGCACCAAATGTTCTTTAAATGCTCTAAAAATATAGCATTCATCATTTTATCTAAAAAGTAATAAAAGGAGAATTATAGGGAAAAATATATTTTAAACCCTCTAACTATTAGAACATTTCTAAGTGGTCTCTCTCCATTTGAGCGTTTCATTTTAAACTCTCTATGTATCAGTACGTTTATAAATAGTCATTCTGTCAAAATATTTGCCAAAACTAATAGAATAAAGGGATAAAATAGCTTTTTTTTACATATTTTTTACTTTGTAATGATTTTTTTTCTTCATCTCTCTCTCTCTCTCTCTTCCTCCTTCCCTTTCTCTCCCCCCGGCCGGAACCACCCTTGTTACGGGGGTAGAATCACCCCCGCAATAGGGGGTGAAAGAAGGAAAAAAATAAAAAATGTAAAAGGACAATTTTTGCTCTAAAAATCTGTTATTTTGGACGGATTTTTTGACAGAAGGACTAAATAAAAACGTGTTGATACATAGAGGGTTTAAAATGAAACGTTCAAACGGAGAGGAACCACTTAGAAATGTGTCAATATTTAGAAGGTTTAAAATGTACTTTTTCCTAGAATTATATTACAATAAAAAAAAAAAAGAAAAAGAAATGACTAAAATCGTAATTCTTTTAAGAGAGTTATAAGAGTAGTTTTCATTAGATAATTTTTAAAAATTTTAATAGTACAGTGACATTGTGACATGGGCAAATAAATAATTTTATGTTTAACATCAAAGGAAATGGATGTTGGAGATATTTTTCAAATGACAAGGGATGTCGTTGTAAGTTTTCTAAATGACTAGGGACATTACTGAAATTTATCAAACAATTATATCGTTGTAGGTTTTGTAAAATTTTAGTTGATTATTATTTTCATTATAATTAATTATATGTCACCTTATTTCTTCTTCATATTTTCTCTATTTCAAGTGCTCCAAAGAGTATTATAACAATTATTAACCAAATAATAGAAACAATTGAACAAAAAAAATGGCCTATTAGATTATTTTATGAATATTATTTGAGGAAAAAAAAGTTACAAAATTGAAAAACCCATCCAGGGAGCTTATTTAATTATTGATTTAATATTTTCAGAAAATAAATATGAGTGAAAACATTAATAGTCTTAGAGGTTGTCATTAATTATTTTCTAGGTTATAATTTTATTTTTATTTATCAATATTAAAATTTATTTTTGTTATACTTTCATGAAATGTGTTATATATAAAATTAAAGGTTCAGTTGTGGATCATGTGTGATATTCAAATGAAAATTATACATTAGTATTTTTTTTTTTTTCATATTTGCATAATATGCAGGCCTAAAACTATATATATAACAGTAAAAGTGGGAGTTTAAGTCTTTATTCAAAGCTCTCTTTAATCTTATTAGTATTAATTAATTAATTAATTATATATATATATATTGAATAATTATTTGAAAATGATAAACACTTGAATTAATGAATCAATGAGTACATGTATTCAATGAGAATATAAATGGTTTGAATACCTTATATCTTTCATAAAATTTTCAATTTGTCCATCAAAATAGATAGTAAGATTTGGAAAACAATACATGAAAATTTTGAAAAAATATATATATATGCATTCATTTGTAATTTCAATTTTATCTTGAAATTCATGCTATACTATTGATGAAGTCAAAATCTAATTCGTCAAGAATGGTACTTTGAGATTCGAAATAGGTAATCTTCCTAATTTTGGTTCTTGCAAAACAATTCATCGCAGGTGGGTCTGCCGACAGCCCAATGTTACACCTCCAATGTGAGAATTAGTAGAGTTTTTCTCGTTATAATTTGGCAAAGTATAGGCTAGGAAAAGTGTGTGTACTTGACTAGACCTTTTCCGTAGTATTTATAGGAGATGAAAGACTTGTTCGTCAAGTCTTCCACGAATCTCGGTCCGTTCCCATAATGTTGCGGATATTGTGGCATATGAAGTAATGGACAGTTATTTCCAGAATTATAACGACTCTATCATAAATGGGGGAAGTCATTACAGTTGTTCCCGAGCACGCACGGTGGAGACTAAGCGTGCCACATGGTTTGAGGACCACGCTCGGTGTTATGTAGTCGATGTCTCTAACTTGTTGTCCTAAGCAAGGATGATGGTTGTGATCCTTCATCTTGGGAGTAATACTGCTCGATGTCGTCACTTGATCACTTCTGGGATAAAGCTTTCCTAGCACCATTCTTTGCGTCCAAAATCATTTTCGCAATGCACCATTGGCAGCGTGGTCTGTTCGGTACCATGCGTGGGGCACGTGGCTAGTGATATAGCTTTGATATTTGAGTTTGACATTTTGCGATATGTTGTGGTAGTGGTGTTGGAGATTGTGATATTGAACAAGTCTTGTGGTGACTGTGGTGATATTGAGTACTTGTTGTGGTGGTGATGACGACGACGAATATTTGATGTGATGGTAGTGGTGATAGAGAATATTGTTGGGATTGTAATGGAAATAGAGAATATTTTATTTTATTTAAAAAAAAAATCTGATTTATTTTGTTGTTTTGATTTGTTTGAGTTTATGTCAAAATAAAATTTTGTACTTTCATTTGTATAATTTTGATATTTGCGGTTGATTTTCTATTATTTGTTGTGATAGTAATGTTATCTGTTGTGATATTGAATATTTGTTGTGGTGGCAGCGGTGTATTGATTGTGATGGTGGTAATGATATCGAATATTTGACATAGTGGTAGAAGAGATAGCAAATATTTGTTGGGATGATAGTAGTGATAACGAATATTTGCTATGATGGTGGTGATGATGATAACAAATATTTGTTATTGTGGTGACGATGGTGGTGATAGCATGGTGCAAACGTTTGCAATGCTGGAAGTGGCGGTATTGAATAGTTGATGTGGTGGTTGAGATGATAGCGAATATTTATTGTGGTGGAGGTGGTGATTGAAATATTTATTGTGGTGATAGCGGTGGTAATAATGAATGTTTGGTTTTGTGGTGGTAGTGATAGTAACTATTTGTGTGATGATGGCATACTTCAAATGTTTACAATGTTGGTGGTTGTGGTATCGAATAGTTGAGTGGTGGTTTGGATGATACTTTATCACTAAGTGGTCATTTTAGGGGATTTATTTAACGACCCGATTTCATAGGGTCACAATGCGATTTCTCCCGTTGGAGAATTAATACTAAAACTGATTGACCGAATTTTCATTCTATAAAATCTGGTAAATTTTATAATGCGACGGTGACAATTAATCAATAATTCATTTTATAAAAATATTTTAATTTACAATGTGACGGCGATAATTATAATTATCAAATTTATAATTTATCAATTTATCGAATCGATTTTACAACGGTGAAAAATAAATACAATTACTACAATTTTAATTAGAAATTCAACTAAAATTTCGGTCACCATTTCCCTCTCGCCGGCCCTGCAATCAAAATGTGGGGTTGTGAGCCAATGCTAAGTAGAATTTCAACCCCTCTAATACGTGTATTTAATTAATGCGATAATTAAAACACATTGGCATGATTTTCATATAATTTTCACATAATCATAATTATTTCATAAAATTTAGCAGCTAAAATTCAATGACAATAATAACATAAATCACAAAATAAAAAAAATTAAATACATATATTGAAAGAGTTACAAATTCTACCTGAAATCTAAAGCCGAAATCCAGACCTAAATATTAATTATCGCTCAAAACCTTTCCTCTCCATAAACTATAACTTTTCATATATATATTTAAGTTATATATGGGTGCTAATATATTAGTTTTCTTTAAACAATTTCGTTTCCATCATATATAAGTGCATTTGATGATTATTATTATATTTATTAAGTATGACACGTGTAGTTTTTGTGCACATATATGCATATTATATATAAATATACTTGGTGGGATTTGTTTCCTTCAGTGTGAAGGAAATAAGTTTAGCCATTTATTTATTTATTTATTCAGACAATGTCCCCTTTGAAAATAAAGAAAATATTAATTATATTCCAAAACTCTTAAAAGCATATTTTAAATAACACATTGGTTTCAAAACTTCTAAAATCAATTTAGAATAAACATTTAACTTAAAAAAATTATCAAATATTATTTATACAATAAATTCGCAAAACAATCCCAAAATATTAAAATTTTATATAAGGTAATATTTTCAAGAATAGAAATTTTTTGGGTATTACAATTTACCCCCCCTTAAATAAATTTCGTCCTTGAAATTTCGTTCAAGCAATAATAGTTCAAAATCGCATCATGCTAGTTACTCTCGGTTAAATAATAGTAATCGAAAGTCATCACCATGCTCCCGCTGTGCTATTCTAATAATAATAGCAATAAATAACCATATATCTTTAAAATATCACGATAGTCTCACTGAATTGGATTTATCTCAATTTCAATAGGTCCACAACCTTAATAATTTTTCCATTTGGCATGACTTTCAAAATCCATTGCCATATCTCATAACCAGCATTTACCAATTTCATCCGACATTTCAAGCCAACATATCGCAGTCAACATCTTATCCAACAGATAGCCCAATTCCTTGTGGACTGTCTCGTGAGACTAAAAATAATCAATCCCAATATTTACATTAAAATTTTCATAATCTCGTAAATTCATCAACACAATCCAAATCTCAAATAACAGATCATCTGAAAACACATAAATACCTCTTAATCACATAAATAGGTCTCAAAACACTTAAATACGTCAAAATCATACAAATACATTTTAAAACGCACAAACATATCTCAGCTACATAAATGCGTCTCCAAAGCCACGTAATATAACATAACAAGTTAAATATTGAATTCAATACTTACGTAACTATATAAACAACAATATTACATAAAGCCCCCAAATCGTATTTCTACAATACCAATTAAGCTCAGCAATTCAAATTAACATTTCCAAGTAACAATGGACTCCAACTAGTCTCACAATGACCCCACACTCTGACCCCACCTAACGCTAATAGTGGACCAATATCTATCTAAATTATTTTCATAGGTGTACTGCCTTCGTAGTATAAAAATATTTTATAGATCAAATATTTGTATTTTCAAAAACTACTTTCCAATAAAATATAGTCACACTGGGCGGTATCCAAACCCTAACAAAAATATCATCATAACAGATCAACCGAATTTAAATCAATTGGTAAACTCACTTGTATATAACAAAATAACATACTTCTTTGTCAGCCATAGAATCATTTACCTCACGATCGGGAGTTACAACGGTACTGTAACCTGTCCAACTGTGTCATCTAAGGTGACTATCAGTGTCAGAGTCATTTAATATCCTCAATGGTAGGGGCAGCCACCTGTAGGATTTGCACTCCTGACAGGTCTCAACATATATCCACCCTACAGGACTTGCTTGACAGGTAACAACATACATCCACCCTACAGGACTTACCTGACAAGTAACAATACATATTCACATCTCACAGGACGTGCCCCCTTGACGAGAAGACAACTATGGCATAGTCGGATAATAAAAACTACTCTCCACTTTTAAAAATTTACTTGATCCGCATAACGTCATAAATTAATCCATTTTAATAAATATTTTCTTTCCACGTTTCAATACAATAATATAATTTGACAATTTACTTAGAAGACAATGCTCACGCTGTCTTCATAATATAAAAAGAATTTATAGATCAAGTATATTTATCAAACATCACTTTTTAAAACATAATATAAATATAACTGCACACTAATTCAAAATAAAATTCCACCGCTATTATCACAATAAAATAATGCATTTAAATCCACCAACCAAATTATTTTGATATATATAGGATCATTTCACCTCATGATCGGGAGTTACGACAGTACCGTGACTTGTACCACTGTGCCATCTAAGGTGGCCAAAAGTGTTAAGGTCATTCAATATCCCCAATGGTAGAGGCGGCCACCTGCAGGACTTGCACTCCTGACAGGTCTCAACACATATCTACCCTACAGGACTTACTTGACAGGTAACAATATATATCCACCCTGCAAGACTTTCCTAACAGGTAACAACATATATCCACCCTACAGGACTTGCCTGACAGGTAACAACATATATCCATATCTCGTAGGACATGCCCTCCTGACGAGAAGACAATTATGGCGTAGCAGAATAATAAAAATCATTTTTCACCTTTCAAATTTTACTTGATTCATTAATCATCGTAAAACTATCCATTTTTATCAACCTTTTTTTTTTTTTTTTATAATTTAATACGAAAATATAATTTGATAATTTATATAGAAGACAGTAAACATCTTTTAAGTTAATATTTCTACTTCAACGACAATTCCTATAGTCCACGACATACACAACACTCACCGAGTCTACAGAATCTATAAGTTTTTTACTTAAAAAATCTGATATTATTGCTATTACACGACTACCACTTGTTACAACCATCAGTTTCTATAGCAACTTCAGAAAAATAGATTATGTAAATGCACTCAAAGCCATTAACATTAACCTAGCTATAACAAATCATATTTGGAATTTAGATTGACTAGTAGTGGTGTAATTATTATTTCAATAATATTTAGATTAAGTGGATGATGGACTAACAAACCCTCAAATGCAGAGAAGTGATTCCAAACTGGCTATTTTCGAATGAAACTTCTCATCGGATAAAAAAAATGATACCACTTTTCACATAATTTTTTTTTAATTAATTTTTTTTTTTTTTGACATCCATAGATCATACAAAGTAGTACAAAAAATGGACAACACTAACATACATAACTATCTGTTCACAAAGTAAACAATATGTTCACTTAAAACTATAAGGACCAAAATAAAATTTTGGTCAAAATTTTAGTGTCTAAACCTCCTTTCTTTCCTTTTTTTTTTTTTTTTTTTTTTGTTCCGTAAATCTGCCCACTTCAATGCTTTTGATGGATATTTTTTAATTTTAATTTTTATTTGTTATTTACAATAGTGACCCCTTAGAATAAATTAAATATGGTACCTTTTTTTTTCCATTTTTTTATTTGCTCGACTGGCTAATAAGTGTACTTGGTCATAGCCGATTTCCAAAATAAGCAATCAACACCTCTAATTGTCATCCTAAAACTTATCAGGTAATATGCACCAAAAGACCTATATACCTAACCTCTTTAACTCTACCATTATTAATCCTACAGAATTAGTGAAAATTTGTACAATGTTCCAAAATTTCCGAAATAGAAATGTGTTTACTAAACACTTTTTTTGTATATTAATCTCGAAATTTTGAGAGCGAAAACAGAAATCATGAAACGAAAACGGCTATAGTTATATCAACAATTCACTAAATATATAATATAATTTTTGGATGGTAGTCAAGACATAATCTAGTGTATTGATATGTTAAATGAGCAAATTCACCAACCTTATCTCCTGTATTGCTCTAGAATAGATTTAAGTTTCTTATCTCTACATTAAAGTACTTAGTCCCTTCTTATCTACTAATTCCAGTTGTCAAACATGCAGAAACCATATCACTAATTCACTTGGTAAAGATTACATGTTCAATTTGGACACTTCAGTCATTTCCACACACAACCGAACCTATTTCGCCATTACAACTATCAAAAAAAAAAAAAAAAATTAACAAGTTATACGATAATTTTTATTTTTAACTATTATTCTATTTATTATAAGTAATGGTTACCATAACTCAAGCCTAGGGTGGTCGCAAATCCGCTCCGATACCACCTGTAATGACACGGTTTTCCAGGGTCGCCACGCGATTTCTCTCGTTGGAGAATTAATTCTAAAATCGATTGACTGAATTTTCATTCTATAAAATTGGTAAATTTTATAATGCAACAAGTAATCAATAATTCATTTTATAAAAATATTTTAATTTACAATGCGGCGACAATAATTATAATTATCGAATTTATAATTTATCAATTTATCGAATCGATTCTACGACGGTGAAAAATAAATACAACTACTACAATTTTAATTAGAAATTCAATTAAAATTCCGGTCGACATTTCCCTCTCACCGGCTCTGCAATCAAAACTGTGGGGTGGTGAACCAACGCTAAGTAGAAATTCAACTCCTCTAATACGTGCATTTAATTAATGCAACAATTAAAACACATTGGTATGATTTTCATATAATCGTAATTATTTCATAAAATTTAACAGTTAAAATTCAACGACAATAATAACATAAATCACACAATAGAAAAATTTAATATATATATATATATATTAAAAGAGTTAAAAATTCTACCTAAAATTCAAAGTTGAAATCCAAACCAAAATATTAATTATCGCTCAAAACCTTTCCTCTCCATAAACTATAACTTTTCGTATATATATTTAAGCTACATATGGGTGCTAATATATTAGTTTTCTTTAAACAATTTCATTTCCTTCATATATAAGTGCATTTGATGATTATTATTATATTTATTAAGTATGACACGTGTAGTTTATGTGCACATATATGCATATTATATATAAATATACTTGGTGTGATTTGTTTCCTTCAGTGTTAAGGAAACAAATTCAGCCATTTATATTTACACAATGTCTCCTTTAAAAATAAAGAAAATATTAATTATATTCCAAAATTCTTAAAAGCATATTTTAAATAACACATTGGTCCTAAAACTTCTAAAATCAATTTAGAATAAACATTTAACTCAAAAAAAAATTATCAAATATTATTTATACCATAAATTCGCAAAATAGTCCCAAAATATTAAAATTTTATATATGGTAATATTTTCAAGAATATAAATTTTCGGGGTATTACACCTTGTCTCGTGATTCAGGCTCTTTCTCTCTCGGAGATGAAGTTTATCCCCCATCGACTCACAAGTCAACCTAGACCTCTCGTATTTTTAGATTATATCTAGTATTCAGAGTTTGTCTCGCTTTGGTACTGCTCTTGTTGTGGTGGAGACATAATAAAAATATTTGTTATGGTAATGCCAGTGGTGATAATTAATGTTTGTTGTTATGGTGATGGTAGTGATTAGTTTGATGTGGTGATCAGTGGTGGTTTAGCGGTAGTAAAATTTGTAGTGTTAATGAATATTTGTTGTAGTAGTGAATGTCTATTGTGGATACAATGGTATTAGATGATAGTCGCAGCGATGGTGGTGGTGGTGATTTAGATGTAATAGCGAGTGTGTTCAGTAGTGATGATGATTATAGTGAATAGTTTTAGTTATGGCGGTGATAATGAATATTTGTTATGGTGATTAGTATTTTTAATTAAAAATAAATAAATTAATTGAGGGGCATTTTGCCTTGAAAAGTTTATATTTTTTCAGAATTAGATTTTTGTTTGAGAAAAAAAAAAGTGTAGGATAACTATAATTAATTATGGGCTTTGGAAGTAATAGCAAATTATCTTTAAAAATGAGAGAATTTGGAGGACATAGTATGTGAAAAAAATTCTAGGAAAAAATATCTCAATTTAAAAATAAAAAAAAAAATTCAATGTTATTAGACAGACATTCTATTCCTTAGTTAAATCCTACATACCTAACATATTGTCAATGTATGACAGTAAGACTAATAAAAAGAACATCCCCAAGTCATTTAGATGGAAAAACCAACAAGGAAGTATATTGAGAATTTGAGTAAACAAAAGATGTTGGAAAGGCACCAAGAACATAACAAAAGAACCGACAACCAAAGTTATTGTAATGGGTTGGGGTAAACATACTTAATAACTGTCCCTTTGAAATCACAAACAAGTAACAATGACATAGCTTTATAACATACACCATGACCAAATTGATATGTCATCACATAATTCAATTTTCATATATACAGACAGATACGCATATATAGATATATAAACAGGACCACAGTGACTATCAATGATCGTTCGCCACCAAAGAAAAAAAAATGAGTGAATGGGGATCTGTTCCACAACCGGCCTTGGCTTTGTCTCACCTTGACTAGAACCCGGGGTTAGCTTCTTCTCTATCATAAGGAGATTGTTCGTCTCCTTCCTATGACTAGCATCAAGGGTTGGTCGATCAAAGTGAACACTAAACGGTCGTTATATGGAAGACAAGAGAGAAGCGAGAGGGTTCACGAAAGATCCTCTACCGCTAGGGAGAGGAATGTTATAAGCTCAACCTATAGGGAGAGGGAGGTTGACTCGACCAAAAGAAAGAGGAGCATAATCCATATCAAAAAGCACCTAGGAAGGAAGCCCGAACGCTTGGATTCACGATAACAAATTCGACGACCGGGCACGTTGAATATCTAACTCAGTGGAAGATAGGATGACTAGTGGAGCCCGCTAAGTCAAGGGCTAAACTCAATTCTGAAATAGTTGATTTGAAAGAAGCTACTTTGAGGGAAGGCTCTTAAAGAAGTAGCAGCAAGGGTACAGGATCTATAACTTTCTCTTGTTTAGGTGGGCAACTAATTGTTCTACACTTCAATCTTGGTGTAACTTTTGACATGGGTCATGAGTGGCGAGGGGAACATTGTGCCTTGAGTTAAGATTTGTCCTATGTAGCTCCCCTTGGCTTCTTGTCTGTCTGCTTGCTCCTCAAACATGCAGCAAATACGAGTTCTCCTTTTTCTAAAAGATTAACAGAGTTGTGACTTCCAACATTACCACCATAAGAAGAAAAATACTCCATTATCATTATAGTCACTAGGATAGACCCAAGTCAAATCAATGCTCAGGGAAAACAATAAATTAGGTCCCTTCATCCTAATCGACATATCCCATATGCTATCATTTTCAATCTTCCTAATCTTTCAATCAATCAGGAAAAAAGGAAAAAGAAAAATTAGAGATAATACAAAAACAAAAATATAAATAAATCTGCATACCTGTTTTAGCCAGTTGATGATAGAAGGAATAAAATCCAAAAGAATAAGGCATTATCATCACAAGAATTAGTAATGTACCTGTCTAGACATACACAAAGTTAACAACAACAACAACAACAACAACTAAGTGTTTGTCTCACTTATGTAAGATGACTACGTGAATCCGTTTACGCTATAATGAACAAAAGAACACAAAGCTATCTTTAAAAAATGAAAGTTATTTCATCCAGACCACCCAGAAGAAAGAACACAAATAATAATAATAATAATAATATACAAAAGGAAGAAAAGAAAAGATAAAAGCAAAAGATAACAATAGACAATAGAAGAAGTACAATAAATTTATGAGGCCACTATGGAGATTGATCAATGCTTTATTGCATGTATCTTTCACTCATAAAATGAAAATGCGTATCCCTTTGAGGTGTGAAACTGTGAATACACATATCCCGGCAAGCACACAGGTCAATTGGTGGTATGTTCCGTCCTCAGCTACTCTAGTGATGGGATTTAGAGACACGACTACAAAGAATTTCCACTCTAGAGGAATCCGGATGAAAAAAAATTGTAAATACATCAGCGGGAAATAGATTTAGAAGCTGCCCTAAAATTTTCCTATAAAAAGAACACTAATACCGGTGCTGTGAATGCTGATAAAAAGTACTGCCAGAAGCCTCCACCCTGTTTCTCACATCATTTGCTCCACCTTCTACACCTGTGTTATGCATCCCATTTCGTGAATGCTTTTCCATGAATCCCCGATCATTCCTATCACGGATCCATGGAGGAGGAAACTTTGAATTATTCCACTTCTGTTGCTTGAAGTATCTCCTCCCCAAACTATATGAGGAGTCCCTTGCTTGTACAAGATTTTGCTGGTTGTTCACTCCTGGTGTCTCCACGTTGACTGGGCTGGAACCAGACGTGCTTGGAGGATTTTGATCTGAACAATTAGCATAATTATGGGCGTCTAATTCATCTTTTTCAGCAGACTGGCACATTTTCATATGGTTCGAAGCAGAATTTGGAGGGTGCCTCCTGTCACAGGGATATGAAGGCAATGGTGGGAAAGGATGGAAGGGCATGCCGGGGGCAACAGCCCAACTATCAACAGTTCCTGGTTGAGGAGACCCAAGTTGCTGCACAAAAGAGAAGGGAATGCCGTATGAGATGGGCAAGCGTGAAATGAATCTCTCCTGCGGATGCCCTGTCGCCACTTCGCATGGACACTTTGAACAGGAGACATTTTTTTGGCCGTGGTCAGAAGATGAAACCAAAGGGCTATTCAGAGGAGTTGAAAATCCAGGAGGAAAATCCTCATCAATATCCTGCATTCCTTCATCAGCTGGTTTAGTTTCAGTTTGCTGATTGAAATTGTGAGCACCAGCGTGACAACTTTTGTCCATTCTAATTCTCCCATTTCCTTGATTCAATATCACATCACCAGTCTCACACTGTGGGCCTGAATATGAGTTCTCTACTAAACGAGATTGAATCCTAGGCTCCTTATGCGCTAGCAATCTAAACTGTGTGTTTGGCTCTGCCGGCTGATCCCATCTGCTCTTACGCTTGCGGCTCTTTGTCTCACTGGTTACACCACCATTACAAGAGGCAGATGAGTCCTCGGGTTTACCTGCACATAGTGGAGTTCCTGTTTGCTTGACAGAATCGAGTGCATCCATAGATCTTCCAATCTGATCAGACCGATGATTTTGTGAAAACCTGTTGGTGTTTGAACTCCAGTGAAATTCCATTCTACCGTTTTCCCTGTCTATGCAGATGTTTCTTCTGAGATGTCGAGGAATCCATCTATCTCGGAACTCTCGTGCAGTTCGATGGACCTGTTACATAATAAAGAAGCAAGATAAGAATCTATGTTCCAGATAATTAATTCGATCACAATTCACAATCATAATTTACTAGGACGGTTAAGCTATAGAAAAAGAGAAGATTACATTGTTACACAGGAGGGAACCACTACTAATTCAATTATGCCAAACTGATTGAGAACTAAGCCAGTAACATACTGAAGTGCTTCAGTTTTGATCCTTTCAAGAATTCAGGCAACAATTTCTTTCTTACCCGGTGATAAGACAAACCAAGAACTAGGGCCCGTTTGGTTATTCTTCAATTCGCAAATTGTACTATTTCTAATTAATCAATTCATAAATTGTTATAGTTTAGTGTTTGGTTGTAAGAATTATAAACACTTAAATTAACAAGCTAACCATTTTAGATCTAGTTCAAATTCTATTTTCCCTTGTAATTGGAGTAACATACACCCTTAAATTTTAAATAAACCAAAACAATTGCATGGTACTTTGTTCAAACAAAAAATATGCAAAATTGACTAAATCCCATGTAAATGGAGAAATATATAAATCAATTCTTCAAATATAAGATAATTAAAAAAATAGGATAATTTAGACAACCACACAGGCCATTGGTCAAGGAAATCTTTTAATCCCTTTCTGGCATGGCAGGTGGGAAACTTTTACTAGGTCATCAATCTTTGGTACAGAACACAAACATCAAATTTTTCTCATATTTCAACAGATGAAAACCAGGTGCACAAAGCTTCCACAGTAGTCAACCAGCGACATGCACATGAATGCAGCTCTGAGCCATGCATGTATATTTATGTGGTTTAAGCATGATGCACTAGTCGGTGAAGTCACACAGGAGCAACCTTTTTCAACTCTGTGGTTATGTGGCCATAGCGACATGTATATTCTGAATGGACTGACCAGTTAAAGCCTTTTGGTCGCAGGTTCAGTCAACCAGTCAGACCAGCGGTTTTGATTAATAGTAAAATTACAGTATTGAGTAAATAGATAAATAACTAACAGAATAACACTTCCAAGGTGTTGCCCAACTACCTGGGCTGTTAAGTGCTCTTACAACTCGGGCAGAGGCTTCATGTCAATCTCCGGCAGTAGCATTGCTGGGCTTCATCATAACGACCACCCAGATTGGGCAATCAAATTGAAGAACCAGATATAGGTCAGGACTTAATAACTATGTTTTTGCCTTTCTTCCAGCTTTCAGCTTATTGGGTAAGATCAGTAACAACTTCAACCCTAAATTGAAAATGCATGGTGACGGCAAAAGCTCTCTAAGGACTACAGTTAGGAATTGGAAACCCTCACCGGATGTACTGGTAAAACATCGAACCACCAACAGCAAGAAATTGGTCTCAAAAATAACGACAACCATTATAGGATCTGTCATACAGCCAGCCCTGACGTGTACCTACTACACCCCTATAGCATCTTTTATTAACAAGAACATACTAAAGGATGACCCATGTTCAGTGGAATCATTGGAAATATAGGAAGAGGTTGCTGCTAAGGTTATAGAAGACATTCTAAAAGATTTGAAAGAATTCTAAAATAATTGCAGCAGTGGCAGCCAATTGGCAGACCTCACTTCAAAGGTGGTAAGATATTCAGCACACGAGATAATTTCCTGGATATCACACTGCAGATAACAAGGAATCGATCGCGATAACCCAACCCTGAACTAGGCAGAATGGTGTGAATTCTCCTTATGTCAGTAGTTTCAAAAACAAGAGATTGAACTAGTGCTATTCCTTCTGAATATTTATCGGATAATATAACTGGGTTCAGAATGAGATTCCAATGAGATGGTCATGAAACATTAATCGATATGCTTCTCATTGTTCTGATACGATACAGTGCTTAGAGAAGGTGCCCCGTCAGCATTTATATGGACGAACATTTGGGACACAAGCCTGGAGTTTTTTGTGTGGACATGAGTCTTCAATTAGTTTGTAGCATTATTGGAAGGCTGAGAAGAGAGTTAAGAAAATTGTTACTTCATGAAGCTGTTGAGGTACGACCTTTGCTTTCTTTAGTAACGTATCTCAATCATCCTTACCATTTGGAGGCCTTCCTGCAAGGACAGGCCTTCAGGGATAACATTCTGTAAATTCTAGATTTTCATTCCACGTGCTCGTCTCTCTCTAGAGGTAGATTTTTCTTTGGATGGGAAAATAGACATTCCGTAACGTCAACTTATATTTTTCTCTTTTTGGGGAGAAAAAATACATTTAGCTGTAGTGCTCACTTTTTCTCAATTATGAAAAATGTATGTTGTTTGACGGGGATAATTGCAAATTAGTCATTTGTTCCTTTAAAACCCTTGCACGATTGTACACACACTCCGGCACATGCCAATTTTCTTTTGTTATAATGCGCATGTGAGCACCCTATTGATATATTTTGAGTTCACAAGGGCCTCACCCCATTCTCCATTACGAAGATGCTCCAACACAAAGTAAAAAATTACGTTTCAGTATTAAGAATGAAAAACAACAGAGAATAGAATATTCATGTAACAGCAATTATTAAAACATATTATAAGATCTAAAAAATACCTCCTTGTCATCATGTTCCGTCAATGTCAAAATTGACTCTTTAAAGCTGGAAAAAAAAGAGCATTCATGTAAGTAAACATATAAAATTAATTACCTATAAGCAAAAAGACAAGTTTTTAAGATGAGAAACAATAACTTTATGCAATTTTCATCTTATGGCAACAAAAGACTAGCTATGCTATGAGACAGCAGTATAGAGTTATTGCCTGACTGGCAAATAAAGAGCGGAGTTGAGTAGATGCTTATCTATAGATAAATTACATGTTACTGACTGAATCATTTACACCTTAACGCACCGTCGACTGCATGAACAGATGCGACAGACAAAATGGTCATTGAGAGAGAGATTAAGATAATAAATATCAACAATGCTTATGTTCAACAAAGTCCTTTTCCAGTCATTGTATGCCCCAAAATACATGTCATCTTCAAAAAAATTAAGTTTCATCTTTCCTACATTTCAAAAGTAAAATATCATTAAATGATACTGATAAGTCACCAAAAGTAGATAAACTAGAATTAGAATACTGTATGATTGCATTTGAATTATACATTTAAAATTACTTAAAAATGACATCTTCCTGGCTAAGTGGGGCTACATGTATCCTTCTGGTTAGGTTTGGAGGAAGGATTTGAAATAATGAATTGACATCTTAATATGCATATATTGGATTAAATATTAAATACATATACCACTCGTGGATTTGGAAAAGATTTATGCATATACTTAGGATTTGAAATGACGATGAAAAGAAGTTTAAGTTCTTCCTACTACAAATTGTACTTGGATGATAATATAATATAGTGAATTATATTGATAAATCCACCTTTTAACTTCCACTCTAGTTGTTTCTATTTGACGAGTAACCTTTTCCTTAATTATCATTGCAACCTAATTGCTCAAATCCCATGATTTGAAATCCTTCCAAGTTCCATCCAAACCAAGCCTTACAGCTCGATATAGAATAATTCCTCTGTTAAATTATTGCTAAGCCCTAACAATGTGACGAGTACACAGAAAAAGGTTAACTCTGCAAGAAACACCGTGCATATTGCTCAATATCACAATACATTTTTTCCACAGTAAGCAGTGAAAATTGGTAGTTTGTGTTAAGAGTAACATTCGGTACGCGATTGGTTAGGGAGGTGAATCTTATTTTGAAAGGATGGCAGTGAGGGGACATGGTACTTAAGCGGTTCCCAAATAAATTTGTTATGGCTGCTGAAAAATGTGCCGCTATTCTGAAAGAGGGTCCTTTATGTGTGTTTCTTAGAATTGATTGACATTGTTTACAAAGAACTTGTCGGATTGAGAGGTTGAGGATGTACAGGAATTGTTAGCTTATTCAGAATTTCACAGCTAGTATTGATAGAGATGATCGTGTGATTTTGGGGAAGTATGCGAAAGGAAGGCTCCCGAGGTCTTTCTCCAACATTTTGATGGAGTTTTTCCCTACAAGGCTAGGAGAACAAATATTCCTCCTAAAGTTGCTTTCTTTGTGGCATCTATTGCTTGAAAGGCTATAATTACTCGAGATAATCTCAAGAGGATAGGATTTTTGGTTGCCAAACAGATGCAACATGTGCTTGTTAGAGGAGTCTCTTTCTCATTATGCTGATGCCATATCCTTTTGCTAGAGATCTTTGCACTTTGATTTTCTCGTTGGTTGGTATCAACTGGTGTATGCCAAGATCCTATTCCAATTTATTGAGCTGGCAGGTTTGGCAGTTGCCCAGAATCCAGATAGAATGCTTGAAAGTGCTTGGGTAAAGGATTGTATCCATCAAGTGCCTTTCAGTTCTTGATTTCCTTGATGAATTAAAAGCACCATGACTTCAACTATATTAGGTTTGAGGCCTTGCGTTGTTTAATAAAATCTTAATCTTAGCAAAGAAAAAAAAAATGTATGTAAATCTCAATTTTATAATCTTCTCATGTTGATGGAGGATCTACATCCATGACCATCAAATTCTCCTGTCTATCATTGTTACTGTACTATTTTCATAAAAATCACAACTGCAAAAACTACTATAAAAAAAATAATTTAAAAAGTCCAAAAAGGAAGAGCAAAATAAGAGAATCTAAACGGCTCTAATCAAACTAGTAGACCTAAGAAAGAAGGAGAAAATCAGAAGTGATTTCATGGCATTGAACTTTAAAATATGGGATATTGCCCCAGAACAACCTCTAGGGTGCAAATGGACAATCCTACTTAAGTGTAATAAAGACTTTACTGCTGTAGGTTACTTCTGTCTACACAAGGAAGAGTTCATAAAAACATAAGAGAAATATTGAAAACATAGGTGAATGCCACTACACACTACATGGAGGGCAGGGGGGGGATATCGAAAAGGTAAAGACCGAAAAAGTTAAGCATAGTGCTGCTCGCATCAACAGTCCTGTTTGCAGTTTAAAATCAACGATTCTATCTTCATCATAACAAGAACATAAAGAGGTCAAAAGAAGAAATAATCAACAAGTTTGTTCTTGCCTCTCAACCCCAGGACGAGGTGGACCCCCAATAATGTGCTCCAACTTTAGAATCTCCCTCTCGGCCAGATACGCCAGAACCTGTGTGAAAGAACAGCATGGGTTAGTGATCGCTCCAGGTGTAATGCCGAATGCAAGGCCTAAATAATATATACAGATTATAACCACACAAGAGTTGGCAAAAACCAAGCAACAAGCCCATAAAAATAGCACAAGGCGAGCCAATTTGATCTCTCCATGAGGTGAGGCGCAACTCCCATGAATTTGGCATTTTTATATTTTTTGTAGAAAAATAATTATTCATATGCCCAAGATATTAAAATACAAAAACAATACAAAATAAATTAGAAGTTGATGAACTAATATCTACCAAAAGAAAAGGTGGACATCAATCAAAACAAAATATCACCGACTAATACTTGTTGAGCCAAAACACCAAGAAAAAGAGAGATTTCTCAGTTTCTTTTGTGGGAAAAGCCGGCGCAAAAATAGTCTATTATGCCTCATGCTACTCCGAAGCAGAGCATAGACAACATATACCTTATGGGACTTCAACTTTCCTCATGACCCTTGAGCCCTTTTTGGATCACCTCAAGTCCCAACAGTTCATTTTAAAGCCTTATCAGCCCGGTTGGCAAATTTATGTGAATGCTTTGAACTTTTACAAACAAATCAATTATACTAAAAAAACTAGTGCAAATCCCAATCCTACAGAACTTGGTTGGATCATGAAACCAACCAAGGCTACAAAAGTAAATAGATATTGGAACCAAATTAACTTCTCCGATCTAGTAGCTTTCAGAAATTGGACAGCAAGAACATGACTCAAAAATCTAATAGATTCAAGTGAATGGTTCTCCAAACCAAATATGCTCCGGTGCAGTTGTGGTTCTTGAGCTATTGAACACCAAATGTCTAACAAATACTTAAAGCCATTAAGGGATGCCAGTGAACCAAAATCCAGTATTGGTTCAACTGATTTTTCCAATAATTCAGGACATGAAAAAAAAAATCCTAAAAAAGAGAAGCCAGTGGATGAAGTTCCCTGAAAAACTTATAGTAGCTAGGTGGTCCCAATAACTTTTGGCGTGTCAACCCTAAACAAAAAGTGAAGGCTCCAACTTCTCTAGAAAGCCAAGGAGAGAAGCACTACTTGAAGCATAAGGACCTTTAAACCAAAATATAGTAAGGATAGTTCGAGGGTTTTGGTGTCACTAAATCATGGGCATTTCCCCTCCGTGAGGCGTTCAACATATCTACATTCAACTGTGCCCCGGAGATACGTTCAAAGCACGCACGCCCAGTGTGCTTCTTTAACGACATGCTCTGGACCGAAAGCGAAGTGCTATGCCGAGGCAGGGGGCGGGAAAAGAAACAGTTAAGCCTAGGCCTAATACTTTTTCTTTATGGGCTGATAATTAAGGGTAAATGAAATGGAGATGGAAAAGGTGGTGTGGGTACAGGCTTAGAGAAGGAAGTAGAAGCATTCGAGTGAATTTGATGTTCTCCGAACCGAGGAAGCACATGCTAGCCCCACTAGTCCAAGGCAAAAGAAGATTTCCAAAGATGGCATCTGAGTCTCCGTCGGGGTTTGAACTCATCTCGTTCAATCGCCTTGGTTACTACTTCTCTTCATGAGATAGATGAAGTTTATATCGAGACGTAGCTATCCTTCGTTACTCTTGGCCAAGAGGGCACCTGTGGTCTCTCGTGGATCGGTTAATCCGCTACAGATCGCAGAGGGACTCGTCTAAATTCAAGTAACAACACGGTAACGGTGGGCCAGCCATATGTACTTGGATTGCTCTCGTCCAGATTTTCCTCACCCAAGAGATCAGGAAGAGTCTAATCCGAAAGCTCCAGGAGCTAAGGATCTCTTCCCGCCTCAACCACACCATCATTGGTGGCGCTGGGCAGTCAAAGGGGGGATCCTGGCTCAGAAGGAATGCTAGCTATATGCTTAACACATGCAAGTCGAATGTTCTTTTTGGGGAGCTAGGCAAAAGTATTTAAAACAAAAAAAAAAATCCTCGACATTAGGCCAGTTGCATTCTTTTTAAATGGACCATTCCACCAGTAGAGGAATCATACTCCAAAACTTACCGCGCATCAACCTCCCTAACACAACAAGAACACTCAACATGAATTAAGCATGCACCAAAAAAATCACAGATGATGTTTTTCTACTCCACAGTGTGGTTTTCCGTGTACAAGTAAGGTCACGAGTAAAAGTTCACAATATAAGACCTACAAACTTGGAAATACATATCTACAAGAGTTCCCGTGCATACGAGAAAAATTACAAGTTTCAACAATTACCTTGAGTAGCTTGCGAAGAATAGGGATTTTGTTGAATTCCTTTCTGTATCGCTTCATTATATTATGTAACATCTGCAAACCTAGAAACCACAAAAGAGAATAAATTTTCCTCTCGACAAAATAGGCATGGAATTTAATGCAGTAAATATGACAGAAGAAAATTGCATAGAGCTAAACAGAACACAGGAAACACTACCATTCTTATTAACTACATCAACCAAAACAGTCCTTGATTTTGTTTTCAGAAGCGCATCAAGTATCATAGAAAGATCACGATTGCTGCAGGGTAGATATTTATACATTAGAAATCACATGAGCTGAAGTAAGCAAGTCAATAACAGGAAAAGCAAACAACTGCATAAAAGATCAAGAACAACCTCTGAATCGCTTCACCATTGCCACTGTCACTTGACGCTGCAGTTAAAAGAAGTAACTTCAAATAGCCTCTAGTTGCATCCTGTCAGGCAAAATAAAACTTGCGTTAGAACCTGAAAGGAAAATTAAAACATGATGCCAGTTGTTGTACTGTCAATTTGAAGTTTCAATCAATCCATGACCAATGTTTCCACCAATTAGATTATGGAACAACACTTGGATTCTCTAGATATGCCACCATGTAGTTCAGCAGCATGTAATGCAGCAGAAAACCCTAAACTTCGGAAGAGATGAAAGAAACAAAAAAAATGCACAATCACAAGGAAACGGCACACGCAAAAGGTATCTTACACAAAGGGGGGAATAGAGGAAATAAACCACCAATTCAGTGCAAATTATGGGAACAGAGCGACAAAAAGACGAGGAGCAACAAACTTCCAGATACCATACGGATTAAATCTCAGGAAACAAAGATGTGTTTAAAATATGGGGAAAATAAAAAAGGCAAATAACTGAAAAAAATAATCTTATAATAAATGAAGAGGCACTTACTCTCCTTTTGCTTATTCCTCCTTCAGAATCTAGCAACTCGTTGAGCTTTATCTCAACTGCAAGCATTGAAGACAAGAATCACAAAAAAATAGAAGTATTTTCTACTCCCAAACTGATGGAAAACAAGGGATTGATAATTATTTACCTGCTTCAAAACGACCATTTAAAGAACCTTCCAGTGGTTTTTTAGATTTGTACAATAATGCAGGTAATTTTCTATCCACCTCTGTAGATTTGGTGGCATTCATAGCATCACTTTTCGATTTTCCTTTCTTAACGGAACCTGATGAACGCTGACTTTTCACTAGAGGGCGGCATTTCGAGAAAGCACGCCTGTCTACCTCCTCACCAGGTTTTGACTTCTTCTTATTGTCAGCTGTACCAGGTACTAGTCCTATAGACATTTTAGTAGAAGAAATCTCATGCCTTTGAACAGAATCCCTTTTCTCCGCTGCGGTACCATCTTGCAGAGCAACCGATTTGGCTTTTCTCATTGCAGCATCATCTGGAGGCAGATAAGCTTCTGGTGATTGAATAGATGATGACAAAAGTCCACCAGCTGATGTAGGTGTTTCCATTGACTCCGTATTTTCCAAAGCAGTTCCCAAACCTCCAACAGCAGTTGTATAGTTACAAACTTCATCTTCTTTCAACGATATTTCTGCAGCTTCCAATCTTTTAATGGTCTCTGAAGGTACTTCTATTGCATCTTCAGTTGTTGCTTCAGTCGCACTAATCTGTATTTCTGTAACATCACAGGAATTGACTGCAGATATTACACTGCGCAAGCTTTCATCCATTTCACCATTTTCACAGACCATAATAGGCTCTGGATATTCATCATCTGAATCGTCCTGAACAATTACTTCAGCATTTAGTGGATCACCACCTATATAGCCGCGACATTGGGATGAACCACACACACATTTTTTGGCAGCAGCACCGAACACCCTTACATAGTTGTAGTCAAATGTCACCTCTTCACCCTGACAATACATGACTCCCGAAGCATAAGTACATAAAAGGAAACAAAATCATTCACAATCTCGAACGAAATACAGAACCTGATAAACATAATTCATTTGGTGTATGTTCGTATCTACATATATACTAACGAAATACAGAACTTGATAAACATAATTCATTTTGTGTATGTTCGTATCTACATACATATATATGTACACACATACATCTAGATAATCTAGATAATAAATCAAACATGTGTTCCCTCCAAAAATATGCATTTGTTATAAAAGGTCGAAATTGAGTCAAACTAACCCACAGTTTCATCCAATTTTTCCATCTTTTCTCGCAGTCAACCCCAATTTTTTTTTCTCATCTGCAACACTAACCTCAAAGTTCAGATATTGCATCAAAATATCTTTCTTCTCTCTATCAATCACCGATGTAAACACACACTCGCCCATTGTGTGCATGTAAATGATGGGTGAAGGTGGCGGATGCATTGTAGTGGGCCAAGTGGTGAAAAGATGGGGGGGCACAAGGGTAATGGCCATGGTAGCATCCAGAAGGTCGGGGTCATAATTGAGGGGTTCATGGTGGCTTGGATTGTTGTGGTGGTCTGATAGGTGATGAGCAATGTTACCCGAAAAGCGAAACATTACCATATGTGGTTCCACAAGAAAGTTCACCAAGTAATTTAAAATGTGGGACAGGAGAGAAGGCTCAAAGGCTTGTGGGGCCAGTGACGGAAAGATTTGGGAACCGGGCCAATGAGGGGACCAATGGGCAGTACAGGTCCTTGAAGGACGGAAGTTGATTTCTTCCTTTTTTTGTATTTTAATTAAGAGCGCGCATGTGTGAGGGGAGTGCAACCGTTGTGAAGGCTAAGTGGGTCATAAGGGTGGTTACATACAGCAGGTTGGGGTTGCAGGTGGTTTGAGGGGGTTGTTGAGGTTGGGTAGCCCTTGAAGGAGGTGCGTGCGTGGGTAAGGCCATGGGTGAGTAGGGAAGTGACAGGAATAGGCTTTGTAAAGGCAATGAGCGGACAGGGGCAGGGTGGGCAACAACAGTGAAGCCTTGAACTACCTAAGCTAAAAAGCTAAAATGATTGTGTAAGATATACAGACATAATTAAACATAAAAATAACACTACATCTAAGGCCATTGTCAGTAAAATATCCAATAGGACAAAAACATATAGAAATAAATATAATCACAAAAAAAAATATATATGCCCAATCGAAGCACAAGCTTTGAATGTATTTGATCACCTCTAAATTTTACTCAAGTAATTTTTACTTGATTATTTGGGAGTAGGTTATACTTCTAAACACAAATATCACTCCATGTGCAGCCAATGGAAGTGTTTGGCGACAGTCTTGTCAGTCCCTCCAACTTTTTGATAGACATCTGTTGATCCTCAGTTGATCAATTATGAGTTTTAACTTCTAATTATACGTGCTTCAAGTGCTCCAATGTATATAAAACAAAGATGACCATGGACATCCACAACACAAAAAGATAATGAAAAAAAATCACATCTTAGTTGAGCATGGTAACTGTTGAAATAATGGAGCAAAACATGTTTTTCCACAGCACATGACTGACGGTCTACAACTATGGACTAGATTACTTAAGGGAACGCCACCGTTTAAGTTAAGATGCTACAGGAAAGAGAACTAATAGTCATCTATGACACAGGTATGACTTAGCTAATAATGGAAAGCATATCAACTGTCAAATAAGGCATCCCAAGTCGAGGGCAAGTCCCATGCATCAGTTTGTGGATTACGGTCTAGCAAACTATTCCCTACAGGTGCCTGTATGAAGCTGGCCGAGTTACCAAAACCAATAATCACCTCGGTCCCTAAGCCCCCTTTGCTGGAAAGGTTTGGCTTCAAAACTGTACATCGACATTATATACCAGGAAACAATTATGTCCGATAAATGTGGAATATCGAGGTGTGGCTAAAGTTTCCAAGTGAAGGGTCCAAAAAGGTCCAGCAAACTGACTCAATCAAGCTCATTTCTGTATTTTACTTTCCATATGGATAGCCTCTCGTATATTAGTATGTCTCATCAAAAGAAATAATTACACAAGACAGACGCACCTTCCCTTCATGGGTTTTAACACGAGCATGGGGCTACTTGGTTTTCACATTTACCAGGACAAAGTAAATATTTCAACTGGAACCAAAGATATTCAAATATTTCCAGTTTAAAACACTGAGAGATAAAGAAACAGAAAAGCCTTCTCATAAATCGATATCAATAGCATTTAGCATCTTCAAACTTGTTAAAAACTCACAGTAGAAAAGAAACAATACCAAGTGCCTAAATGGAGGACCCAACTTTACCTTCCTAATATGATAGAACATTTATGTGCTAAGATCACATACTTGACCTGTCAATGCATATTAAGTACACTAGAAAAGTTATTTGGGCAGTAAAATATCACATTCAAGTACACGATCAAATACTATAATACAATCGCACATGCAGTAATGATAAAATGATGCAGCAACCATGGATTTCTGTAAAAAACTAATCAAGGTAGTACTGCATGCGTGGAAGAGTACCTTCCTAATATCCCTTAGTGCAAACAGTCCAATGCAAACTTCTCCATTCACCATCCACTGCTCATGCAAATTCAAGAGAGAAGTAAATGAATTTATCATAGATTTCTATGGTAACATACAAGTGAGTATTTCTGGCAATCTATACATCAAAATTCAAACAGCAAGAGAATATAAGACAAAATGTTTAAGCAAATAAGCCAGACTAAAGATTGAATGCCGTTAAAGACAATGCTACAGAGAGCCGATTAAGCTTGCGTTTAATGCCGAGGCTTAATTCGGCCTTCTCTAGTTCTAGCCTGATTTCATCAAGGTGAACTCCTATTGAGCTTACACCCAATGGGCAAAAAAGAACACATAGTCAACATTATATTTCTTTCTCTACTCGCAAATTGTAGGCGAGCTCATCAACCTTATGAAGGTCTATGATACATTTGATGTGTGAATAAAATGATTGTTAGAGGGGTTTATTCTAAAAATGACAAGGATACTTTTTTACTTATTCAGAATAATCTGTTAAGTAAATGAGATGGACTTTACCGGACATTTTAATGATTTACTGAGGAAAATTGTTCCATTACAAAACGAAGTATAAGCTTAATTTATAAATTACCATTTACTTGAAAAGAATAGAATAAAGAAAACACCATTTCAACATATGCAGAACCTAGAGAAGCTCAAGTGCAAGACTAAAATAAGAAGCAGGTAGGTATTAAATCAAATAAATCCGACAGAATGACAATAGAAGCGGCCAAGCTCCAAACTAGCGGGGGGGGGGGGGGGAACATTAGAATTACATATAATCAATGCTTGCAACTTGCTAAGTATATTCACCTTTTCAGTGCGGCAATTAGGATCACAACTATGATTTATGAAACGTCCCAGATTCCCTTTAGCACAAGCATCAATTACCTGAAAAGGGCAAAAGGCTAACATTAGATAAATATATTATGGCCTTTAAAAAAAGAATATTAAACCAACACCCCACCCCCAACACAAACCCCACAAAAAAAAATGGAGAATAACACACACACAACAATAGGCACAAAAAATTACATTTGGAATCAAAATCAAGATCTGGAAAACATTGGCGTAACATTGGAAAGGATTTTTTTAAGGGCACAAAGGAGAAAACCCCCAGGCCAAACAAGAGGATAGAGTTCCTCAACTATAAGTTTATAAAAACACGTGCAAGAAACAAAAACTCCTAAAAGGTTATGCAGCATCACATTGGGCCTATCTCAAGGCATATAATATGATCCACACTAAACTGGCCAAAAACATTCTTCTTTCATGTGCTTTGACGCTATTTTCTCCTCTTCACTTTTCAAAAGGGCACAAAAGACGGCCAAATCTTGAAAAAAGAAGTAGCAACACTATCTGAGAATTAAATGGATAAGATCATAAAAAGATTTGGCATTCCCAAAAAGTTGTGTCCACATTGGATATTACACTCCATATACACTCTTCGCCTAATTTCTAACACGGCTTTTCCAAGGTCACTGATTAGAAATATATATTAATATCAATTAAATGTCACATACTCCTTTATCCACTTGTAACCCTAAAGCATATCTATGATTTATGAAAGAAAAGCTGTCATGAGGCTTATATAATCGTCCTCTTACTCAATCGCTCTAAGGTAAATAGAATCTACTTTGCCTTTTTTCCCTAGTCCGGTTTTTCCTTTTGTATAATTTATCTGTATTATGAAATCCATACAGCAGATTATTTTACTTCATGATCTTACATTTAGACAACATAAATCATTAAAATATTCTGGTCAGTAAAATCAAAAGCCAGCAAGTGCGTGCACATTAAGAAACAAGACGCACTACCAAACGCTTGACATAACTGACCAAGAAACATGATACAGTCACCAAAGCTGGCTGGAAAAACATTGCATACAACAAATTCACTACTGAGACATATAAGCTAGAGATTGCAGTTTCCGAACCTCACTGCCATTCAACGTCATGAAGTAAAAATGCTTATGACCCTGCAAAGCATACTCTCGTTGACGTGCCTCATAAGCATGCAAATCAAGAACCTATAACAAGTCAGAACCATAAAAATTAATATTAGTGTTAGGAACCAGGATAAGACAACTAAGAAATTAAAAACAAGTCCAAGACCACAAAATTTAATCAAATCACTTAAAGATATCCAGAGAAGAATCAATGAAGCCTGTGGGAGACGAACAGGATGATTCAAACAGAATCACAAGTTCATGATGATTACAACACAGCCAGTCATTTTGTACAAGGACACAGCATAGTAAGGCATAAAGATGGTATTCTGTAACTTATAAATTTCTTTCTCGTAGAGGAGTATGAAAAGTTGGATACTATTACAAATTTAAGCTTTGGATGTATGAACTTGATACAAAAACAGAACCTACCTCTCCAACATATTCGATAAGAAACTGTCCTTTAGAGATATCTTCCAGCAACTGCAGCCCATAACCCTTCTTTCCAGATCGGAACCACTTCATTTTGGCATAATTACGCCTCTGGAACTGCAGGTTGTGCAAAATGGTGACTTTCATACACAACAAAAGGTATCGTACAAAATAAATACTGATCAGTATGTGGTAGATCCATGATACCTGTTGATTGGAACATAGTTCCCCAGAAGGACAAGTTCCTTGAACACATTCGATGTTGAGCATCCGATTTAGACATCCACCTCCGCAACCCATTCGACCATTTGAACGTGGCTTGCAGTGGCAAACCATTATCTAGTAAGACCAGATAGAAGGCATACAAGGTATAAATATTCTTGCGTAAAGCAAAATGGACAAGCTATATCAACAAGAAACTCTGAAAGGGAGAAATTATCCTAAAGACCACCGGCCAAAATCACAACAGCCTTCAAATAAATAAGTGTAAATTGCCGTCCCCTCCATTTTTTGAGGTCATTACTGTTTAAACCCTCCCCAGAAAACATGTTCCGTGCCCGCCCCTTTTTTCTTGACCAAAACTCCATTGTTTTTGCATTTAACATGTAATGGTACCTTCATTTACAGTTTTGATTTACATTCGAATGAAAATTCTACATTTGGTGCAATAATAATTGATTTATTTACTTCTGAATTGATGCATTAGGAATCCAATGGAGGTTAAGCAAATAATCATATCTCAATCTTCTAAAATAAAAATAATAGGCCTTTTGCCCTCACTAGGTGAGGGAATGGTAGAGGATAGATTGGAAACATTCCTAACCTTTTGCAGTGCATAAAGTGGCTGCTCTCAAGGTTCCAACCCACAACTTCAGGTTAATGGGCTGAACACACTACTACTAGACTATGGCCCCCTGGAATCTAACTCTTCTAAAATTAAAAACAGAAAAACTGAGGAATCCAGTCCTTAGGTTATTTGCTGTTAGCCTGTTACTGAATTTGCGTCAACCAATGCCCCTGAGCAATGAGCATAAATGTCTAGGATACAACAGTAAGCAACTTAAGTTAAAGTGTTAAACACAGAGATTCTTAAACCATTGATATCATCATATCAATGACGGGTTATAGCTTTCCTACTCTCACCACATGTGATTAAAAAAAAACAAAAAAGTGAAGGGATTATATCCAAACGACAAAAAAAAAAAAAAATGAACTCATGTTAACCTCATCAATAGTCTGTCGTTTGCGGCTGCGATGGAGAAACAAATTTGACTTGATAAGTCTCCAAGATGACTGGAGAGGAACTGCAAAGTTCAAAAAAAAAAAGGAATTAAAAAAATGAGGGCTGAAAGCAAGAAAGAAATACAAATCATCTAAAGCCAGCATATGACAAGAAACTACAGCTGTGCTACCATAGTAAAAATAAAATAAAATACCAGTTAATTGTTTATTTTCCAATTTATTGGAATTCAAGGGCGCATCATAAGCATCTTCCTCACCAGAAGCATATTGTATCCCCAGTTCTGCATTAATTTCCGAATTTGATTTTTCTTGAGGGATTGAGCAGTCAGCGAAGTCTTTATCCATATTATCTTGACATGTCCTTCACCACAAATCAAGTGAAACACTATAAGCCAATTTCAAAATACAAAGCCGGATATAAAATTTCCAAATTCATAAAATGCAAAATGGAACAATAAAACAATTAGCCCATTAGAGCACAATACCCGACAAAGATCAATCTTTTATATTTTATAACTTGACTTATCCATATTATTGTCCTTCACCACCAATCAATTGAAACACTATAAGCCAACTTCAAAATAAAAAGCCGGATATAAAACCTCCAAATTTATAAAATGCAAAATAGAAGAATAAAACAGTTAGCCCATCAGAGCACAATACCCGACAACAATCAATCTTTCATATTTTATAACTTGACACCTGTTATTGCTAGAATGCATCCGCACCATGAGTGTGTTCTCAATTATGGTCGCCCAAGGATGGTCAGACTTGAACGCATTCAGACATATTGCATGAGGTTCAACCCAAAAAAAATGTTATTGCGATGAGTCATGCATGATACTAGCTTACTTAGCCACCCAATACCGAATTACTTAATTATGTTAACTAGCCTAGTGAACCAAATTTTGTCATGATACTTCAACCACCCAATACTGAATTACTTAAATATGCTAACTAACCTAGTGAACCAAATTAAGTCTATCCTTAGTTTACAAAAATTTACAGGTACTTTGCAAGTTACTTCATTTTTACCATCAACAAGGCAGTGCCAACTTGCATCAAAGGTAACATCGTGCAGTACCCAAAAAAATCTTCTAGGTCAGAGTAAAATGACATTATGCTGGAGGGATGAAGATGAAAAGAAAACAATGTCGCATTTTGTTTGCATTCCTTATTCCCATATCGTTATCTTGACCCAAGTAAATACAGATAATGTTGTGAAAAGAGTTCATGGGACGTGCCGGCATGCCCAGGGCTCTCCCAGGGGACATGATTATTTGACGAGGATTAAGTTCCCGAGGAATTTAGCCCGAACTCCTTGGGCAGTTGAAGTGTGTCCTACAGCATCGGGTGTATGCCCAGGGTTTTTTCAATTTCTTCCAAGTTAACATCTTCACAAATATATTATTTAGAAATTTAAAAGACATAAAACCCACAACTTGTTGAGCAGCCCTTGGGGCTTGAGCCTAGTCTCAGACCTTTGTACTCACAACACTCTTTTTCAGCGAAGTGTTTGTATTTACAAAACTGCTCACCACTATTCAGTTATTTGAAAAGTTCACAAGAAACCCAATTATTTAATTGCTGACTTTAAAACATCAACTTGCTAGGAGGGAGGGGGGGAGAGGACTCAAACACCCATTTTCGATAACTGATTTGGTGTTATAACATAGCGTGTTCAAACTGATATTATAGGGGGCCCCATAAAGGAGGATAAATTGGTTATAGACCTACAATGAAACAATCAACTCATTTAGCAAGGGGGGAAAAACAGAGGTTCCCTATGCATTATTCCAACAACTGTCGACCCTATAACTCCAAAAGTCAAATTGTTAAAAAACGGCATGACATGCCAAGGAAAAAAAAAGGGAGCCAGTAATATATTTAATTCTCGAGATACTAAGCTTTTAAAGATTCTAAAATATTCTGCATCTACAATCTTTGCCAAACATGATTGTCTGTGGTTATTTATCATACTCAAATCAATTAGACCTCCCACAGATATTCAAAACTTTAGAAAATGGCAGCCCAATGCACAAAGGTCTGGGGAGGGTCAAATTTATACTTTGGAGGATAGCAAAATAATTCGGCACCATAAATGACCAACTTCCATAAACCTCCAATCATTACTTTTTATCTCCGCAACAAGTCGGGATTCATGAGCACAATCGACAACCATCTATATAATAAAACCAGGACGGTTTTGAAATGTATAGACATTCAAAATTTTGGGATAGTTTAAATCATTAAATGTCTCCCTAGACCCAACCACCTCTTATTCTGTTATTCATTTCTCTACCCCTAATATCCAGAACCCTTTTTAATTTCTTTTATTTATTTAACTTTAATAATAATTAGGATTGATGTCTTCAGACATGAGGTATTTTAACTAGTATTTAAAATCCTCCACATTTTAGGCGAAAATAGATTTTTATTTTCATAGACATTGTTGGATCTTTGTCTTCTTATTACCTCCTATTGACAATTATAACAATCAAATCTAAGGTAGTCCAAAATTACCTCGTAGCAACAGTACTTCCTTATTGTTTTCCAAATTTTTGTTCTCTTACACATTATATCTATGTCAAATATCTTGAAAAATGAAAATTTAATGTTTGATATTTCGGTAGAGACAGCCTTGTCATTTTATTTTTCTCTGCAACTTATATGCCATCTCAACTTTTGTTCACCTCCTGAATGTTTTCATCTTGTTTGACACTGGATCATTCAGCATTGTAGGAAGAAAGATATAAATGTATCATTCACTTTGAAATATACAGGTGTGCAGTCTTGGCCCATATTTGAATAAAATTGAATTAATGTGACGAATTATTTTTGAGTTCTCATGATAATAAGAGTAGAGAATCAAAATACTAGATGTTTGTGAACGACGTAAAATTTTAAACTACTGACTTATCATAACTAAAAAATAAAAAATTGAGGAGGATTTACCAAGGACATTCCATACGTTCTATTATAATTCCAACTCCTGATAGATTCCATACCTTCTATTATAACTCCTTAAATCAAGAAAATAAATATCGAAATCTGATAAAACTTTGCAAAAAGTTAAACACAAACTACTTGCTTTAATTGTTCTTACTACTAACTTCTAAAGAGGAAGTATAAAAACTAATTAACTTATGGGAGAAAAAAGGTATACAAACTAATATTCAACAACTAGAATATTTTCAGGCATGCAGCTGGAATAGAAGAAAATAAAGTTGGTGTCTTGGTGACATACTTAACGTCAAAACTTCAAACAAGTATTCTGACAGTTTTTCATAATAAATATTCACGCTTCATATGGTCAAGAGATTCTTCTCTTGTGGGGGTTTCGAAAACTATAGAGGGCTTCCAAGAAAGCATGCAGGCTTTCATTCACTTCAAGGTTGGCGATGGTTCTAGGATTAAGATTAAGGAGATTGGAGGTGGAAGATGCACCTTTTGCCAACCAACAAAAATGCAGTAACAGCACATTTTACCAAGAAGGTCAATACAAAAAAATAAAATTGAGAAGGATTTACCAAGAAGATTCCATATGTTCTATTATAACTCCAAGAAGATTCTGTATCTTCTATTATAACTCCTTATGGCACATTTTACAATAATTTAAATCAACAAAGCTAAACATTGAAATCTTAGAAAATTTGCAAAAAGTTGAACTACTAGTTTTAAAAGTTATAAAGAGTAAATGTACAAACTAATATAACTAATGGAAGAAAAAAGGCATGCAAACTAATATAACTTATGGGAGAAAACGGTGGACAAACTAATATTCAACAATAGATTTTAAGACAAAAGGCTGGAATAGTACAAAATAAAGTTGGTGACATACTTCAGGTCAAAACTTCAAACAAGTATTCCGACAGTTTTCCATAATAAATAATCATGGTTCATATGGGCGAGACCATGGATAATTGGGGTTTCATTCAATTCAAGGTTGGTGATGGTTCTACGGTTAAGACCATGGATAGTGGTGGTGGATGATATGCCTTTCAGCAACCAATAAAGACAGATTAATGGGGGTTATTGGATCAGCCAAGATTCTGGAGGGCATGTGATCTTTAAAAGCGCTGATTAGGAAGTTCCAGATGTGGTGGTGCAGTTGGAAGTACTTCATAGTCAGAGAGTGGAGGCTCATAGATAAGATGATATCAGGTGATCTAGACTTTACAGGTGATAGAAGAGAGTTCTCAGTGAGATCAAACAATACGTAGATCATTGGTCGGTTCAAGTATAGGGTCATTTCCTTAGAAGAATGTTTGGAAACCTAGAGGCCCCGTATAAGTTTTTGAAAAGAAGAGGCATTCCAATTTCCAATAGAAGTTCGATGTGCTTAGAGAAGAATCCTCTTCCTTTTCTGTCCATCAGCTAGAGGGTTCGTAGGATTTGACTTTTTCCGTGACGAATGCAAAGTGGTGATGTTGGCAACACATTCAGGGTTGTTAGCCTGTTGGGATAGAGGTTGTCCTAGCAACTCTTTGTGTGAAATCTCAACGATGATTCCCTTTTCACCCATTTAGAGTTTGTCCACTGAACAAAACATCACTGAGATTGGCACCGAAAAGATTCAGCTCGCTCTATAAAGAATTCTAAACAATCCTTTTAGTATTTATTTTCTTTTGGGTTAAACATTATAGGCCATCTGATAGTGTTCCCTTGTATTCTTTCCCGAAGGAGTTGCATGAGTTTCACCCCCTTGGTGACCTTTCCATATACATCATTTACTTATCGAAAAAGAAGTGCTAAAACCTTAGTTGCTGGATCTTCTCGATAAATCATGTACCCTCTATTAACTAACCTAGTCGGAACTTTGCTTCCTTCATGTTAGAACCCATATCCATCACAATTAAACATCAGAGAAGCTAAAAGCATATATTTAAGCTGTGATCTTACTCAAACATTTTATACAAACGAAAGACATACTTGCTGAATAGGGAAAAAAAATTGCATGACACAACCAGAAACAAGATCTACAATCAAAATTTTACATCAACCCAAATCTCTCTTTCCAAATCAGAAGCATGACATATTATTCAAAAAAAAAAAGGAATCTTGAACACTTCTTACAGGCTCCAAAACTTAAATCTCTAAAAAGTCCCCTCTCGCTTCGTCCTCACAGAGATGAAATGCATGACATTATTCGAAAAAAAAAAAGGAATCTTGAACGCTTCTTACAGGCTCCAAAACTTAAACCTCTAAAACGTCCCCGCTTGCTTCGTCCTCACAAAGATGAAACAATAGGCAAACATTTTCCATTCTTGTATTTAATAAGTAAAACTTCCAAAGAAAAACGTCTCAGACCATAATGGCAAAAAGCATATGCTAGAGTTTCTACATTATCAAATTGCAAAGCTGAAGAAAAAAATAACAGCATACCATCTGCATGTATCATCAATCAAATCTGCAAGTTTGGATGGTATACGCCTCCATTTATAGCAATCATCACAACATACCCACCCATCCTCTTGTGCCATAGGATGCTCCTCTACACCAACCGGCACCATGTCCAACTTGGCACTTGCATTCTCAATCTTGGTATCTCCTGAATCATCAAATGTGTGACTTCCTACAACATTAATTTACTTAGAATCAGTTTTATATAAGAATGTAGAATCAAAATGACCATCAATGGTTCTGCTTAAAATGAATGTAACTCAAAGTATCAAGATAAGCATTAACGGCTAGTTTGGTTGGGTGGAATAGAATAGAGGTGGAATGAAATGAGAAAAAGAATGGAATTGGAGAAATAATAGAATGGATTTACCAATGGAATTACAATTCAATTCCCTTGTTTGATTGTTGTCGTATATTTAAAGGAATGAAATGATTGAACAAAACAAAAATTCTATAATACCCTTATATATATAACTAACTATACTTAGAATTATAAAGTAAAATTTTCTCTCTCTAACTATTTTTTTTCCTCAAAATTAAAACTCTCTCTCTAGCACATGTTTATCTCTAAATTGTTTTCTTTAACAATATTCTCTCTCTAAAATTGACTATTTCAATAATGTATTATTCATTTGCATAATTTTATATCTAACATTTTTTGCTCTTAAAATTTTTATATCTACACACATTCTCTCTCTGCAATATTTTGACAATCAATTTATCTACTTGCTCTCTCTAAAAAAATAAATTTATAAATATTTATCTCTCAACAATTTTTTGTATTTGTATTTTTATTTTTTTGAGAGAAAAAAAATAATTCCAATGGAATGAGTGTCATTCCACTCTTTTAAGTAAAGGAATGCCATTCATTCATTTTTTATTCTAATGGAATCAAAGTTTTTCATTCCATTGTTTAACCAAGCGAGAAAATGGAATTAGTGGTCAAATTGTGATTCCATTCCACCTTGATTCCATCCAACCACACATGCCATCGGGGAATTGACAAATAGAGTGAATATTTCAGCAAAGGCAACTGAACTACAGACCTGTTTTTGGGTGACCGTCCAAATCACAGGCAACATGATTATTGTTTTTCTTGCCTTTGATTTTACTAACCGACTTTCCTTGGTTTCCCTTCTTTTTGCGAGTCTTTTCTCTTTTGCTTGTCGAATCAGGAGCTTCTGACCTAGCTTTGCTCACTCCCTTTGATCTTGAACTTTTTGGTTGTTTACGCCCTTTAGAATTGGGAGGTAACTTCTTTGATATCTGTGCCTCTGATGACTCAAGGCCAGAACAGGTCCTGGAATATGGATCGACATTTGTACCAGTTTCAACTTTCAAAGGTTCAAAAGAGTCTCCACTGTTCACTCGTGGAAGAAGTGGTTCACAAACAAAACTCTCATTGCTAGGTGTGTTGACATTAAAATTTTTAGTCCTGGTTGGAACAGAAGCTTCCTTTTCCTTTGAATAAGATTTGTCTCCAGTTATCCCTCTCTTTCCACATTTCTCCGACACACTGGCATTGCTTGTGATTTCTCTATTCAGAAACCTGCATTCGACACTGTCGTGCTTGTCTTTCTTTTTTCCTTTTTTACTGCTTGTCTGTGGTATTGTGATATCTCCAGAAGCAACAAAAACCTTAGAAGAAACCAGAACACCATCCAGATCTTCTGGAGTTACTCCACTATTTTGGGCATCAGGAGTCAAGTTGATGACTTCAGAATCAGGCGAAGTTCCGGGATCCAAGCACCCGTTATCAACATTTACAGCCAACCCTCCAACAACTTCCTGGGAAGAAAATCCATTATCATTATCTACAGCTTTTGCAGCTAACCTCTCACTGCACTCCTTGTCCTCTGCAAACAAATCTGAAGCAGGAGCAGAAGCATCAGAGAACAAATAAACCTTCTCTGTATCATTGTAGCTAGATTTCAACTCCATCTTCCTGGGCAACTCTTCCTCCAATTTACCTTCAAAATACTTGGTTATTTCTGAATTATCCGTCGGAGTTCTGCAGTACTCCCCAGGAATGTTGTCAACAACAGGAACCACATCCATAGGTCGACTTTCACCCACTCCTTTCCCCAGTTTAATCTTCAGACGGATGCGGCCAGCAGAAGCACAATTTTTACCTTTTGACTTTTGCAAACTCGTCTTATCCTGCTTTCCCATGCCCCTGCCATTTGCCTTCTTTTGTGGTTTACAATTCTCGTTCAGATTGACATCACGCGCAGGATTTTGCTTGGGAACTCGTGAGATGGCACCCAATGACCTCCAAGCTGAAGAACTAGCTGGTTTACAGAAATAGCTTCTTTTTTTTCTTGTGACTTTCAACAAAACCATGTCTAGCGACAATTTCTTGTTAGCTGATTGTCTACATCTTTTTTCAAGCTTTTTATTTTCAGTATTCTGGTTTGATTTACGCGTCCCAGTACTCCTCCGAAAAAGATATAAGCTGTCTTGACATCTTGATTCAGACGCATCACCCGTGACCACATCATTTTTTCCTTCATTTTCACACTGTCTAGATGAATCATTTATGCTGATAGAGTCAAAAGTATCAACAAGAACCCCATTCTGTAAACTCTCAGTGCTAACATCGCAGTCAGAGGAACAATCATCACCAAGACAGAATGGCTCGTACGATCCCAGGGGTTCTGGGACCTTCTCCAGCATACATTTAGGTTCCATGGGCGGTGAAACATCCTTAAAATCATACACTTTTTCTCCAATGGAAGATACCTCAGTGAGCTTGTCAAATTTTACAAGCATTGTTGAGTACAAAAAAGGAACCTAAATAAATTCAGGCGTCTGACCCCCCAGAATCACTAGGATCCCTACAAAGACACATCCCTGAAGAAACCAAAAGCTAATTAAACGGTGTTGACGTAAGATATGAAACAGCTTATTTCAAAAGCATCAGAGCTTATATATACAGGGCAGAGTTGGTCAAATACCTTGCTTACACATATGCACACATAAATAATATGAAATTCGAAAAAAATAAAGGGTTATCTTTGCCACTCTGCTTCTTTTCTTTCTTTTATTACTTCCAAATTTTCCTGAGCTGATCTAAATACCCTTCAAACCACCCACCCCACCCGGCTAAATAATAAAAGAATGTGGAAATGGTAAGTAGGAGAGCGACATACTGAAGTTGAGGAGGAGGAGGAGGATGTCAGAGTTTAATAACTCCAATTCACACAAAACCCAAATTATACACATCGCAGACTAATGTATATACGTTAGCATATCTAAACTAACCTATAAACCCCCTTCCCATAACTCACGTGAAAATTCAACGACTGAAACCCTAGAATCAAGTCCGCTTGCCATAGCGGAACAGTAACCCTAAAATCCAGAGATTGGATAGCAATGCGGGTACGTATAAACACGCGCGCACGGGTAACAAACACGTAAATTTATGCAAAAAACAACGCATAGACCATACCTGGTGAGAACACGGAGAAATGAAATCGAGCCGGCAAAATCTTTTTGTTCAAATTCTGCACAAAATAAAAAAAGTACAGAAGTCGCTGCATAAACCTATGATGATGAATATTGTTAGAGAGAAAGTGTAGAGAGAGAGGGGGGGGGGAATCGCTTGTTGCGGATGTCTACAAGCGGTTTTCAAGGGGAAGGAAGAGAAGACTCCGGCCGAGACATGGAGGTTTTATTATTTATCCGATTCACGCACGCAGGCAGCAGCCAACTCGTGCGAACCGAGTTGCTACGGCGAGTCGGGCGTCGAGATAGGGAGAGGGGACCGGCACGTGGCAGTTTACGGTCAAGGCGACCGAATCCGAATCGGGCCGAAGAGGTGGGCCACCATTAGCGTTTAGTGGGCTCACACTGTGCGGTTGGTAAATAAAATTGAAATATCGGCCAAAAATTTAACCTGCTAGTCCAATTGAAGTCCATCTAACTTTTTTTTCCTAATTTAGAAGTCATTTATGAATGGATCTCTTATTTTAAGGTAGTGATTTACCATATGGATGTTGGTCTCATACCTGGAACCAAGACCTCGCTATACCTGTAAGAGTGATAGGAAATGCTCTGCATCGTAAAGCTACAGGGGCCACTTGTATGTCCATATAAGACTTGAGCATAGACAGGTGGTCAACGGGATCTAACGTCCTATCATACGAACTCATCTGGGGTTGAGTGAAGTGCCTTGGCACTGCTTCTTCCAGAATCTCTCATCCACAAAAGGAGAATTCACCTCCGAAATAACACCCGATCCTACCCGGCCTTCTTGCACCTCCTGGATATGGGCTTCCATGTTGGCTAGATGGCGCTCCACAACCTCCCTTGCTCGGGGCTTTCCCTGGATCTTACTACCCGAAGCTTGGGCCGCAGGGTGATGGGAGGAAGGTGAGTAGGAGTCAACTTCACACTTACGCCGACCTCTATGATCGGACCTGGCGGGCCGATGAAGAGCTCGATCATTAGGGGACACCAACATATCCCTTGGCATAAACTCGCAAGGTGGAGGAGGTGGAGATCTCAACATTATAGGGGGGGCCCTCTCTTGTCTTGCAAACTTAGGGTTGCGAGGCGGAGGGCGGTCCTCGGGCTCCTGCCCATTCGGAGTGTCCATGAAAATATCGCGGTCTTAAGGTGGCTCTTCATGAAAATGCCAAGGGATATGTTGGTGTCCCCTAATGGTCGACTCTTCATCGACCCGCCAGGTCCAATCACAGAGGTCGGCGTGAGCATAAAGTTGACTCCTACTCACATTCTTCCCATCACCCTGCGGTCCAAGCTTCGGGTAGTCAAATCTAGGGAGAGCCCCGAGCAGGGGAGGCTGTGGAGCGCCACTTAACCAACATGGAAGCCTGTCTCTAGGAGGTGCAAGGAGGCCGGGTAGGACCAGGTGTTATTTTGGAAGTGAATTCTCCTTTTGTAGATGAGGTTCTGGAAGAAGCAGTGTCGAGGCACTTCACTCAACCCAAAATGAGTTCGTATGATAGGACGTTAGATCCCGTTGACCACTTGTCTATGTTCAAGTCTTATATGGACATGCAAGTGACCTCTGTAGCTTTACGATATAGAGCCTTTCCTATCACTCTTACCGTCTCGCTTTTTCACATTTTAATATACTCGCAAGTGCACGAGGTCAAGTTTTAATATAGTGGACCTTTCAATTGGATACCGTCCTCTGGGAAAAGCGCTTGAATAATTGAATACCGCGATTTGCATAGTCTTATATTATCTCGACGGTTCAAGAAATGTTTGATTTTGAATAATTAAAAACTAAGTTAAACTAAAAATTATTGGGTTAATTCTAATTAAATGGATTATCAGGGATTGATTCCATTCACTCAATACATGTTTGACTTCGTTTTATTAACAATAACGGTGTTTATCCTATCCGACAATCTAGGTATCTCAAACTCGCTCATTACCTTTCCCGAGTGTAAAATAAGCGATTATATGACTTCGCGTTAACGCCGAAGTCCCCCTCTAGCATTTTATATATTACATAGTCACATGAGTCTTGACTCAACCTCATGGATTGCACACTTTCTAACGCCCTCTCGGGTCAATAGATTGTTGTGATGTGTTTTACCCTAATCCGAATCCGGGGTTACCTCTCCCGAGTGTTAAACCCGTATTCTCAAAACCAACCCTAATACCTTAACAAGCATATTAAAATTGTAATCAAACGGTAAACACAATTGGATTTAAACAAACAATCGTTAAAGTAACATATATTCACTCAAACATGTATTTACATGAGTTACATCAATCCCTAGATAATATTTATCTAGCCTACCATGATCGTAACCATACATATATTAAAACAAGAAGGATTCATCGTCATTTGATATAAAAAGTTAAGTTACAAATATAGAAATAAAGGAAGAACGATCAAATCTTTAAGTGGAGTAGTCCACTGTCGCCAAAGATCGGTCCAGAAATGATTTCTCTTCTCCAAATGTTGAATCTCCTATTTGAGCTCTTAAAATATGCTTAAGATCATCTATCACAAATGTCTAACATCCTTGACAAATAGGGGAAGAAATGATTTAAATAGAAGGCTTCAAAATATCTAGAAAATAGATATTTTCTGCACAGAGAGACTGTCGTGGCGATGAGTTAAGTCGGTTAGCTTCACCACTACAGCGGTGAACCTAAAATAAAGCTCTCTGTACTTTCACCACCTCAGTGGTGAAACAAAACCTAGGCTCTCTGGACTTTCACTACCTCGGCATTGAGATTGGCATAACTCACTGGACTTTCACCGCCTCGGCGGTGAATGAACGTTGGGCCGGTGACTTCTGCACAATTCTCCCTACATCTCCACAACCTCGGCGGTGGCCTAACCGCCGCGGCAATAGGTTTGTTGTCCTGAAACCTTGTTTTTTTCACCGTTTTTTCACTGCTTTGCTTGTTTGTCACTCGATTACGTCCTTACACCTGATTTACTTAAAAACAAACAAAACGCCATAAAATATTACTAAAACACTCGAAAACTATCAAATTTGGCTTAGAAGTAAATAGGTATTTTCAACCTATCAAATACCCCCAAACTTGGAATTTTGCTAGTCCTCGAGCAAAACACCCTAATGCTAAAATAAATTAACTGTACTAATTAACTAACTAACTACTAAAAATGAATAAACTTTAACAAAGAAGAAGTAAACGCATGCGAGTTCCAAGTTCAATCGAAGAAACCAAGTTGTTCCTCCCTCAACAGCCCTCAATAAGATCAAGTTCGGGAAATAGCACACACCACGTGGTGTTCTAAATTTCAACACTCAATATCAATAAAAACCATTCTAGATCCATTTAAAGTGTGTGTGTAAGGACTCAAATGTATAACTATCTGAACACTGGAATGGATTATTCAATAACTAAGCTCATGACTTAAACCGTTTAAGAATTAGGAAAACCATATGCTTGACTGGGCTCGACTATCCACTAATGTAGGTTCGGAAATTCAAAGAGATTAATAGGGTTTGGATAGGCATTAGAGAACGGCCAAGGGTATCTCAGGAATAGAAAACAGATCATCGTTATAATTATGATAATTAAACGATACCCGAGGTATAAACGCTTGTCGCTAATTTTCTCTCGTAACCCCAAATATTAAAAACACAACCCTGAACAAGACTTTAAGACTTTTGTATTCACTTGCCGAAAGAACGAAAATAACAACTATATTCACATAGATTTTTTTTTATAAATTAACTAACACACCCCCAAACTTATTCGATTTTTTACAATTTTAGGGGCGTGCAAATAGAATGCAAAGATTGACAAGTGAATACACTAATTCAGAATCAATAAAACTTTGTCCAAAACCTACATGCTTACTTCAAGTAGCATAAAATAATGCTGATTTCACTCAATTCATGCGTTTGGCTTATTGACAATGGTTTGGAATTTTTTTTAGGAAAAAATACCACATAGTCTCTTTAAATCACCAAATCTATAAGATAGTCCCATAATCTTTTTTTTGAACAAATAATCCCATAAAAGGCGTTGTTTTGCACAAGATAATCCTAAACATTTTGAAATGATGATTTTACCCATTTTCTCTTCTTTCTTTGTCTTCTCAGGCCACAACTGATCATGAGAGTTCTTTCATCTTCTGTTCCCTCGTCGATCACTTCTGTAGCCCTACATTTTCTCACCAACGATGAAGCCCAGTCGGTGACCAATCCCAGCAATAATGATTACCATGTAGGCGCTGCATCTAGATCTGGTTCGATTTTTGATCTGTAACTGGTGGCTTGGTTTGAGCGACTGCGATGTCGAACGCTTAGGGTTTTAGAGATGTGAATGAACTGGAACAATCAAACGATTTATGGGTTCAGATTGCTTAGATTTTGCTCTGTTTCGAGCCTTTTGCTCTCGAATTTTGACATATGGTTTCGAATTCCTACAATTCAAATGTGAGTTTGTTCATCTACTATAGAAGAATTCTATTTTGCTCTGTTCCGAGCTATTTGCTCTCAAATTTCGCGATATGGTCCGACGATTCAAATCGTGAGTTGTCCATCTACTATAGAAGAATTTGGTAATTTAGATTTCTTGATTTCTCTCGAAACAAGTCGAGAGATTCGGGAAGCGCTCGAGATCATTTGTCGTTCGATCTGACGGTTCGTCGGGTGGAAGAGTAAGCCATTGCCTAAACTTGAATTGAATATGTAAATTATTTATTATATTTTGGGTTTTTCTGGTTAACAATTGATGAATTCGTGTCAGATAACTCAACAAGAGTTTACAGAAATGGCGAAACAAACATCATATAGTAGAGACAAAGCACTTGATGAAGGCACTTCTTGAGCAAAATAATGGACTTGCAAATAGACATGGTATTTGCAATTTGAGGCCAAATTTTGTCCCGCGATTTGACGCGATTTTCTAATTCAAATTGATTTTTATAGGATTTGTATTGGTTTGGTTGATTTGTTTGGATTGATTTGGTTGATTTGAATGGAATTTATGGTTTATTTGGTTGGATTGATTTGATTTGTATTTGAAAAAAAATCAAGCATATGAATATGGAGAGAGAATTATCAATTTGAATGAAAAAATTGGAATGTAACATGACCTCGTGTTATATTCAACACGAAATCGTGTTAAATATAACACAAATATATGATAGATGAATTATCAATTTGAATGAAAAAAATTAGAATGTAACACGACCTCGTGTTATATTCAACACGAGGTCGTGTTGAATATAACACGAATGTAGGATAGAAGAATTATCAATTTGAATGAAAAAATTAGAATGTAACACGACCTCGTGTTATATTCAACACGAGAAGAATTATCAATTTGAATGAAAAAACTAGAATGTAACACGACCTCGTGTTATATTCAACACGAGATCGTGTTAAATGTAACATGATATGAGAATGTGTTGAATCTAACACGATCTGAGATTGCGTTAAATATAACACGACATTCATGTTTAATATAACATGAGGGGTAAAATCGTCACAAAAAGATAAAAGGACTATTTTGTAACATGTTTTTAAAAAAAGTGTATTTGGTAGTTTTGTCATCATATGAGGACTTCTTGGTAACTGCCCATTTTTTTTATTTGGCTATGGTTTTGATACATGTTCAAAATTGAAGAGGTTATCGGTTTCGACAGGGTAACAAGGGATAAAATTTTCAAGGTTAACTTCAAAGGTTCAAGCAATAAAAATGAAGATCTAAATCATGCCTCCTAAACTACCTCACCTAGAATTTCGCCTCAAGTTTCCCCTAATCAAGTTCTAGATTCCTCAAATTTGTCATGAACTTATTACTAAATAATCGGCATCAAATCGTTCGAATAATTATACAGTGAGTTTATGCTATCGTGCGATTTAGGATCAAAATGATTTTTACCTAATCAACATGCCAAGCACACAAAACACATATGAATGGCATCACCCCCGACCTCGATATACAATTAGGGGATAATTTTCATCATCGGGAAATGGCCCAGACGAACTCAACAACTCAACACGCAAATACTACCTCATACATAAACATTTCTACATTAAATCTAAACACTAACATACATACACTAATCTAAGCATTTCACATGCAAAAATATGAAAATTAAAATAAAACTTAACTATATGTTAAAGTCTACAATGCACATCTAAACTTCTACAAAACGTAACTACGCATACATAAAACAATCAAATATAATACATCAAAAATTTTGTTTCAAAAATTTTGTTCATCATTTTCTATAAAAAAAACAAAATTGGATGAACATCCCCTCAAACTTAAACGAGGCAGTGTCCACAATGACTGAGCAGCGAACTCAATTGCAATATATAACATTCACGAGAAAATATTGGGTTTTGAACACATACCTAGGAGATAAGACATAAAAGTCTCACCTCCTATTGTCCACCTGGGGGAACGTCATTGCCACCACCGTCTCGGTGGAAAGGAAATTGTGGCAGTTACAAAAAGGTGCGGCGGCAATTGCGACATAGGCAGATAAGCGCTCATGTCAATGCCGTGGCGCTCGCAAATTAGACGATGGACTTAATTTTGTTGACTCGTATACTGATTTAGAAACGTCCTGAGCTCGGCAATTCGGAGATCATAATTATATTGTCCTTGGCAAAGAACACAATTATCGAGTCGGACCTCCTGGAGCTCTTTATAGACCCTCTCAAAAGTGACCTCATCGCGGGCCTCAGATGGCCTCGCCTTTTCCGCTTTGGGTCCTTCATCTTCCTCAGCTTCTGGCGCACCTACCCCTTTTGCTCTGGCTTTCCATATTCTATTTATCATAGCCAGATCGAGCGGAACGATTGGGGGGCAAGGGCTATCCTCGGTTACTGATATACCGGCTCATCGGAATAGGTCGATCAAAAGCCAATAAAATAGAAGACCAAACTTTGTTGTATTGACGGCATGAAGAATATAAGAGTAGATCAAATATTCAACATTTATTGGCTTGCCTGTTTGAATCGAATATAGCGTCATGGCCCTTTCTTTGGAGACGTCCGACAAGTGAGATATCGGGAGAAGACTTCCTCAAACAAAATGGTGCCAAATTTTGGGGATTGGATTGAGGAACTTAGTCGAAAAAGTGGCTAGACCCGATCCTGTGTAAGTCCATTGGACGTTACCTAAAGTGATAGCTCGAATCACATTGTCCATGCTCGGATCTCTGCCCCCATATGGTTCGTCAGTGGGTGTCGGGGCTGCCAATCCCAAAACTTTATTAAGGAACTCAGGAATAAATAAGATGGGGCAAGTTTGGACCCTTGTCTGGTTGTCATTTACCTCGGTGATATTTGCATAGAACTCCCGCACTAGAGCCACCTCACCCCGAGGTGGTGATTTGCAAAAACGTTCCCAACCGCGACTTCGGATCACATCCTGAAATTCCACCAAGAGACTGTCTAATTGCCCAAATCCCCATTATCAAATACATTTTCATTTTTGCTCAAAACGGTTGAAATGCTCATCGGCTTGTTTGGAAACAAAGCAGGCGGAATCATAGTTAGCGGCGGGACCCCCGGTGCGAGAACTCGAACCTTCTCCCCTTACCCTCTTTGATGCGGCTCGCTTAGTCACTTCTCCTATCAATCACAATCAAAAAACACGGCAACCCAATCATATGTGAACAATGAAAAATAATCTCCCGAATCAACACTGGCAAGAACATGTCACAATCTCAATACACACACACCAATCGCAACGGTTTCAACAAAATTTCAATAATGTAACATGAAATTTTGTATCACACAATGAAACAATCCATAGAAATCTTGTTCATCACCAAAAATCAAATCGAAATCCCATAGATAAAGAAAATCGCGAAAATGGGGGTTCAAGGGTTTAGGGCACAATCCAAATTCAATGATTCGTGATATGAATATGGAAATCAACCAAAGATTTCAACATAGGGATAAAATGTAGGATCAAAAGTACTTGTTGAAAAAATTCGGTCCAAACGATTGAAAATGGGTGAAATCACACCTTTGGTTCCTTAAACCCTATGATTCGAAAATAGAGTGGAAATCAATTTTTGGATGATGATTCGTGGTGGAAATCACAACTTTTGTAAATAGAATGATGAATTTGAGGGTTGGAAATGGTTTGGGAGAATGAAAATGGAGATATTTGGGGTTTTAGAAGTGGTTATAGCCGTTTAAATGAGCGGGATGTTTTAATCGAATAGAGGCTTCACCGCCTCGGCGGTGGAGTGCCTTTTTTAAAACCCAAACTTTCTGTTGTTTCACTATCTCAGCAGTGAAACGCCTTTTTAAACATATTGGAACCTGAAGTTTTACCATCTCGGTGGTGAGGCGTTTTGTTAAAAACCTCACATCCTGTATTTTCACCATCTCGGAGGTGAGCCTCCTGCTGGTTTTTCAAGATTTCTTCAAGTTTTCACAAAAAAGCTCTGCACCATGCGCTTCTACTTTTCTAGTTCAACGATTTTAAGTGCAAAACGCATCCCCGAGCATCCACACTCCTCAATTCACCTCCAAACACGCTCCGAGACCATTCGGGCCTCCAAAAAATAAGTAGTAGCAAAATTTGGGTAAGATCATACCCTCGGTTTCACATAAAAAAGAGTGTTTGATTTACTGTCCCTGGTTGGACTTAGCGAATTCCAAGATCAGTCGTCAACGAGGGAGATACTTTCCATAACTCGTTCTTCATTTCCAAAGTAATGTTTGATCTGCCCCCCATTGACTAAAAAAATCCGTCTGTCATCGTCTTCCTATTCGATGGAGCCGAATGAAAATACATGCTTAATCCGGAATGGTTCGGACCACCGAGACTTCAACTTTCTGGGAAAGAGCCTCAGCCATGAATTTAACAATAAAACTTGCTGACCCGGGCTAAACTCTCTCCTCTCGATCTTCTTGTCATGCTACCTCTTCATTTTGTCTTTGTAGATCTTGGCATTTTCATACGCCTCATTCCGGAATTCATTCATTTCAGGAGACGTTGTTCACCTGAAGCTTTGAGATCAAAATTCAATTTCTTTATCGCCCAAAAGGCACGGTGCTCCAACTCGACTGGCATGTGACATGCTTTTCCAAACACTAACCAATATGGTGACATACGGATCGGTGTCTTAAAAGTCGTGTGATATACCCACAGTGCATCATCCAACTTCATTGCCCAATTCTTGTGATTAGAATGAACTGTTTTCTCCAAAATGCTCTTGATCTCCCTGTTTGATACTTCGGCTTGGCCGTTTGTCTACGGATGGTACGACAACACCACCTTTTGTCTTACCCCATTCTTTGTCAACAAAGTATTGAACATTTTGTTACAAAAGTGGGTTCCTTTATCACTAATTATGGCCCGAGGTATCCCGAACTGCGTCATAATGTTTCTATAGAGGAACTTAAGTATCACTTTGGTATCATTGGAAGGTGTCGCCACAGTTTTAACCCACTTAGACACGTAGTCCACCACCAGTAGGATATATTCCTGACCGAATGATGATGGAAATGGTCCTATGAAGTCTATACCCCATACATCAAACAACTCTATTTCAAGAATAGATATTAGTGGCAATTCATGCCTTTTTGAAATGTTACCCACTTCTTGGCATCGATCGCAAGTTTTTACAAAAGTACATGCATCTCTAAATAATGATGGCCAGTCAAAACCTAACTAAAGCACTTTTGTGACCGTCTGAGTCGCTTCAAAGTAGCCACCACAAGGTGATGAATGACAGTGATAAAGAATACTCGTCATCTCTTCCCCCAGAACACATCGTCGAATCACCTGATCAGCACACTTCTTAAATAGCAATGGTTCATCCCACATATAGTGCCTCGAATCGAATAGAAATTTCTTCCTTTAGACACTTGTAAGATCCGATGGTAACACTTTGCATGCTAGAAAATTGATGATATCCGCAAACCACAGAAGTGTAGTATAAATTTTGAACAACTGCTCATCAGAGAACACCTCCGTAATATAGGACTCATCACCGACATCCTTTTGCACTAGCCATGACAAATAATCAATAACAACGTTTTCACTTTATTTCTTGTCTCTTATCTCCGCATCAAACTCTTGCAACAAGAGAATCCACCTGATTAGATGCGGCTTGGCGTCTTTCTTGACGAATAAGTACCGGATAGCGGCGTGATCCGTATAGACGATCACCTTGGATCCTATAATATCGGACCGAAACTTATCGCATACAAAAACAACCGCCAGTATCTCTTTCTCAGTTGTAGTGTAATTCTGATGTGCATCATTTAACGTCTTACTTGCATAATAAATGGATCGGAATATCTTCTTCTTGCATTGGCCTAAAACCGCTCTAACTGCATAGTCGCTAGCATCGCACATTATTTCAAATGGCTTATTCCCATCCGGAGAAACTATTATAGGAGCCGTGATCAACTTTTCTTTCATTGTATTAAAAGCTTTCAAGCAAGTTTCATCAAATTCAAATGGGGCGTCTGTACGGCGAAGGATTCTACTATCCTTTATGTATATGACTACTCGCAAATGTACGAAGTCAAACTTTTAGTATAGTGTGATCGTTAAGATCGGGTTATCGTATCTACAGGGATTGGTGTCGTTACTATCAAATACCTCATTTATCGTGACCTAATTTTATCTAGGCGAAAAACAAATGTAATTAATTAATTAAACTAATACTAATATATCCTAAATTAACTATACTAATATGCTAATATGTTTTAGGGTGAAGAATTTCCTAGGGATTAACGTGTTTATAAATACGTGTTCGATCTTGATTTACTCACGTTTACGGATTTTGACCTATTTGACAATCTCAGTACGTAAACTCCACCGCCACCTCTCCCGAGTGTAAGACAGGGGAATACATGACTTCGAGTCAATGAAGAAGTCCCCCTCAACGTCTTAACGACCCTAGGTCACGTGAGTCTCGCCCAGCGTCATTGATTGCATATTGCACACAATTCAACTCCCTCCCAGATTATTGGATCGTTGCATTGTATTTACCCTATCGACAATCTCCGTTCTAAAACTCCCTCGCCACCTCTCCCAAGTGTAAGACGAGGGATATAACGCAACTTTGAGTCAACGAAGAAGTCCCTCTCAACATCTTAATGACCCTAGGTAGCGTGAGTCTTGCCCCAACGTCATCGATTGTCCACGATTCAAACCCCGATCGAGTTATAAAATCGTGGCGTTTATTTACCCAAATTCGAATTCGAGGTTTGTCAAAACTCCTTATTCTCCATTTATCTAATTAAGCAAGATAAACAGACAATACGATAAACATAATCAAACTACGAAGAACAAACATAAACGCAACACCGAAATCATTCAAACAACGTATTTATAAATATAGTGTTAATCCTTACTACAATTTATGTTTAGCTATGGCCATAGCCGCATTTACAATGAAATAGCGAGCTAAACATGCTCACATGATCCTAAGATAAAGAAATATGGAAAAACAATCGAAGAACTTAGCCTCGTCCGAAGATAAATCGCTAAGAATGCTCAACGATCGATTCACCGTCTTCTCCACTTCGGGATGTGAGCTCCACCTCTAAAACTCCTAAACCATAGCCTAAATATAGCCTAAGGTGCCCAAATGGCTAGGGGGTTCACAAGGAAGGAAGAGGGAATGATATTTATAGCCAAAATATCTCAAAATATCTAATAAATATCAAGGGTGTGTTAGGGGTTTCCGCCTAGGCGTAGGTAGGTTGGTTAACTTTCTGCCATTTTTCTGCCTAGGCGGTGGAATTTCTGCCTAGGCCGAGGAACTGCAGATTTGTATTTTGTTTTGACTGTACCTTCTTCATACGAACTCCGATTGAGGTGATTTAAAAATCCATAGAAAGCTAAGAAAAAGATCTACAACTTCCATGTTTTGAGTGTTTCCAAAATCAGATTGTATCTTAGTCCAAAATAGCCTTAAAGTTACAGCACCTGTACCGACTTGGCAGGTTTGGTGACCGCCTAGGCGAAGAAGTAGGCGGTGGACTTGGAAATATTTCTGCTGGGGTTTTCGCCTAGGCAGAGGAATTTTCCTCCTAGGTGGTGGGCTGTTAGTAGCCTTTTGTCATTCTCAGCATCTTCACTGCCTAGGCGGTGGTCTGGACGCCTAGGTGGTGGGTCTGTTTCACAATTTTGCCTCCGAGCTTGTTTATCCACTGTAACTTCGTCTCGCCTTTGGTTCGATCTCATCGTTTTCACTCCAATTTCCTATTATTTTGCCCCACACACCTGATTTAATACAAAAAGATAAAAACTAATTAAAATATAATAAAATACTATGGCCCCGTTTGGTAACCATTTCCATTCCAGAAATTCTCATTCCATTCCTAGATTTTTGGGAATTCTATTTGGGAATAGCGTTTGGTAATTTTTGTTTTCGTTTCCATTTCATTCCCATTTGAGAATTGTGCCCACTTTTTTCTTAAGAAATGAAAAACAAAAAAAAGTTGTTTCTCATTATTCCTATTCCATTCCCAAAACACATGGTCACTATTCACCAACCGGCCGACCACCGGCCGCCGGTCATCTCCGCTGACCGTCGCCGGTCACCGTCTGGCCGAAAATTTCCTAGCCACTTCCGGCCGTCGCCGGCGACGGGGCCATTGTCTTCCGGCCTGCGTCGCCGGTGCCACCGCCGTCCGATCATTGTCGGTAGGGGCCACCATTATCTCCGACGCTGGAGCACCACCGGCCGGCCAGCGACGACGCCACCGCCGTCAGGCCAAAACAGAAAAAAAAAAAGAAAAAAAGATTTTAGGATAAAATCGTTACCAAACACAATTCCCTTCCCAAAATAAAAAAAAAATTATCGTTACCAAACGCGATTCTACTCCCAAAAAGAAAACAAAATTCTCATCCCATCCTATCCCATTCCCATCCCACTGCTGGAATGGAAACAGAAACGGTTACCAAACGCCACCTATATAAATGCACGAAAACTAACTCAATTCAGTTTGGAAATACGTAAGTAGATCATACTTATCAGCGTCCTTCTCGAGTAAGTGACACAACGGCTTCACCGTCTTTGAAAAGTCTTTTATAAAGCGCCAGTAGAAGCCGGCATGTCCTAAGAAACTTCGGACTCATTTCACATTTATTGGAGGTGGAAGTTTTTCAATTGTTTCAATCTTGGCTCGGTCGACCTCGAGCCTCTTTGAAGAGACTCGATGACCTAAGACTATTCCTTCTTTAACTATAAAATGACACTTATCCCAATTGAGAACTAAGTTTTTCTCTTCGCAACGATCGAGAACAAGCGCTAAGTTGTACAAGCAATGATCAAAGGACGAACCAAAAACTGAAAAGTCATCCATGAAAACCTCCATAATGTCTTCCACCATATCCAAGAATATCACTATCATATACCGTTGAAATGTGGCCGGTGCATGACATAGACCAAACGGAATATGTTAGTAGGCAAACGTCCCATAAAGGTAAGTAAATGTCGTATTCTCTTGGTCTTCCAGTGCTATGGCTATTTGATTATACCCTGAGTAGCCATCAAGAAAACAATAATGATCATAGTCGGCAAGACGATTAAGCATTTGATCAATGATTGGAAGAGGAAAATGATCTTTCCTTGTTACCTTGTTCAATCTCCGATAATCAATACACACTCACCACCCAGTAATAGTTTGTGTCGGAATAAGATTATTTTTCTCTTTCTTCACAACCGTCATGCCGTCTTTCTTTGGCACCACCTGCACCAAACTAACCCAATTGCTATTGGATATAGCATATATAATTTCAACATTCAAGAGCTTCAACACCTCCGCTCTAACGACTTCTTTCATTGCCGGATTTAGCCTCCATTAATGCTCAATGGAAGGTTTGAACGAATTCTCCGTTAAGATCTTGTGCATGCATATTGTTGGGCTAATTATTTTAATGTTGGAAATAGACCACGCAAAGGCGAATTTACGTCCTTTTAGAATTTGCAGTAATTTGTACTCTTCCTCCTCCATCAAGGATAATGAGATTATCACCAGATTGGTTAGATTCTCCCCCAAAAAGATATACCGGAGGTGATTCGATAATTGCTTGAGTATTAATCCACCGTGAGGCAGATTCGATAATTCGGGAGAACTAACTTCTTCATCAATCTTGGATTATCTACGTCTTCAGATTGAGCCTCCATAGCAAGAACGTAGTCCGCAATACCAATTTCCGTGGTTGAGCCCTCCTTACCAAAATCCCCCATAGATAAGGAATTTGTGAGTGTATGCTCCAATGGATCCATATCCACATTTTCATGAAAGAATTCCCTCCCGCATGAGTCAACAACATCTACTCGGTTGCATTTAGGACATTCATCCGGAAAGTTCATATTTTTAAAAATGTTGAACTTCACCTCATCTTCATTAACTCCCAACATTAGATTGTCATTATGAACATCAATTAAAGCCTTTTTCGTTGCAAGAAAAGGCCTTTCCAAAATGATTGGAATCTCCCTATCCTCCTCTATTTCTAGCATGATAAAGTCCACGTGGAAGATGAACTTGTCTACCTTCACCAAGACATCCTCAATAATCCCTTTCGGGTAGGTCAACGATCGGTCCGCCATTTTAAGGGAAATCGTGGTTGGATTTGCATTACCAAGTCCTAACTTACGGTAAACAGAAGATGGCATCAAGTTTATGCTAGCATGAAGATCACATAATGCTTTATCAAAATAAGTTTTCTCGATAGTACACGAAATCGTGAAACTACCGGGATCCTTCAGCTTTTCTGGCAATTTCCTTTGCAAGATAGTACTACATTCCTTCGACATTTTCACCGTCTCGTATTCCTCCAACGTTTTTTTCTTCGTCATTATATCTTTCAAGAACTTGCCGTAGTTGGACATTTGTTCTAACGCATCCGCAAAAGATATGTTGATTTATATTTTCTTCAAGATGTCAAGAAACTTTGCAAATTGTGAATCCAACTTCATCTTTTGGAATCATTGCGGATTGTCCAGGAATGTAATTCTCCCCGAAATTACCTTTGGATCTCCTTTCTTCTCTTCCACTTTTTTTTTCTCCTCCATCTTTTCTTCATTCTTCTTCTAATTTTTTTCCTCCATCTTTTCTTCATTCTTCTCCTTCTTTCTCTCATCAACTTTTCCATCAACTTCTTCCTCCATATTTATCTTTGGTTCATTTCGGTCAACATCATGGCTTACCTCCGGCTCTTCCTCTACCAATTTTTTGCTTCAACATCTTTCTCACTTCTCAACGTAATAGCCTTGCATTCCCCCAGGTTAGTTTCCGTGTTGCTAGGAAACTTTCCCTTGGTCAGCTCTTGGATTGTACTTGCTAGTTGTCTGATCTGAGTCTCCAATTATTTCACAGTATCATTTGTGTTTGTACATGTGGTATCAATAGAGTCAAGCCTCGTCTTGTGCTTGTTAAGCCTGTTGTGCGTCTCACGCAATATTGTTTGTGTTTCCTTCATAAAAGATCCCATCATATCCTCTAAGTTTGGCTTTTGATTCAGAATTTGAGGTTGTTGCATTTAACGGTTATGTTACATCGAATAACCTTGAGTTTGATTTCCATAACCGGGAGGTACTCGCAACGTGTACTGATTGTTCGTATATGAAAAATTTTCATGGTTGCAAAGTCCAGGATGATAGTGCGTCAAAATATTGGTGGCGGGCCTGAAAGTATAAGCCTGATTGTTAACAAAGTGACATTCTTTGAACTCACTATTCACTCTGGGTTGAAAATTACTTGCGACGTTCTCCGCGTCACGACTTGACGAAGTATCTTTAGTTGAGAAGGCTACTAATTGATTAGAGAGTTTAAAAACTTTGGCCGATAAGGTAGCAATATGATCGGCTTCTTGAATTGAAGCTACCTTTCTTTCTGTGTTCCTCTCGTTGGGCCATTGGTAATTATTGGTCGTCATTTCCTCCAATAGCGCATTTGCTTCAGCAGGTGTTTTGGACAACAACAATCCTTCCAAGGCAACATTAATTATGGTCCTTGTTTGGCCATCCAACCTATTATAGAAGAGTTGAGTTTGAAACCAATCTTGATACCCATGTTAGGGGCACAGACGCAATAGATCCTTGAATATTTCCTACGCTTCGAACAGTAGCTCATAGTCCCTCTAGTGAAATTGCGCTATCTTACCTCTGAGTTGAGAAGTCTTTGAAGGCGGGAAAAACTTAGTAAGGAACATTTGACCAAGTTTCTCCCAAGTGTTGATGCTTCCAGGTTGAATCGATTGTAGCCAACCCCGTGCTCGGTCACGAAGTGAAAACGAAAATAGCCTCAACCGTATTACATCCTCTACAATACCGTTGATTTTTACTGTATCACAAATCTCCAGAAAGGTAGCCAGATGGACATTTGGGTCCTTATGTAGATTGTCGCCATATTGGTTCTGTTGTACCATATTGATTAGGGCGAGCTTTAACTCGAAGTTGTTGGCTTGGATCGACTGTATCCGAATTCCAGAGTAGTTGTCGAACATAACGGGCCAATAGTAGTCCCTAAGGACCCATTGTTGAACTTCCTGCTCCGGAAGCGGCTGCGGTAGTGCCTGCGAAACCTGCGGTTGTTGAGATATATGTGGCATTCTATCGTCTCCACCATCGGCCATAGTGTGAGCTTGGGTTCTTCTCTCTCTCCTTATCCTTGTCAAACTACGCTCGATCTCGAGATTAAGAGTAAAGAATTCTAAACTCCTACTACGTCGCATGCATTGCTCGATCACAACAAATGAAACAAATTAAAAAAATAATGAATTGAAAAATAAATAAAACAAAAGAAGTGTCTAGATTAATATTCAACCACTTGGTCACAATATCAACCAATTCAAAACACCGTTCCCCAGTGATAGCACCAAAAACTTGGACGCGTCTCGCTTTTTCACGTCTTAATAAACTCGCAAGTGCACGAGGTCAAGTTTTAATATAGTGTACCTTTCGATTGGATATTGTCCTCTAGGAAACGCGTTTGATTAATTGAATATAGTGATTTGCATAGTCTTATATTATCTCGACAATTCAAGAAATGTTTAATTTTGAATAATTAAAAACTAAGTTAAACTAAAATTTATTGGGTTAATTCTAATTAAATGGATTACCTAGGGATTCATTTCATTAACTCAATACATGTTTGACTTCGTTTTATTAACAGTAACGGTGTTTATCCTATCAGACAATCTAGGTATCTCAAACTCGCTCATTACCTCTCCCGACTGTAAAATGAGCGATTATATGACTTCGTGTTAACGCCGAAGTCCCCCTCTAGCATTTTATATAACACATAGTCACATGAGTTCTTGACCCAACCTCATAGATTGCGCACTTTCTAACGCCTTCTCGGGTCGATAGATTGTCGTGATGTGTTTTACCCTAGTTTGAATCTTGGGTTACTTCTCCCGAGTGTCAAACCCCGTATTCTCAAAACCAACCCTAATACCTAAACAAACATATTAAAATTGTAATCAAATGGTAAACACAATCAAATTTAGACAAACAATCGTTAAAGTAACATATATTCACTCAAACATGTATTTACATGAGTTACATCAATCCCTAGATAATATTTATCTAGCCTGCCATGATCTTAACCATACATATATTAAAACATGAAGGATTCATCATCATTTGGTATAAAAAGTTAAGTTACAAAGATAGAAATAAAGGAAGAACGATCAAATATTTAAGTGGAGTAGTCCACTGTCGCCAAAGATCGATCCTGAAATAATTCATCTTCTCCAAATGTTTAATCTCCTCTTTGAGCTCTCAAAATATGCTTAAGATCATCTATCACAAATGTCTAACGTCCTTGACAAATGGAGGAAGAAAGGGTTTAAATAGAAGGTTTCAAAATATCTAGAAAATAGATATTTTTTGCGCAGAGAGACCGTTGCGGCAGTGGTTCACCGCTGCGGCGGTGAGTTAAGTCGGTTAGCTTCACGTTGCAGCAGTGAACCTAAAATAAAGCTCTATGTACTTTCACTGCCTCGACGGTGAAACAAAACCTAGGCTCTCTGGAATTTTACCGTCTCGATGGTGAGACTGGCATAGCTCACTGGACTTTCACCATCTCGGCGGTGAATTACCTCTGGGGCGGTGACTTCTGCACAATTTTCCCTACATCTCCACCGACTCGGCTGTAGCCTGACCGTCGCGGCAGTGGGTTTGCCATCCTGAAACCTTGTTTCTTTTACCGTGGTTTCACCGCTTCGCTTGTTTGTCACTTGATTACGTCCCTACACCTGATTTACTTAAAAACAAACAAAAATGCTATAAAATATTACTAAAACACTCGAAAATTACCAAATTCGGCTTAGAAGTAGATAGGTATTTTCAACCTATCAGGGGTCCAACCATCGCGTTGCGCCTCTGCGGACCGAGAGGACCAGGCATCCTGGGAAACCCTCATCTTAAGTCCATGACACGATTTTCTTACAATCAACTCACGTCCCAGACTGGGAGGGCTAGTGGTCCATGGCCCTAGGCAGAGACGAGAAGTTTTTTTCGAAAAATTTTAAAATTTTACAACTCTGAAAACAAGAACAAGTAGAAAAGTGACTAGGAAAAAATGTCGAGAAGAATGAGTAGACTCTGAAGTACCCTGTCTATACCGCTCAAAAACTTACACGCTTGCACGAAGAAAAACAGGAATAGGTAAAAAAGAGTCTACAATATCCTAAGTGTTAGAAAAGCGACGGTCTGGAGCTAAGTCCTCTCCACCCTCATTATGAGAAACGTCTATGCAAGAAGAAGTGGCGTAAATCTCGCCCTCCTAGGGGCTTTTTTGTTAGCACTGTCTTTCCCGACATCTCTTTGCTTGGAGCCCTTGTGCATGGCACCATTCTCCGTCTTCAAAAACTTAATCCCCATAGGGCCGACAGAGAAATCGGAGTGCAAGCAGTGGATAGTCGTCATGGTGGTCCTCCCATGAGGCTCCGTCCAGGGGTTTACCCTCAGTGCCCCACGATCGACACCGTTCGGCTGTGCTATTCCTAGCCGGTAAGGTTCAGATAAGGACTGGCACCGTGCTACTTCTAGCCAGCAGGGTCAAGGCAGCAACCGACACCGCCCTCTGTCGCGCTACTCCTGGATGACAAGGTATGGATGAGGGTCAATCTCAAATTCTTCCCTTAAAAGCTTCCAGGGGTGCAAAGTAGAAAGTTAACTACCAGCTCCAATAAAATTCTTAGTATGAGAGGTGTTCCATGCTCCCCCCTCCATACTCCAAGCTCCTTCCTCTTTGCTCCCCCTGCTGGTAAAAAAAAAAAAAAACAATCAAATATATATATATATATATATTCTAAGGGGGCAAAGTTGCCCCTTTTATAAAAAAGAGAGCGAGAGGGAAGGAGGAGCGACGCTGCCCCTCCCCCTACTCATACTGGCCTTGCAGCCAGCAGAGCCCAAATGGGCACTGACTATCGCCCCCCTTTTTAGGGGGCCAGCATGGCTGGCCCCCCTCTCCCCAAAAGGGTTAGGGTCCAGCGCCACGCTTGTCCAATTGGACTGCCCCCTGGCTGATCGGTCAATTGTCGTGGGTACTTGTCGTCCTCTGCACCATACCCATATCATCGCCTTACACGCTCGCAGCACGCAACCCCTAGGGCGTGTTTCTATTTTCTCCATGGAGAAGGTCAGTCCGTGCTTAGGGCTTGTTCACAATGAACGTATGTTGCCCTAAAAATCGAAAAAAAAATTAGAGTCGCCCTGCCGTGTTACCTGATCCCGGACCCCGGCCGTATGGGAGTTGGTGGCCGCAATTAAACGTTGCCACTTTCACCACAAGTGTACGGGTCAAGTTTTAGTATAGGTTGGGAGAGTAGGGGTATCGTGTTCACGGGGATTGGTTGAGAATATCGTCCAGTATCGCTATTATCATAACTCGACTTTATCTAGGCGATAAAAATGATTTTAAATTAATAAATACTAATACTACAATACTAATTTATCTTATACTAATATATTGGTAGGACGTTTATGAGAATTATTGCCTAGGGATCAATATCGTTTACTTAAACGTGTGCGTTTCAATCTATTTTCATTAATGGCGTTCATCCTATCCGATAATCTTTGTATCGTAAACTTGCTCACTTCTTCTTCCGAGTGTAAAGCGAACGAATATATGACTTTGCGTTGACGAAGTCGATGCCGAGGTCCCCCTCAAACGTCTTTTCGAACACATAGTCACATGAGTCGTGAACCAACATCTTGATTGCACACTCTCCAACTCCCTCCCGGGTTATTGGATCGTCGCGTTGTGGTTACCCTAATCCGAATCCGGGGTTACCTCTCTCCCGAGTGTCAAACCTCGTATTAATAAGTATAATAAATAATACAATACGGCAAACACAATTAGATAAACATGAACAACCACTAATAAAACATCGATTTTATATAAACAACGTTTTCATGAATTCAATCAAGCCCTAGACAATATATGTTTAGCTAAATATGGCCATTGCCTATATACAACTAGAAATGAGCTAAACATATACAAACATTCAACCAAACCTAAGAGAGAAAGAGAGAAACAAGGAAACTAGCCATTTATCCAAAGATCCGACACTAAAACCTTTCCGAGAATGCTTCCTCCTTCTTCACAACGTGATCTTCCCTTGGTCGAATAGCCTCAGAGCTCTCAAGAGTTCTAAAAATGTCTGATCTTTTGTTTGGAGGAGAAGGGAGGATATATATAGGCTCCAAAATATCCAAAATATCTTAAACTGTCCGCAGAAGAATCGCCGCGGCGATGGGATTCACTGCTGCGGTGATGAGTATGTCGGTTTAGAGGTCGCCGCAGCGATGGAAGAGGTAGTGAAATTGGAAAACTCTCTGTCAAATTTTCGCCTAGGCTATGGTTCATCAGTAATATTTGTTCTTTCTCAGCATTTGGTGGTGGTCTGGACACCGCAACGGTGAGCTTCTTTTCAGAATCTTGCTTCCTTGCTTGTAATTTCATTGTTCTTCCACCGTTCTTGATCCGATTTGACTGCATAAGGATCGTTTTAGTCCCTTTTCACTAACAAGTTCAATTTGGAAATAGATAAGTAATTTACACCTATCATGAGCCTATTTTAAATTAGCTCCTCTAAAAAATTCTAACCATAGAAAAAGCATCGCCCTAAAAATCGGTGAAATTCGGAGTCGTCCTGCCGTGCTACCTAACCCCAGACCCTGACCGTATGGAGGTTTATTTCGAATAAGCTTCTCAGGAAAAAAACTAACTCTTGAAAAAATGTCGATCAAAAGTGTTTCTCGCGCTTTGAAGTCTCCAAGATGCCAGTTCCGACTAGAAATTGATATCCTTGACCGTCTCGCTTTTCTCGCCATGTAGGATAGGGGGTAACAGATGAGGGTATTTTTGGATACCTCTGAGTCAACACTTGGGACCCAACCAAGTGTCCATCCTCGTAGTGACGGGGACGCATTTCGGAATCCACAATGCCAAGTTAGAGCATGCGCCGACCATGGCCCCTCCTTGGAATTTCATTTGTACCTAGGGAGGAGCGAGGAGCCCTACAGGGACGTGCCTCTTTGAGCTCGGTGTCGTGTCCTGGACAGTCGATTTTAGGGGCTCAGTCATTCGCCTTGACCGGCTCCCCCTTCTACCTTGTTTCTTCTCTAGGATTCCACGGATCTTTGCTCTCTTCCACCAGCTCACCGCCACAGGCCTGACAAAGGCCCGTGGGCTTCATCAAATGGGCCCAAAAGTCCAAGTCCAACGATTATCTCCTAAACGCCCTGGATTATTGACTAAACATAGGGTTTCAACTAATTAACCGTGTTTAGGCCCAACTAATCATCTCCAACTCCTATATATATCAAGGGTTGTGCATGCCTGAGGTACGTTTGAACGCTTTACATTACGCGCGAATTCATTTGTTTACTTATTGCATTACAGTACATTTTCTCTCTAAGTACTGATTACCACGCCAGCAAGGGTTTCACCAGGACGAATCCCGGTTTGAGCCTTCTGTAGGTACACTCCTTGAGAAGTAGGACTCTAGACACAATAGGTTAGCAAAAGGACCCCTCAGGATCCAACACATTTCACTCAAAGAATCTTCAACCAATGACTCAATCTCAGCAAAAGGACTCATATATCATCTAACTGGACTATACTCGAGGTATGTACCAGTTTTACGCACCAACACATAGGATTATACCTTTCAAACCGTCACATTTCAAAATGTTAGAAGTTGGGATGTGTCTGACTAGACGTGTTGCATATTGTTGTACCACTTCCCATTCTTGGTGTTGGCCCAAAGATCTATCTAAGAGGGAAATGAATTGGGTAGTTAAAAATTTTAACAAATGAATTACCGAACCACTTCAATTTCCCTAACTATTTATTATTTTGATATTAAGCGGTGACGTGTTTAACTTAGTGCATAACCAAACAGATAAGGGTAGATAAATTGACATAAAGTTTTTATAGTGGTTTGGAAAGCTACTCTTGCCTACTTTCACTCCTATGAACTCTCGCAGGAAATTCACAATCCACTAAACTTGATCCATTTCCTAGTTAGGAATCAAAACCTTTACAACAATATTTTTCTCAGGTTCAGTATCAATGTAATTCTTTGTAATTCTTTTTCCAAGCTCAGAATCAAACATATCCTTTTTCCAAGCGTTGGATTAACTTTTTCCATGATTAGGCATGTCCCTTTATGCCCAATCCACTCTCTCTTAGACCAGCTATATTTAGGTTTAAACTACAATTCACAAGTACAAAAAATAATCAAGTTTCTTATCACATAAGCTTTTATCACCTCAATTCAAACTTAAACTCTACTAATGGCCTGATAAACTAGTGATAGAAACGTGTGAGAACATTAAACCTGCATTTTCAACAAATTAAGCACATATATTTTTTTTCAACCAAATAGAAAAATCGTTTTACAATATTTTCAATATATTTAGCAAAAAATAATTTTCTTATGAGAAACTTAAATATTCAAAATATATATGTATCATGTGAAGCACAATTAATTTGAGCAGACAAATATTAATAGAATTATCCCACCAGGATTTCCTTGAGAATGATGTAAATAATAGAGATTTAGAATCAAACTCAATTTTTCGGTAAAAGCCTTTTCTCTATCAAGAATTTTTCAAAACAAATCTTCAAAAGTGTATTTTAGCAAATATATGCTCTCTCTCTTTAAAATCTGATATGAATTTTGAATTCTTAATTATTTGAAATAGAAAATCTATTGGTCTATATATAGGGATTTTTAAACAATGCCTATAATAGTTATATTTTGAAATATATGCTAAAAAATAGCATATATAGACCCCATATATAAATTAAACTTTCAACAACTATATTTGACCAAGACAAACCACTTGTAAAATACTCAATTTAGTAAAAAAATATTTTGATTTAAAACTGAAAATGATAGAAAGAAGTTTACCCAGTATAAATTACAAAATCAAGAAAATTATATATTATACAAAAAGATCTTCAAAATATATGATGTATATTTGAAAACCAATCAAAACTCATTAAAATAATAGATTTCAACATTCAAAAGCTTGAAAAATGGATGGAAGATCTTTAAAAAACGTTAGAGTCAAAGGCTGGGAAAAAAAACTATTCGGTTTACCGGCTTATCGGTCGGTTGACTGGATAGCTTCCAACAACTAGTCACAACAAGTCAGTTGACCAGGCGATTGATCGTTTTATGCTCTGATTCAATCGTTTAACTTGTCGGTTAGCCAGTTAGCCTAAAACTAAAAAAAAATACCAATCTGAATCAAACAGTTGAACGTTAGCTTGGGCAATCGACCATCTAAGCCAAAAACACATTGTTTCAAAATTTTAAAGCAACTTCTTAATCGAGTACTAGAAAAATCATTTGTTCACATTAATTTTTTGCTTTTGACCACTTTAAAAATATTTTAAGTTGATTTCAAGTGGTGTGCATGGTCCTAATCGTATTGCATTAAGAGTTTAAGAATAATAGAAGTATTTACCTAGAAATTAAAAAAAAAAAAAAAAAAAAAAAACAAAAAATCAAAATCTTCTTTCATAATTTCTTCAATTTTTTCATTGTAACCATCTCAATCTTTATCATTCCTTTTCATAAAACCAATCTATTTATTATTCAAGCATTAGAAGTAAAATCTCAAATACTTAGTAAACACATTATTTCCTTAAAACATCCAGTTAATTAGTTCATCAAAATATTTAAGGCACATCAAGACTTCCTAAGCGGATGAAAACTCTAATTTCCACTCCTCTTCCTTTAACTATACAAATATGGTACATACCCAAAGTTCGATGAAGACAAAAAATCCCAATACAGGTGATGGTCCTATCATTCTCAAAGATTAAGGTTGATTTTTTGTACGAATCATCTCTCTTCTTTTTTTTGTCTCATCCTGATGCATGCCTTCGAACTTGTATGCTTCCCCTTTTTCATTCATGTGTATAATCCATCAGTGATAAAATCCTCTTTATAACCTTGTGTTGACTCGTCGTAATAGAAATTTTACACAAAATACGATGAAATTGGCTCATAAAGAACATTTTCCTTCATATATTCTTCTTGTTGTTCTATAATTTCATTCAGTAGTAGGATTGTTTTGGTTAAGAATGTTAAATTCTTACATTTTGAAATTCTAGACCACGAACATCAAGAGAATCCCACCATGTCTGACAAAAGTAGTAGTTACAACAAAGGTATTGATATCGTTTTCCATAAACATCCTAAAAATTCCTCATCGTTAGTCTATAATCACTAAAACATTTGATTCATGAAGTATTATGTTTTTGAGACAACATGATAAAATTTCGATATTGTTGTGCTGAATGAAAATTACCATATGATTTTCTAACAGTAATGTGTGTTGTTTTGTGTCTCTGTTAAATTCAACATTGTCCTTATCTTACGGCTACTATTTTTACAACCAACATGTAACAATATATCTTTTATTGCATTACTTTTTAGTGTGTGTATATATATATATATATATATATATATATATATATATATATATATATATATATATATATATATATATATATATATATATATATATATATATATCAACACTTAAACCCACGAATGCATGTTTATGGTTTGTTGTTTGTATGCCTTTCCAGAATCACAATAACCCGAGGTTAGTTCACAAACACAGCACGAGGTTATTTCGCAAAAAGTTGGTACTTCATCACAAGGCATTGTATTTTTCAACACTCTTACATTTTTACAAGTTGGGCGGCGTTATAACGCACATAATCCATTCTTACAATCTCATATGAAAGACATTCAGAATTGGTAATTCATACATCATGCTGCGAATCAGTAATATACAATTAATTTTTGGATTGCCATCAGCTAATATCCAGGTTGGTGAGAGATATGCCCATAAGGGTGAATATTCATTTTTAACTTGTGGTCTAAACACTAACAAACTAAGTGTCATTGAGGTGAAAAATAAGGTTCAATGTACATTAATAGGAAGCAAGATCGAGGATATTGAAGACATTGTTCATCTCATATGCCTCCATTTGTTAACATGTTGTTTTTGCAAACAATGGACAAGTTATTTGAGTGTCCGACTTAATGTTGGTTTATGACCTCGACTTGATGTTGTTATTTGTTTGGGCGGAGAGAATTCGTTCAATGTTGCATTCGTCAATAGAAACCAGCTACTAAAATCCCTCTACTATGAAAGGGTGTGTTCTTGCTTTACAAGTTTACTTTTTTAATTTCCACTATATTGCTTTGTCAAAAATGCCTTATAAGCCACTTTCTATGCAATTAATTTTTTCTATGTAAGCTTATGATGTTGGTTAAATGATCTGTGTGTAGGTAGAATCATGTACCCCAGTAGGCAATTTGGGATATACTGCATTTGCTCCAACCAATCAACACACGACAACTTTCAAAACTTTGATCTGATGAGGTATGACCATCAAAATTTATTTACTTTATGTTGTTTGTTTTGTACATGAATTTTGTGTATGGAAATAAGTAAATTATTTAGTGATGGACTCAATGTGTTGTTTTGCATGTTCAATGTAACATTATATGCGTTATGTTGTATTCAACACAATGTATTCATGTTCAATATAACATGATGTGTTTGTTGAATATAACATATATGTATGGAATATAATATGAATTTTGTGTTGAAATAAGCATGTTATTTAGTGATAAAGTAATGTGTTATTTTACATGTTGAATATAACATTGTATACGCTATGTTATATTCAACACGATGTATTCGTGTTGAATATAACATGATGTGAGTATTAAATATGACATATATTTTTCTTTCAATGTATGCACCCTATTATGTGTTGAATTCAATAATGTCATTCAATTGTATTCACACAACACACGAACATTGTTGATGTTTGATCCAAAAAAAAACTTTTTTCTCATTATTTGTAAGGTTATTGGGGGTGCGTTGATAGAGGTTGTTGAGGAACTCAGGCTAGGTGTTTTCCTTCCTATCCATGATTAAAGTGATAGTGCTATAGAGCTAGTTGACCTTCCAACGGACCCCAATATTGGTAAGGGCACATAAAAAATGGACCGCGCTGATGATTTGTCGATCTTTGACTTGAAACTTAGTCAACAATTTAAAGAAGGTGGATCTACAGTTAGTGTAGAGACAACCATGATGAAAGATTTGTTAAAATAAAATGAAAAACTCCATTAAAAGGTTCAGGTTGTAAAGTAATCAAAGAGATATTTAAAAGTAGGCTTGAACAAAATTAAAAGATTAAAGGGAGTCATCCATGAGTTTAACTTTGAATGCAGACGATTGGATGGCATGCTGTTGAAGTTTGGGGTACCCATGGTAATGCAAATTGACCATCTTGTTGGCGAAAAGAAACAGTTAGAAGAATAATTGATTGAAACTGTAGTTTATTGAGTCACTTAGATTGAGAAATTAAAGTCAAAACATAATGAAACCATTGAGGGGCTTAGAAATTTTTATCAACTAAAATTAAAGTACAAAGAATAAATGATTGTCAAACAGATCGAACTGATAATGCGTCTTGCGGAGGGTGCGAATGTACCAACTTCGTCTATGCCTCTACATAGGAGAATTACGCGATCTACCCATGATCCAATAATACTAAGTTCGATTATTAAGGGTGTGAAGGGCAATCCCCAAAAGAGAAAGAAAAAAGACGGGTCTGTGCATGAATATGAACGTCCAGTTAAAAGGACACACGGTTGTACTACACGGCACCCTTCTCCTGTTGATTCATCTGCTACCATTCTTTGTGTAGACACCCTTGTTACTAACATCCCTTCAAATTATCCTCCGATTGTTGTGTCTTATGAAGAAAAGCAATTGACGTCTGATGATGAGCCTGACCAAGGTGTATCGGAGTAAGCAACGTTTTCGTGTCATCACTTCCAAATATGGATATAAGCAACTTCAGTCCATGGTTTCCTGAACAATTCATTTAGAACATGGACTCTTGCGACATTTTAGGCATGCCAACAATTCCAAAACCTAGAACAAAGTGGGTCAAAATAGTAAAAATCGAAACAAAATAATATTTTCATTATCATTTTATTTTTTTAACAACAAGACAATATTCTCTAATCTATTTTAGTTTTGTGTAGTTTGGGAAATAATGAACATAAAATTCAACACGTTGTACATTATTTTGTATTTTCTTTTCGAGCTAAACAATCGAGCTGAATATGAGGCGTGTATTTTGGGACTTTATCTGGCCATCGATATGAAGATCAAAGAATTGTTGGTATAAGGAGATTTAAAATTGATCATCAACTAAGTGGCTGATAAATATACAACTGGAGATCTAATAGTGGTCGGTGATAATAATCACCTCTTAGAGCTGTACGAGCAGTTTAAGATGATCAAATTTGAAAACATCTCGAGACTCTGAAATGATTTCGCTAATGCCCTAGCTACTTTGACATCTATGATCTCTCTGACCCGAGAACAACATAATACTGATAGTAATTTGAGTTCAACGTCAACCAACCCACTATTGTCAACTTGAGGCTGAGCCCACCGAGGATCTGTGGTATCATCATATCAAGAATTTCTTAAAGAATCGAGAATATTGAGCATCTGGTGTAGATCGAAAAACCTTCCGGAGGTTAGCTAACCAGTTTTCTTTGAGCGAAGAAACATTGTTCAAGCGTTATCTTGATTGAGACTGCTGTGGTATGTTGGAGCAGAAGAAGCCATCCAATTGATAAAGAAAGTCCATAGGAAAATGTGTAGGCCTCACATGAGTGGTTTTCTGTTCACAAAAACAATCTTGAGAATTGGTTATTTCAGGTAGATACTGAAAAGTGATTGCGTCCAATTTGTTCAGAGATGCCACAAATGCCAGATCCACAATGATCAGATCCATGTCCCTCTTTCACAACTGCATTAATTAGCAGCCTCATGGACCTTCTCAATTTGGGAAATGAACATATTGAAAAAATTACTCTAAAGGCACTAAGTGTTCATTGCTTTATTCTAGTAGTGATTGACTATTTTACAAAATAGGTGGAGGTGATCTTCCTAACTTGGGTAACCTATAAAATAGTAGCCTGGTTCATCAAAGAAAGTATCCTGATAAAGTATGGTTTGGTACAACTCTTGATCACCGACAATGCCAAGAATTTCAAAGGCCCATACATCAAGGATATTTATCAATAATTCAAAATCAAGCATTAGAGTTCGACACTGTAACACCTAAAAGTAAATGGGGTCATGGAAGCCGCCAATCATATTATTAAGAAAATCCTCTAGGAGATGATCGACAATTATAAGGAGTTGGATATCATGTTGCCTTATGCGCTGATGGTTTATTGGACTTCGATTCGAACCTTGACAAGAAAAACACCCTACTCTTTGGTCTGCGTGATGGAGGCGGTGATCCCAAATTTAACATTTTCTCTTTAAGAGTGCTCATAAAAGCCGAGCTTGACAAGACTAAATGGATACAGTAGATGCTAGACCAACTCTATCTTATTGATGAAAAGCGATTTATAGTAATTTTCCATGGTTAGTGCTACAGGCAGAGAATTGCCAGAGCTTAGAATAAAAGGGTTTATCCCCGAGTTTTTAGAGATGATGAGCTTGTATTGAAGAAGTTTTTCCGTTCCAAGATAAAGTCGAATGTAATTTTTCTTAACTGGGAGGGCCTTTTTGTACTCCATAAAGCTTTGAGTGGTGGAGTATTGATTCTCTAAGAGATGGATGGCGTTTTATTTTCTGAACCTATAAAGTTAGACTTTGTAAAGAAATAATTTGCCTAATGAAATGAGTTGTTTTACCAATTTTGTGAGCATGATTTGTTGTTTCCTTAAAAAAACACAAAAAAATTATATAAAAAAAATCTCAAACTCTAAATCGCAAGGTAAAAAGGGCAAAATAGATAAGCGCAACACGAACGTAGTGAAAACTAGAAAGAGTACTATGAAAAGATTGTAGGCATTGTAGTAAGATACAAAACCACTGACTATGCAAAAAAGGGTAGATACAAAAAATATGAAAAAGAAAAAGTGAAAATAAAACGAAAAATGAGAGATGGATTGATTCGCTCGGGTGTCTCTTTTTGTTATCTCGCTTTGGGCTAATTTTCATTTACCGCAGAGGGTTTTCGCATCAGAACTTCACGGATTTGGATTAGAATCTGTAAAAAGGAACATTCATTCGGAATTGCATTGAAATCATGTTCGTCAGCAATCAAACTCAAAATCTCACAGAACTTATTTCTGGTGAAAAATGTACTTGTTTTAGTAAATATTAAACATCTTCGTCCACATTTTGGCTAAAACAATTTTGTAGGTTTTGAAGAAAATATAGAGCATGCAGGAACATATAACCCCAAGTACCAAAATGCGGGTAGCAAGGAGAAAAATGCGAGTCTAGCAAGCCGAGCAAAGACAATTTGACTCCAATGTTCGAGCCTTGCCTCAAAGTTTAAAGCGAGACTTTCAAATTAAAATGAATTTTCTTCGGAGTTTTGCGAAAGAAGTTAAACTTGTCTCATTAAGGTCACTCTGTAATTAATTCAAGCATCGTCGATCAACCAAGTAAAGAAGATCCTCATCACTATGGGTAAAAGCTCGAGAGATTGTGACAAAAGGGATAGAAACAAGATCACTAAATTATGACAATTTTTTATTCATTTAAACTTCATATTGTGGAAATGTTGTGTTGACCATTTGTAATAAGTTCAAAAGCTAGAATGCACAGACTACTATCACTCGGTTACATAGCTAGATGATCAAGGTAATCTTTCCTTTTGTGATACTTGATAACCTAATGGATCATCCCATTTGAGGGGTCTTTTTGAATAGTGTCTACCCTAGCCATAGTTTAGGGAATGTTTGATATTTTTTATCCTTCATTTTGCCTTCATCTGTAGGCTAGGGCACATTTGATACATCTTATCCTTCATTACACCCTCAACAACAGACTAGGGCACATTATGTGGTGTTGGCCCATATTTAGCGCTTCGAATCTATCATTTTCCCAGCCACAAGCTGGGCCACTTTTATGATTGGTCCTATTATTCTTGCCCCAGCCACAAGTTGGAGCACATTACAAAGATTGTTCATTTTTGCATTACAAGCACCCCTTCAGTCCTCTTCTGCCACAGGTCGGGATGTATGTTAATTTTTGTCATGTACCTTATTTCAATCTTCCCCTTCCATATGCCAGGATGTATGTTAGTTTTGTCATAAGTTCTTTCAATCTTCTTGCTGGGAAGTGGTCTTAAGTCCTTTCAATTCTCTCACTGGGAGGTAGTCGTGAGTTCTTTCAATACTGTCACTAGGAGTAGTAGTGAGTGTTTTTAGTCCTCCCGCTCAGAGATAGTCATACATCCTTTCACTTTTCCCACTAGGAGATAGTCATGAGTCTTTTCAATCCTCCTACTAGGAGGTAGTGATGATTTCGTTTCAATCCTCCTATAGGAGGTAGTTTAATTCTTGTGATCATTATCTTTCTTTTAACTAAGTGATCCTATAAACGAACATTGTTCGACATGAATATTATAAAGTGTCTTCCTTAATTCTTCTTACCAAGCAATCCACTAAACGAATATTGTTCAGCATTAATTCGTTAAAGTGTCTTCTTCAATTCTTTTCATTAAGTAAACCTCTAAATGAACGTTATTCAACATGAATTTATTAAAGTGACTTCCTCAATGCTTTTCACTAAGCGATTCTCTAAAGGAACATTGTTCGACTTGAATTCATTAACGTGTCTTCCTAAATTCTTTTCACTAAGCGATCCTCTAAACGAACATTATTTGTCATTAGTGTCCTCTTTGTTATCCCCCAAGGTACGTATGCGACGCACATGGGTTCAATCACATCTTTGCCAGACTTACGTAATAATATCAAACCAAGTCAAGCCCTACGTAAGTTTTCTTGGTAAGCATGCATACCCCAGCCATAGGCTACGACACATTTTATTAGTTTTGCATATATCATCTTAGTTTGCCTTGCATTCATTCGAGTGATAGACCGAAATGGTAATTGTATTTTTTTTTGTCAAGCAAACAAAATTCGCATGACAAAGAGGGACAATTATAGACACTGTATTTTGTCCTGTCACTTGATCCCGTTTTGGGCATATAGTTTCGGCATTATTATTCAAAAAAAAAGAAGATAAAATCCAAAAAAAAAATAAAATAGGATTGAACTCGTGCCCAATTGGGAAATAGTCAAGGGAAATCTAGGGTGTAAAAGTTTTGTTTGATAATCGAGATTTTGGGAAAATTTCAAAAAGTTTGGAGCTTGAAAGTGAAATTGCTTAAAAAAAATTAAAATTTGAAATTAGGAGGATCTAAGGGCTTGATTTAACTTGGAAAATGATGCGTACATTGTTGAGAAGCTTTGCACAACATAAGGACACATCTCAGAAAGTTAATTTCGAATTTTGTAAAATTAAAGAGTCAAAATGAAAACATCAAAATTTTATTAGAGGCCCCAATTGGTCCAATTGATAATTTTTTTTTATAAATTCAAGGTTTAATTAGAGATTAATTTCATTTTCAAAACTCAATTTCAAGGAAAAACGTTCCGAACAGGCTCTTAAATTATTTTTAATTTTACCTGAAACTTTGGGCTTAATTTAATTTTTTTTTGTTGAATCTATTAATTAATTTGGTGAAAAAAAAATATTAATTTTGATCACCAATAAAATTATGGATGTTTTAAATTCACAATTTGAATTCATCCATAAAATTTAAAAGCATCAAGGACTAAATTAAAAATATTTTTTTCTTACATTTCCACCCCAAATCAATTTGATTCTCCATTTCAACCAAAATACAAGTCGAACTTACCCTTAGTAGAGTAGATTTGTTATTCATGGTTGAAAATAGGTGAGGAATCAAGTCCGATTGAGAAATACAAAGAGGGTACAACCTGCAATTCTGCAGGTAGTACCAGGGTATAGTCTACAATTCTGCACATTGCACCCGTGGTCTTGGAGCCACTTCCCTAGATATGCATGCGCATCCCAGGGATGCGCAAGGGTGGGCTACCTATAAATAGGCAGCCCGCTCACCTTCCCATGGATAGATACGGCTTTCCATCCCCTGCTCTGAGTTTTTTGCCATTTTCACCCATTAAACTCTCCTAAATATCCCCACCCTTACCAAAACACACTATCTCATATATTTATATATATATATATATATATATAAAAAAAAAAAACCTCTCTCCCGACATCGAGAGTTCATCCGTTTTCACCCAAGGTAAGTCCTTCTACTTAAAATCTTTCCCCTTTGTAGATATGATGAAATATCGTAAGGATATAATGGCACTTGGGTAGACGGGATCCATTTATGGACTCGATGAAATGTCGCTAAGAAAAAATAGGAAGGGTGAATTTTACTTTATTACTTTACTGGGATTTTTTTTTTTTTTTTAATTTACATTACGTATTATGCTATATTTTTACTCTTATAAGCCTTGTGGCAGGTTCAATAGATTCGTTGAGCTAAGGGAGTAATTCCTATGTCGTCATTTTGAATCCCCAAATAGTGTAGAATTTGGAAACGGTCGATTTAGGAGATCGCTTCTCTTGGTACGGCGTTTCATTGAAATCAACATAAGTCTTGGTGTGGGCTAGTTTTAATGAAAACTTACTCTCATGACTTTCTCTTAATTATCATTCCATAGAATTGGAGGAAATGTCACGAGTTTGATTTCTTTTATCCAAGTGAGAAAATTGATAAAAAAATGGATAAAAAAGTATTTTCACGACTTTTAATTTGCATCACATTTGTAGTTGAGGCATGTAGTATTTTAGGTCATTCGTAATGCACATTTCACGCCATTACGTCATTGGTAATGCATATTTCACACCATCTAAAACCACATTTGGGACATTCCGCATACTTCCCATTTGCGTCTTGATTCATATCATTTTAATCCTATTATTCATTAGAGTATAAAAACATATTTAACATGTCATGTGGTTTTGGATAGTCCACATCATTAAATCATGTTTTATCCATGTAGTACATCCATGTCCAAGTGTAAGACCCGATTTTATATATGCATATTTTTAGTTGCATTTCGTAACATTTAGGAAGTATTTGGGTTTAGTGGGTTATTTTAGAATTTCACTTCAAAATTTTTAAGGGTCATTTTGGTATTTAAAAATTTGGTTTTAAAAATTTTGGGGACCAACTATTATTTTAAAATATTGATTTTTATTTTGAAAGGGGTATTGATATATATATATATATATATATATATATATATATATATATATATATATATATTAAAGAATGCTTATTCTAAGTCATTAAGTCATCTCCCCCTTCTCCAAAATGCTTCGGCTTTCCCTCATTTATTTTCTAGGTAAATTCTCTCTCTCTCTTTAGAATGCTTATTCTAAGTCATTAAGTCATCTCCCCGTTCTCCAAAATGCATCGGCTTTCCCTCATTTATTTTCCAGGTAAATTCTCTTTTTTTTTTAGTTGATAATTATAAGTCTGCAAGGTAATTCATTTTTTTAATTATTATCTTTTACTTCAAGTTTTTATTTTATTTTATATATATATATGGAATTTATAGTCAAATTGTGAAAATTTTAATTTAAAGTTAAAATTATTAATTTTATTACAATGATATTTTTTGTATTTCATTACATAGTAATGTTATTAATAGTGAATTAATGTTTATCTGTAAGTTAAATTATTAATGAATAAATTTTATAAATATAACTATAATATTTTGGTTATAAAATTGGGCTGTGGAAATAGAACGTTTAATTATAGTAAATTTTATAAAATTAGAAAATTTGGGAATCGAAAAAATTACATTTTAGTATCACGCATTTCACGCATTTTACTGCACAATTAGATTTATTTAGTTAAATTCTTAGTTTAGGCCAGTCGTTGTTAGGTTCATAGGCGAGGCCGACCCCGTCAATGTTACGATGGTAGCGTAGTAACCGGTGCAAATATCGAGATGAGTGTATTGTCTTCTATGTAAATTGTCAAATTATATTTTCGTATTAAATTGTGGAAAATAAAATATTTATTAAAATAAATTATTTCATAATGTTATAATGGATCAAATAAAAAGTTGATTGTGGAAAATGATTTTTATTATTATCCGACTATACCATAGTATGATCCCTACATAATGGCATGTTCTACGAGATGTTGTTGGTCTTAACAAGAGGGTATGTCATGTAAGATATTGTGTTATGACCTAACAGAAGGGTAAGTCCTGTAGATGATTGTTGTTTTTGTTATTGTTGTTGTTGACGATTATGATTATTATCATGATATGGTGGTTTATACCATGTGTTGCTTCCTATCATAGAAGATATTGAATGACCCTGACACTGATGGAAACCTTAAATTGCATAATTGTACAGATTATGTTACCGTTATAACTCCTGATCGTGAGGTGAAACAATCTTATAGCTAGTAGGACAGTACATTTCTAGTATTTTATTATATAGAAGCGATTTGATTAGTTTATTTATATTCTATTGTTATATCTTGATGATATCTGTGAATTTTTTTATTGTTCAGTGGGGTTATATTTGTTTTGGAAAGTGAATTTTGATAAATGTGCTTGATTCATAAATTATTTTTATATAATAAAGACAGTACACCTATAATATATTTTTGTCTTAGGTACTCCAAGTAGAGACAAGTCCACTACTGGCATTAAGTAGAGTTAGAGAATATTGTGACTTTTGAGATTGTCAAGACAATTGTCGGAAGCGAGTGGTATGGATTTTTTTATTATTTTATTACAGAATAGTCAGTTGTGTATAATCGCTGAAATTTGAATTGATATATATATATATATATATTTAAAATCTATGTTAATTGACAATTAGTGGATTTTTTTTATCATAGTGGCGCAGCGGAAGCGTGGTAGTAGAGTGATTTGTCTTTTCATTTTCCTCTACTTCTCCGTAAAACAACAAGAGAGAAATTGAGTGGCGGCCCTAGAAAATCGGAGCATTACATCAAGACACATAAGTAGCATTCTTAAAACATACTCATCATTACCTACATCATTCCAATATCTATGTCGTTTAGACTAAGCATTAGGGTCATGTCACATAGATTAGAATTATGGAAATAAATCGTAATGCATCACCACATCATTCCAATATGCCTTGTCGCTTAGACTAAGCATTAGGGTCATTTCATATAGACTATGACTGTAAAAATAAAATGTACGTCATCATTACATCATTACAATATGCGAAGTCACCTAGACTAAGCATTTAGTTCATTCCATATGGACTACGATCATGGAAATACACATTGATTCCTCATTCTTGGTTTTAAAATTTGTATTGTGACTTGTTCATTAGGTTTATTTGATGTAAAAATGTAGTTGCATTAGTACATATACAATCATGTAGTTCATCCCGTGCTTATGTCATCTGCATCTAGCTTGTTTAAATTAAATCATGATTGCAAAGAATTCAAGACATGTAGGCCCCGTTTGGTTAGTGTTCCCAACCAAACCCAACCCAACCCAACCCAAAAATTTTGGGTTTGATTTTTGGGAAGGCGTTTGGCAAACACAAAACTCAACCCAACCCAACTTAAAAAATAGGAATTGATTCTCAAAATCCTAAAGAAACCAGAAACAAAAAAAAAAAATTGTTTCTTTTTATGCCCAAAAAACTTAATCTAAAATTCTCAACTTCCGTCTTTATCTGTCGGCCGACCACCACCACCCGCCGCCGTCGGCCACCGTCCGGCGACCGACCGCCGTCTCCGGCCACCTCCGGTGACTTTCCGCTGCCGCCGGCCACCTCCGACGACCGTCCGCGCCGCCCGCGTCCACCTTCGGCGACTGTCGCTGGCCACCTCCGCTGCCCGCCGGCCGTCCGACTACCGCCGCCGTCTGACACCACCGGCAAACACAAAAAAAAAAATTCAAAATAAATAAATTAATTTTAGGATAAAATCGTTACCAAACAAATTCTGTTCTCAGCACAAAACAAGAATTGTCGTTACCAAACACAATTCTGTTCCCAAAATTCTCAACTCAACCTAACCTATTCCAGTTGGGTTCAGAAAAGTGAAAACACTAACCAAATGCCACCATAGTTTTCATATCATGTACGTTGGTTAGATCACATCATATTAGATTAATCCCATTATCATTTTGCCTTCGTGATTTCCATTCTTAATCCATAAAAATTGGTTTGCTCGTTTGAATTAAAGAAATTCAATGGATCTTAAAAAAATTATCTCTCGGAGATCATCCTTGTTAAATTATTAATATTTCATACCTAGGGGACATTTATTAAAATACCAAAAACTTGTCTCACCTTATCTTTAAAAAATCAAAAGATTGTTCAAGGAAAAATTTTAAAATTAAATAAAATATTCGAATTTGATCTTAATTGTATTTAATTGGATAAGGTATTTTCTTCAGACGAGCGTCTTAGAGTGCTTAACATATTCCCCATTCGTAATTGACCCCCCGAACTCTTCTAAAATGAAGGTCGGATCGTGATTTTTGGGAGTAAAAATGTTACTTAAGCCATTTTTTCTACATTATTTTCTAAAAATCCGATGTTCTAACACATCATTTAAAACTCAATGTTAGGTGACGAATCTTTGTATGAAAATTGGCCTAAGTTATTTTGTGAGAAAATTAGTGCTTTAAAAACCCCCCTTATTACTAGTATTTTCAAAAACATGTTTTAATCCTTTTCATAAAAATCCGGGGTGGGTCAATAACTACTAAATAACATATAATGGGAGAAACTCTTAAAAACAAAAATTGCAAAATCTGAAAGGAAAAAAAAAAAAAGGTCGTTATTCAAAACTTTATTAAAATAATAAAAAATAAAAATACAACAATTAAAAGTTGAAACCCTCTTCATATACCTTATTTTCGGAACTTAGACTTAATTTCTTTAGCTTCTTCTTGCTTATTGCTTATTATTTTAAGGTATGAACGCAAATGAAAATGATCAAAAGTTATAAAAAACTATGGTTATTCTAAATGCATTAAAAATCACTTTTGTTTCATTTATAAATATTATTAAATATGAAATTAAAAGAAACCATATTTTTAAGTGTTTCATGCATAATAGTCGAATGTTAGATGTCTACTAACATGAATTTTATTTTTTCCTAAATCCACTTGTTGCGTTGGTCTAAAATTAGTCAATAAAAATAGTGAGTAGCTTCAAGTTGGTGATAGAAGTTGGGTTAGCCCACTAAAAAACTTGGATTTTTGTTGGAGGAGAAACCCATTTTTTCAAGGTTTTTTGCCATCGGCCCAAATCGTGGACCGATATTTATGAAACCCACAAGTTTTTTTTTTTTAAGAATTAACCCAAAACCCAAAATAATATCATTCTGCTATCATAAATCCAATTTTTGACAAAACTACTCTCGAATCTACCCTTATTTGGACACGATTATTTACCCCTAGAAAGTCGAAGCAACTGTTTGGCCCATCGATGAAGTCTACCACCTCACATCCTCTCCTCGCCATATTGCTAAGTGTCGTTAAAATTTATACCATAAATTTCAAATTGAGTGATGGCCTGACCGTTCACACAATCAGTCGGCCACGTTCCTACGACATTTTACACAATAGAATATATTGCCGCCCAACGATGTGTCATGTCCTGTACATGACTCTGCCCACAATGTAACGTTGCACTATTTTGCCTTGGTACCGCACTAAGGTCTTCCGTTAGTCCCGTGGCTCCCCACGAAAACCCTAATTCTGGCATCATTTGCCAACGCCGCCAACATGAGTCCACATTGCCCAACAGCGTAGTGTTTTGCCAATGCGTGCCCAACAGCTTGGTCTAACGCCGCTCCGTTCCTCCAACGCATGCTGCCGCATCTTTGCCCTCGTTGCCTTGGCCGAGTGCCAAAGTCTTGCTCGTTGCTATGCACCCACATACCACCGATCCTAGTATTGCGCCTAGGATCGCCCAACACCCGCTGGTGTTATGCCACAACGCCGCTGCTCACCATCGTGCACCAAGTTGGTGTCTCCCTTGCCAATGATCCCATCCGTGCCGCATGCACCATGTTCGATAGCAAAGTGCACCAAATCGGTACTATTTGGTCCTCCAGCATCGTTAGAGGCTAACACTAAGCTATGACTCTCGGGTCATCTATATCATGCTTGTATCTATCCTATTTTCTCTCACCTACAAAACTCATGGTGTTAGAATGGTAAATATAGAGACTATTGTTATGTTGTGAGGCTTTTGTAAATATATGGTGAGAGTCAATTCAAGATGAGATTAATTTTTCATTTTGCTCAGCTACTCTTTTTCTATCTATCCTCCATCCCTAAATATATCAATAAAGAGAGGAAAGAAAAATGATTTTTTTACATTTGTTCCTCCTCCATTATTTTTTTTTTATCTCATTTCTCTTTGTTTTTTGGTCCAAGTTCTTACTAATAAGGAGAAACAACTGGGTTGGTGTTTTTGTGTGTTATTGTTCTTTAGTCTATGTTTGTTGTAATATATATGAGTAGTATATTCTGTTCAACTTTTCATGTCAGAACTTCTTAATATTCAAATAATCGAGAAAATTGAGAAATGCGATTGTTTTGTTAATGCCTGTAGGAGCTCGATAAAATGCATCAAAGAGATGCAGTGTCTTAAAATCCATTGGCAATTGGGTATTTCACATAGGAAATGATTCGATGATGCATTAAATATTTGTAGAGAAATAGAATCGTAACAAAGAAAATTTCGATGCATATATTATGGCTCGTCTTTCTCTTGTAATTACCAACACAAGTTCTTATAATGTATTGTTATACGAAAAACGTTACAACGCATTTTTTACTATACCAAAGTGATTTTTTATAAACCCTTTAGTAGTGATCATTGTGGATTTTATCTTATAGACAACAACCATTTTTATTTTTGGTTTTATATAGTCTTTAGTGGTGGGTAAAAGAAGAATATAATGAATTTTATATAACATTAAACTTGCATTGTGATATAAAGGAGTTTGCAATTATTTTTACCATGAATGACATCAAAAACAAAATTATAGTGACTTTACAGTGCAATGACTTTTTATGTAGAATGGATGTTTTTAGGAAGATGTATGAATTTAATTTGTAGTGCAGTATAAATAAAGTATGCAGTGATTTTTACTATGGATAATATTAATAAGAGTACCATGGTGATTTTTAAGTGCAATATTTTTTTCAAGGAGATTTTTTTTTAGAAAATATTAAAATTTGATATTTATTTCAGTATTAATGGAGTTTGTAGCAATTTTTACTATGTATGAAATTAAAAAGAGTGCTACAATAATTTTTCAATGTAGTGACTTTTCATGCAAAAGAATTTTTATAAAATATGTGCTTTTAAATTGTATTGCGGTACTAAAAGAGTTTGTAGTGGTTTTTACTACAGATGAAATTTTTCAAAACATTTACTTTTCATCGAGAAGGGTATTTTAGGAAATGTGGTAGCGTGTGGAGTGCATGGACAAAAATTTCAAAACTGTAGACTATTCAACAAGAACATTTTTATTTTTTTAAGTTGTTAGTTGGACCGCTAAACCAATGTCCAATTCATTTGTTTGGGCAATGCAAACAGAGGTTTTTTCGAGTTTTGGAAAAAATAATGGCTTCCTAGGCTTCTCAATTTTTGGGTCCGGTCCTATTTTTTGTCCAAGTCACGGTGTAACCGGTTCAACCTAGCGTTCCATTCTGGGTTTTAAGATTTGTAAAATATTTTGGTTGTATTCAATATTAATTAAATTAAATTATAAAAAAACACAATTTAATACCAATTACTTGCATTGAACTAAAAACATTAAAGAAAACATAATATCATTATCATCTTCAACAATATCAATCCATAAGAATAACAAAATTAATGTACAAATTAAAACGGTAACCACCAAAAAATAACATTAAAGTATATAAATTACATTTTATATTAGTTATGCCTTGGGTGCATAAAAAAAATAATTTTGAAGTTTTTATAATTATGTGTGTGTTATATGAGTTTAATATATATCATGACATTAATTAGTGCTCACATACTAAATAAGTTAATTTTTATTACAAACTTCACCATAAAACTTAAACTAATTTGGAGTTTCAAGATCTTCCTACTACAATCAATTCATCAACAAAATGTTTCTTTATTTTGTTGGAAGAAAAAGTGTTTAAGATTAAAGAGGAAAACCATCTAAATTATCTCATGTAGATTTGGCTGTGATGGTTGCACCCGAAATGGGAAAGGCATCCCTCTCATATTGTTGTTCATCGCTTCCATCTCTTGTTGATGCTTCAAAAAATAAATAAATTAAATAAATAAACAAAATGAATAGTGGCGAGGTGATTAATCATGAAACAAAAATTAATCTACACTCTTTTTGGGAAAAAAAAAGCTATTTTTTTAGTTTTTATATATTTTATGGGTTTTGACACTTTGTACCTCTAAAGTTTGACCATTATGTCAGTTTGTCCCCATAGTTGTAATTTGAACACATGACGTACACCCTAAAGTTCTTAATCATCTCCCTTCAATCCAAATCAATAACTCCGTTGCAAATTTTGAACAACAAATAGTTAATTGTCGTACATACAACTATTTTAAGAGGTTTTTTATAGGCATTTCCAACCTCTTTTTTTCCCCTTCCATTTTTTCTAACACACACACACACACACACACATATATATATTATGTTATATGTATGTGCCTAATTATTTGGCCATGAAACATAATTGAAGGGAAGGAGGAGTTTTGAATTCTCCATAAAACCTCTTAAAAATAATCAAGTGCGCGTATGTGACTATTTTCGTCCAAAATTGTAATGGAGATAATAACTTGGATTGTAGTGAAATGGCTAAGATATATGTTCAGATCGAAATCCTAGGAACCAAAGTGAGATTTTGATCAAAGTTTAGGTTAAAAAGTGTCAAACCCCCTATATTTTATTTTTTATAATTTATTTTTCAATTATTACTAATATTTGTAGTTAATGTTAACAGTGACATCAAATTCAAATTTCACATCAAATTAATAGTAACTCAATAGAGTGATCAAGTTGATGGTAACCGATTTTTTTTTTAAAATATTCAAATGACGTAAAAATATTTAAAATAAAATTAAGTAACTTATTTCAAGAACAATTTTTCAGCAATAAATATTACCAATGTGTTCTGACATCAAGGGTGAGTTTTTGAGAACATACCAACATGTAATTAAGTCGACGATTTTCCTCCTCCAGAATTTCATCCTGAATAATTATCAATCAGACAATATAATTTTCTTTTTCAAATTGAAAAAAAAATAAAAATTATTTATATATATATATATATATATATATATATATATATAGAATTTAAATGACTGAAAATAAATTAACTTTTTTCATTTGTACATACATTTTCCTTAGTCGCATTGAATAACTCCATCTGTGAGTGGCCAAAAGGGAAAAAACAAATAAAATAATTAAATATTAGTGATTATTATATTTTAATTGTGACATCATATTAAAAATAGTTGAAATTTTTTCAGAGACTGGCCTTTTTTTCACGGACACTCGTGAGACCATTTTCGAGGACCTCTTCCATAGCCATGAGTTCTTTGTATTGCATAGATGTGATATCCTCAGCTTTAAGGTGCCTGCACATATAAAATATTATAATAAAAAATAATTATTTAAATAGAAATTTTTTTTTATTGAAAATTGATAAGTGTCGAATTTAAAATTTGGGTTAGTTGTCTTTTACTCTCTTTAGTTTGATTTTTATTTTATTTTATCCTTTCCATTTTTTAAACTAACACCGAAAAATTAACATTTTTTGTTTTAATCTAACGAATAATTCTAAAACTGGGTGAAACTAAATCCTTTATCCAAATTTTACATAAATAAACAAAAATATTTTTAATTTATTTTTTATTTATTTTTATCCTTTATGAGAATGAAAAAAATAGAGGTGAAGAAAGAAAAAGAAGTTAGCGATAGAGCAAGAATGATATTTTCTTCTTTTTGTTCCCTTTAAGCATTAAACTTAAATTAAAATATATATATATATATATATATATATATATATATATATATATATATATATATATATATATATAAAAGTTAAGTTATTTTATATATTTTCTAGTAGAATATTAATTTTTCAGGATAAAGTGTAGTTTTTTAAAGTAAAAATAAAATAAAATAAAATGAGATTAAAAGACAATGAGGTGAGAAACAACTAATCACCCTTAAAATTTTGAATTCAAGTGTTGAATTGATTAAGGAATTTTCTTTTGAATATTTTTTTTATCGGTCTATTTTTACAAATTTGTATTTCTAAAACTTTTTATGATACTTGATTTCTTAAAAAAAGTCACTCCTCACTTTTCTTTCTTTAATTTTTATCTCAACGTTTAATGATGGTTGTATTAAAAAATAATTTAAATTAATAATTGATAAATAATGTGCACATCTGTTTTATTTTTTATTAAATACAAATAACTAGATAATTTATAGCATGTTCTTGAACTTCTCTCAACTCCAAAGTAACTCATGAGGTGAGATTTTTTCTCGCACTTAATTATATATAATTTGATTATCGACCCCTTCCAGATCTGATATGGAATAAACTTAACAATTTTTTCCTCACACATCGGGTCTTTAGATCGGCTAATCATAGACCAATCTCTCTTTTTATAGATATTGGGCTAAAGATGTTGTAATTTGAACTCTGATACTAATGTAGGGATGATCTTGAACTTCTCTCAACCACAAAAACTAACTCATGAAGTAAGATTTTTTTGCATAGGATAACTTGACCGAGTTCCTTCCACATAATGTGACAAACTCAAGAATATTTAGGATGACTGTCCATGAAAACGAATCCCGCAAAAATAGAATGAAAATTTTGAATGAATGTCCATTAAAAATTCGTTTTTATTTTAGCAAAATTCGATTACATTCCATGTAACAAACATCAAGTTAACTTATTCAGTTTTAATTTCAAGTGTTGGATTGTATTATGAAAGAAACCCTAACATTTACCTGAGCTCGATCTGCATATTGTCATTCTCTCTCTTGATTCTTTCAATTTCGTTGCTGAGATTCTGTATTTTTTTTTTTCCACCAAAATCGAAAAATTATACATAAAAGACAACCGGAAGATAAAGAGAGACAATATATCATTTTACTGCAAGATCTGTTCATGGATACAACATGTTATACAGTTTGTTTCTGTTTCTTTTCACAAAAAGAACAAAAATAAGTTGAGAGAGAGAGAGAGAGAGAGAAGGAATAAAGAGATCTAGCGAGAGAGAGCTCTTCCTACATGTAGATCTGTTCATATAATTCATGTTTCAAAGTTACTTGACATAATTTTAGCAAAAAACTGAAAAAACCCATCTCATCTTATACAAACAGAAACCAGATATACAAAAGAACAGATTGTAGAGAGAGAGAGAGAGAGAGAGAGAGAGAGAGATTGGAACCGACCTCATGTTTAGCATCCCACAATCTCTTACCAGACTGCCTCTGGTACTTATCCAACATATCTATTAAACTTCATCATCAAGAACAAATCAAGAAAAATAATGATATATATGTTTTAAAGAGAGAGAGGGGAGAGAGAAAAACACAGAAAATGGAGCACGTACTTGGTAGAAGGACTACAGTACTCATGCATCTTGCCGGAGCTACCAAAGATAACGAGAGATACCTGAGCATCACATAGAACACTGATCTCTTTAGCCTTCTTAATAATCCCATTCCTTCTTTTTGAATAGGTCACCTGCCTGTTACTTGAATTCTCTATCCTTTTTATCTCAATCTTCCCTCTCCCCATGATAATAATTTTATTTATTTTAAAAAAAAAAACTGTTTCTTCCTCTTCTTCTTCTTCTCTTCTTGATAGTTCTCTTTAAAATACAGATATCATTTGAAGCACCGATAGAGAGAGAGACAGGTAGTAATGGTAGAGAGAGAGAGAGTAATGGAAGTTCATTAGAGGTTGGGAGACAAGAAACTTTCGGAGAGACTGAGGAAAGATAGTGCCGTTTATATGGTTCTGATCTGACAAAGCGTACCCAACTGGCTACGATCATTTGTTTGCCTTTGATTTAACTTTGCTTAGTTTGTTACACATTCTTGACTTTTAGGGTCTAATTACAAGATCTATCCCCAAATTATGCAATATCTTTTACTTCAGTCCTTGAATTATAGGTATGTTTGGTTGGAAGAATGGAAAGGAAAAAAGAAAAAAAATGAGAGAATAATATTTTTATTTATTGTGAAAAAAAATTATTTTTTCTAGTATTATTTGTTTAGAAAAGAAAAATGAAAAGAGAAAAAAATAATTAAGTTTAACGTAACTATTTTTGCCTCCTATATTATAATAATAAATTAAAAATTTTATTATCAAGAGTATAAGTGTAATTTAAAAATTTTTCCTCACTTTTCTTCATTTTTCTCTCAAATTTGTATAAAAAAAATTGTTTCGAAAATTATGTATTTTCTTTTCTATTTTTTTTCCTCTCATTTTCCATCCATACCGAACAAGTTTTCTTTTTTCGTTTTCTATCCTTTTTTTTTTTTATTCGTTTTTCAGCCAACCAAATACACCCTAAATTTTTTGTTGGTTTGGTCCTCCAACTACGACATTGATGTGAGTGATAAGCATATTTGTTAATAACATTGATACATAAATTTCCCCTTAGATGTCTTCATCATAGCTTGATATATTATGTGAACATAATCGTATGTCAAAATTCATAAATTGTCAAAGGAATATTGTTATAATATTAATAGTTTGAAGGTCAAAGTGAAAATAATGGAAAAATGAAAGGCATAAAATGTTAATTTCTCTAGCTTTTTGTGATACCTTTTTACTCTTTGGTCTCTCTCCATCTCTTCATGTGTGTGTGTGTGTGTTTGACTGTTGTTTTAGGGTTTAATGGGATGAAGACATGGGGATTTTGGGTTCTTGGGATTAGGGTTTGGAGTGTTAAGGTTGGGTATTGATCAAATCAAATCTTAACCATCAAGTCAAAAATCCAACGAGTCGCTCTTGTTACTGTGCCCGACTGAGGAAATGTTAAACGCAAAAAGTGATGGCTAAGAAAGAGAAATTAGTGTCAAAAGTGCCAAGGATCCCAAAGCTATTTAGGAAAAGGGGTAATTCTATATCTACACCATTTTTCATATAAATATATATTTTATTTAAAAAAATAAATTGTTAATCAGGTTACAACAAATGCAACTCATCTTTCTCAAGTATCTCTAACTACTTCTCATGTTACCCTAGATTCTCTAGAAAAATACAGCTATAACAAACACACAGCTAACCTCAACCATCTTGTGTATAAATACGAAATTAGATTTTGTATATGATGTAATATACATATATAAAATAACAGATTTGAGATTTTTTTTTTCTTTCTCTATCAGCCTTGTTCATTCATTTTTCTTCAGAAACTTCATCGAGGTATCAGAGCTACTGACCAATGTCAGAGCTTGATCCTGGTGTTTATTTCTTTCTTTTATATGCACAAAGCCTCTATCATCATTTACATCAAATCATAGTAAAATGGCCACAAGCCTTCCTCCAAGACTCATGTTCCTCATGTCAAATTTATCATTTATTGTTAATAACAAATTGGATTCCATCGGTTTTCTTATATGGAAGTTGAAGCTATATAACATTCTAGAAGAAAATAAACTTCTCAATCTAGCAATTGGAACTGCCTCATGTCTAGAGCCTCAAAGCACAATGAAGCTAGAAAGACTGTGTCAAATCCATCCTACAATAAATGGATTATGATTGATAAGAATTTAAAGGGATGTATTTTCGCTATAATGTCTCATTTACTTTTTCCCTTGGTTGTCGATCGCCCTACTACTCGTGAAGATGTTGAGGTACTGAAGAAAAGATTCACATCACTTTCTAGGTATCATGTTCATCAACTTAAATTGAAACTCCATATGTACCATCAAAAAAGAAAATCAAATAATGGAGATTTATATCAAACCTCAGATAACTTGGCTACAGTTTCTACATCTTTGGGTCATGAAAATATTATTTTGTATACTCTACGTGGTCTTCCCAAAGAATATAATCCAATTTAAACCTATATTAGATCCAGACCCAAACCTATCATTGTTGAATAAATGAACTCCTTATTGTTGACTGAAGAAGTTCATGTTGAGGCTGGATTATCTGAAACATAGGAAACTACTGTTGATAATTTTGTAGCTTATCAAGCCTTTAGAAATTCATAAACCAAAGGTAGAGACAACTATTCTCTGGGCAAAGGCAGATCTAGGGGCAAATTTTCTAATCAAAGAGGGGGCGAATTTATTACATCTAGGAAAAATTCATCACCTCAAAAGTTTGTTGGTTCAAATGTCTCTCAGCCCATTGTTTGTCAACTTTGTGCCAAATACAATCACAATACCATAGAATGTTGGTATAGGAAGGATGATACATTTCAGAGTATGAAACACCAGAGACAAGAATTTCCTACTCAAGCTTAAAACACTCAATTTCCTTAAAACACTCAATTTCCCATCACTGCAACATCTGTTGATTCCAATTGGTTGTTTGATTTGCCAACGCTCATATTACTCATGATCTAGCTAATATAACCCTCAACCAACCATATCAAGGAGGAGATAGTGTTTTCATTGGTAATGGTAAGAGTCTTTCCATATCCAACACAGGTTCAAGTATCTTACCCACTCCATCTCATCAATTTCTTCTTAAAAATATTCTTTATGTCCCAGAGATTCAACCGAATATCCTTTTAGTTTATCAATGTATTGTTGATAATGATTGTACAACCAATTTTAATACTAATGGCTTCTTAATTTAAGCCAATTCGTCCAATAAAGTTCTTCATCGAGCCCACATAAGAAAGGGGCTTTACATCTTTCATCCTTCCAATTCAATTCCTACTCTCCTACAGCCTATGCAAGCATTTTGAGTTCTAGTCATTTATAGCATCTTAAGCTTATCCATCCGTCTAAGAATGTTTTACATTCTTTGTTGATCCTAAGATTTTGATGAACAATTAAATGTTGATATTTTTTGTGAAACTAACGGTTTGATTAAATATTTCAGTTTATTAGTTCCTGTGATGAAAATGATCATGAAAATATTGTGACAATGCTAAAGATGATGACAACGATGAAGGAAGATTAAGAATTTAAAAAAATTGAAAAACCTAGGGAAAATAACCCAGGTTAAATTCTAATTCTTAATATTCCAATTAAGATCACACACGACACAAAATGATTTTTATAAATATATGTGTTTTTGATAGGATCTTAATTAGTTAAATTATTTGCTTCAATGTGTAATTGAAAAAGAAATAAAGATAATTGACTAAAATTGAACTTAAGTATTTAGTGGAGCTAACTGAGAAAAAAAATCGGTTAAAGGGGCAAAAACGTTAAAGAAAATAGATTAAAAATGAATTTAGAAGAGGTTTCTAGTATTGACAAATCGACAGGTTAGTCGAACAGAGCATAAAAGGTGAAGTTGTTGAATCTCTCGGTCGACAGGTAGGTCAACCTGAGCTTAAATAGTAAACTCTCTGAATCGGTCAATCGACAGGGAGGTCGATCTGTGACCAGAAATGAAACTCTCTGAATCTCTAGGTCGACAGATAGGTCGACCGATGGGCGAAGAATTTTTGGCTTGACTACATCCTGAATCGATTGGTCGACAAGTGATCCTTGGTCGGTCGACTTATGGGTCTGTTTCAGGATTTTGTGGAATTCTGGATTTTATTCTGAAAGTAGCCATTACTAACCTTTTTTTTGTTATGATCTTCGAGATATCTTAGGAATCTGAAGTATTTTTAGTTATTTAAATGATATCTAAGTATTCTTATAGATATGGTTTAATTATTTTTTATGTTTCTCAATTTGGTACATATAATTCTTTCAATCCTATTCAATTGTGTTTGGAGAAAAAATTTGAGGGACTTAATTGAAAGTTTTAAAAGATATTTTTGAGTGAATTATATAAGAAATGAATTATTATGATATAGAGGGTCTATTGGTGCAATTAAACGTCATGATTATTGGGAACTAGCCGTTGGAGGGCTTGTTTTATTCCCTTTTATATAGACCTGCGTTTTTTCACATTTGAGAGACATCTAGAGAATTATTCTAAGCTATTGGTGGCCGCTAATTAAGTGTTGCCACTTTCACCGCAAGCGTACAGATCAAATTTTAGTATAATGGACCTTTCGATCGGGTATCGTATCCACAGGGATTGGTTGAGATTACTATCGAGTACCGCGATTGTCATAACCCGACTTTATCTTGGCGACAAAAATGTAATATAAAATTAATACTAATACTAAACTAAAATACTAATTTAATTAACTATACTATAACAACTAACTTGAGATTGTTTAGGGGAGTAGATTGCTTAGGAATTAACGTTATTTACTTCAATGCGTTTGGTTTCGTTTTAGTTAACATTAACGGCGTTCGGCATATCCGACAATCTCGGTTCGTAAACTCCTCCGCCACCTCTTTCGAGTGTAAGATAGGGGAATGCGCAACTTCGAATCAACGCCGAAGTCCCCCTCAACGTCTTAACTACTCTAGGCTGCGTGAGTCTCGCCCCAACATCATTGATTGCACAAAATCCAACTCCCTCCCTGGTTATTGGATCGTTGCATTGTGTTTACCCTATCGACAATCTCAGTTCTAAAACTCTCCCGTCACCTCTCCCGAGTGTAAGACGGGGGAATACGCAACTTTGCGTCAACGCCGAAATCCCCCTCAATGTCTTAACAACTCTAGGTCATGTGAGTCTCGACCCAACGTCATCGATTGTCCACAATCGAAATCCCGACCGGGTTATAGGATTGTGGCGTTTGTTTATTCTAGTCCGAATCTGGGGTTACCTCTTCAGAGAGTTAAACCCCGTATTCTCGATATGTAAATCTAAGCACGATAAACAAACAATAAGGCACACACAATCAACATACGATGAACAATCAAGAATGAAACATAAACTTAACCAAAACTACATTTTCATAAATAAAATGTTAATCCCCATTTACAATCTATGTTTAGCTCGTAGCCCTAATCGTATAAACAATAAAAACCGAGCTAAACATGCTCAACAAGCTACCAAAATAAAGAAAATAAAGAGTGAAGTGGAAAAACTTAGCCGATATCCAAAGATTTAGTGCTAAAACCGTAATCCGATTGCTCCTCCTTCATCTTCTTCCTCGGGATTGAATGAGCACTTTCCAAAACTCTCTCTCTATTCTATCTAACCCTAGGAAGGCCCTAATGGCCGAAGAGAGCCCAGAAAATGAGAGGGGAGGGGCTATTTATAGGTAAAATATCAAAAAAAAAAAAATCTATTATGCGCAGAGGCCTCCACCTAGGCGGAGGAGTATGTCGGTTAGTGTTTCGCTGAGGCGATGGAGTAGGTGGTGGACTAGGAAAACAATCTGCTGGATTTCCACCTAGGCGATGGATTCTCCACCTCGGTGGTGGTCCGTCAGTGGCCTTTGTTCTTTTCTCAGCATTTTCACCGTCGCGGTGGTGGGTTTGGTTGCAACATCTTGCCGTCTTGCTCATTTTTTCACCGTTCTCGATACTAATGGATCGTTTACGCTCTGATTTCATACTCTTTTACCCCACGCACCTATTTTAATACAAAAAAAATAAAAACATATTAAAACATATAAAAATAACTATAAACATACTCGAAAATTAACAAATTCGGTTTGGAAATATAGGAGTAATTTACATCTATCAACTATTCAACTTTTGAGATTTCTAAGAGTTATCATACTGAGTGAATTGTGAGATCTTTTCTAAGAGTTATTCTTGAGAAACATTTGTTGTGGATTATTACTACTACCGATTTGAAGTGTCATTGCTACCATTATTCCTTTCGGTAGGTTCCTGGTGAGATTGTTCCAAGTTATTTGTTTATTTTCTATACTTATTATTTACTTGGAATTTGATCTTTGAAATTTTTTTTCGATTTTTTATTGAAAAATATTTTTGAAATAATTTCTTGACGAATTCTAATTACGTGCTACCCAATTTTTGTTTAAAATAAGATTTTGAATATCTCACTTTTCTATCACTAGTTTTGGGATATTAATTGAGTTCTAATTTATTTGAGGTGGTAGAAGCTCCGAGTGAGAAAAATCGCTTATCAATTTGTAATTGGTGAGTTAAGTGACAGATTGAATACTATTGAGAGCTGATTTCAATCTCTTCCTGTAAAGAGATTGAGGTAGTAATTCTTCCTTAATTGAATTGATTTATGAGCAATTTTGTAACGGTTTAATCCTTACCGGGTAAAAGGATATTTGGAGTGTTTGTAAGATTTTGATTATTTAGCTTAAGGTATAAAAAAAATTAGGTTTTTCTTGAGCCTGTAAAAAGTAGAGGTTATTCCTAAGTCTGGAAAAAGGAATTTGTAAAGGTTGATTCTGAGCCTGTGAAAAGAATTATTGTGAGGGTTTGGTTGCTACCTTTAAAGGAATCTTAAGTTTAATAGGTGCGACTCTCTGTGGAGCTTGGAGGACTGGATTAGCCAAGAGTAGCTTGGTGAACCAGTATAAATTTCTGGTGTGCTGCTATTTTTCATTATTTATTTTTGTTGTTTGGTGTGCACCTAGTTGATATTATATTTCCTCTATTATATAAAGATAATAATTAATTTAGGATTAAAATTAATTATTTAATTTTTTGAAGTATTTTTCTCTGATAATTTTTTATCTACCCAATTCACCCCCCCTCTTGGGTAACTCATTGGGCCAACATTTTCTATCTTCAAACCTAAAGAAATGTGTGATTATTGTTTAATAGCCAAAAGTCATAAGTTGCCTTTTAGTGCTTCTTATACGAGTGTAACACGATCATTTGCTTAATACATTTAGATATTTGGAGGCTCTCTCCCTTTATTTCTTTTCAAAGTTATAAACATTACATTGCATTCGTTGATTATTTCACTAAATTCTGTTGGATTTTTTCGTAAAAACAAAATTAGAGCTATATTCCAAATATCTTTTATTCACAACTTTTGTATCCACTCATTTTCATACTATTGTTAATGTTTTCAGAACATATAATGTCACAGAGTATGTCAACACCCAATTTGGTCAATATCTTGCTTCCCAAGGCACTATTCATCATCGTACTTGTCCTCACACTCCTGAACAAAATGGTGTAGTTGAAAGAAAACATAGACATTTAACTGAAATCACCATTGTTCTTCTTTATCAATCTAATCTTCCCTCTCAATATCGGTTAGATGTTTTACTCACACAAATTTTCTCATCAACCAACTTCCCAAAACTCTCATCTATTATAAATCCCCTTTTGAATGTCTATATGAAATAGTTCGTGCATATCAAGATCTAAAAACCTTTGGTTGCCTATGTTATTTGGCTCAGACCCTACACAAGTCACAAGTTTCAACCTATGTCTACTAGGTGTCTCTTTCTTGGTTATTGTCCTAATACCAAAGGTTATAGATGTCTAGACCTTTAAACGAACAAGGTTTACTTATCCCGACATGTTTAATTTTTCGAAAATATCTTTCCGCTTCAGGATTCAATTCCATCTCCTTCACCCAACACTTCATCCAGCATGCCTAATCCATCTCACTTCTTGTCCTTATATTCCCCTCAATTTTTTTCTCGTACTTCTTCCAATTTTTCACCCTCTTCCTCTCCTATTATTTCATCATCTTCAGATTTTACTATTCCTCAAACTCACCTTGCATCTCCTACTACATCTCCTGACTCATCTACCCTATGTTTGTCTTTCCACCTCACCTTCATCCGATGATTACCAGATCCAGATCTTTTATTCACAAACCTAATTCCCAAGTTTACTCTCCTCACCACTCATCTACTGGAACCTGTCTCTTATAAACAGGCTGCAACTTCTCCTGAATGGAAAAAACCATATTTATTGAGTATCAAGCTCTTCTTCACCAAAATACTTGGACCTTAGTCCCACATCCACCTCACAAGAGTCCTATTGGTTGTAAATGGTGTTGAATTGTACAGTTGTCATAGCCAAATTATTAGGAAACAAATCAACATTATATATATTTAGTTAGGAAAATTATTTTGATCCTTTAAATTAGGGGATTTGTAATGTTAGGCTTAGTTTCCATTTTTGGTAGATTAGTTTTCTATTTTTCTTCCTAGAATAGTCTATATATTGTTGTATACCAATACTTCTAAATAATAAGAACGAGACTCTACTCTTTTCTTCTACAATGAGACTCTTTTCTTTTCTTCTACATGGTACCAGAGTTGTAAGGCTCGATCCTTGGTTTTTTCTGGCCTCAATTGCCCTCTTTTTCTCTTTTTTTTTTTTTGGCCTTAATCGCCATGTACAGGATCGGCCTTCATTGCCAAGAAAATTTCTAAGTCTCTGGTTCTTCAATCGGCCTTCATTGCTAAGAAAATTTCTGGGTTTGGCCACTACCACTGCTTCCGGAATCACACCAAACCAGGAAATTCCCTAGCCTCCGTCGCCGCCACCATTCTAGATCTAGATTCTTCGCTGAATTAGTCTGCATCGCACGATTCTAGTTTCGTCGCCAATTCTAGATTTTCCTTCATTGCCTTCGTCGGCAAAATCAAACACTTTCACCTCATTGTTGTCTTCAATTCACCTTGCTGTGAGCAACTACAATTCTCACTGTCTTTTGTCTTTTTTTCCCAATTAGTTGTTGTCCTTAACCTAAACCCACCTATAAATTACAGAAACCACCCCTGTGTTTTTAAAAATAGGCCCATATTTTCCAAAGTTATCAAAACAGTCCCATATTTTTCAAAGTTATCAAAACGGCCCTATATTTTTCAAAATTTAACAACTTTTCCCAATAACTTTCTGTAAGTTTCAAAACCTTAACCAGCCGCTGTCGTACACCCCAAAACCCATCTAAACAATGTCAGAGACATCTAAAATCAACAACACTGCTACCAGAACTAAAGAAGTAGCACCTCATCCAGCAGATGAGGAATTGCAACAGATTCAATCAACATACCGATTGAATGGAAAAAACTACTTGAAGTGGTCACAGCTTGTTCTTTGGTACATTCAGGTAATTTTCCTATTTTCATTGGATTTAATGATTCATAAAAAACCTTTGTCAACTCATGAATCATAGACTCAGGAGCAATTGATCACATGACACTTTCATCACATAAATTCAACACCTATACCCCTTGTCCTAGTATTAGAAAAATTGCCACTACCGATGGTTCATTAATCACTGTAGCAGGAATTGGAGATATTAAGATTAGCTCATCACTCACATTGAAAAATATACTTCGTGTACCAAAACTGTCCACAAATCTGGTTTCTATAAAAAAAAAAAACTAACCCAAGACATGTCCTGCAGTGTGATTTTTTATCCTACCTACTTGTATTTCAAGAGCAGGCTTCGGGGAAGATGATTGGATGTTTTAAGGAAAGGGGATAGACTATATTATCTTGAAACACCAAGTAATCTCAGTTTCTCTAAGGAAAAGTTAATTGTGTCATTTCTTTTTGAGTGTTATTCATTAATTAAAGAAAAATTTTGGCTCCATCATCGTAGACTTGGACATCCATCATTTAAGACTCTCAAAATACTATTTCCTAGTCTGTTTAAGGGATTAGATGTCACACCCCACCCCGGACACCCGTCACCGTGGGGCCGGTGTGACGTCGACACGACCTCATCTTAACGTCAAACCCACTAGTAAACGACAAAGTGCATACAAAAATATACAACCACAAACTCTGACCATATACAACATCTCTAACTGGGGACACACCCGTCCCTGAATTAAAATAACAAAAAAGGTATAACAACAATAAAATTCTCACAGGTTCACCTCAGACAGCTCCTCCCAAAATATTTCCATACTACCCCATCGTCGGACTCTACCTAGTGCCAGTAGAGGACCGACTCCTAACTGTTGTACCTGCGAGTGTATTGCCTTCTTAGTAAAATATTTTTAAAATAATAATACATTCTAAATATTACTACAATTAAATATGGATCACGCATAAGTATATAAACGCCACATAACTCGTAAAATCTCCAGTATATAAGCAGTGAAAATAGAGCGATATAGACAAGTTCCATCCAAATCCATCTAGTATAAAACCATACTAATTATCATAATAAATAATAAATCACCCAATATAAGTAAAACACCACATCTCAAACACACATCTCAAACACACCACTCCACCACAACACACATTGGCTAGCCATAGCGATCGTTTTAACCTCATGATCGAGAGTTGCAACGATACCGTACTATCCGTAGGATATGCCTTCCTACGAATACCCATTACTCCGCCAAAGCGGATAATCACTGCGCAGTATAAACGTCTAATATCACTCTACCGAAGCAGATAAACATCACTCTACCGAAGCGGATAAATATCACTTCGCCGAAGCGGATCACATCACTCAATAATATCGTCTAATCAACATCGTCAAATCACCACATAATTTTTAAAAGCATCTAATTTAAATACAACCATTTTCCATCATATATATATATATATATATATATATATATATATATGATGACAGACAGCACTCTATCTGGATGTCGGTGCCTGCGAACCTAATAATGACAGAACCTATATTAATATTTTATGTAAAAATCACCTAATCATATAATGCAGGCCCTAAGTTCCGCATTCTTCCATTCCTCATATTTTATTTATGAAAATTGTTATTATTTTGATAATTTCATTCCGTTAATTATTGCATAAAAATCTTGTAATATGAACGATCCCAAATTTACTAAAAATTTTTATGCTAGAATTGAATTTAACAAAACTAAAATAAATTTAACGAAAAACGATATCTATTCCAAATCGTTCATGGGCCGCGAGATGGATTTGAATTCTATCGAGGTTATTTGTGCAATTCCCCTTTCCTCCCTTTTTTTTTTTTTTTTTTTTTTTTTTTTCCATTTCTGTTTTCCCGGTTCTGGGACTGCCGACCACTGCTCCGACCACGCCACACACCCATGTGATCACCGACGGTCCACACAAGCCAACGAAACTCCACGGTAATCCCACCCCCAACGGCTTCTCCCTCTCTCTCTTCCTTTTCCGCCTCTGCTCTGTTTCCTGCACCCATTTCAGAGCTGCTCTCTCTCTCTCTTCTACTACCATCCACCGATGACTTCCCATGCTCAGCCGACCCTTACCGCCGACCCTGCACAACAGCCACTACCGAACAACAACCACCATAAGCCGCCCCACAGCCGAACACGCACACCCATATGATTATCGAGCTCACACCCACACACACACGCTCCAACCATCGACGTCACACACACAACCAACGAACACCATGGGCAGAACACCCACTGCAGAAACAACATGCACACACACAGTCATCAAGCAAAGTACACACACACGCACAATGTCGACGATATCATCGGACCGAACGGAAAACCCACCTATACTGTTACATACCCACCCACCGACGGAACCACCAGACCGACGACGGAACAACACACATGCATACCCACACACCTACCAAAATAATTAGAGACAAATATACACAATTACTCACCAGACGACGGCGACAGATGGCAACGATCACACCATTGACGATCTCACCCCCACGACCGCCGAGTGAACAACTGAAAACCCACACGATTAATTCAAAGCAGAGCGCGCACAACAGCAGCAACAGCAACAGCAACACACACATGCATCCACAAGACACACGCACTGCTCACCGGAGAAACGTCGATCACAGAACTCCAAGAGCCCCATCCTCTCTCTCTAGATTTTTCTCAAATTTTCAGATTTGATCTTCCCTGATGAACTACATGCATGAGTATATATATTTCATGAATTAAGTGGATTGGTTTGATCCTAAGCACGCCATGTCGCCCTACGATCTCTCTCTCATTTCGACCGGTTTGATCGTCTGTCACACACACACACAGCGTTTATATATATATATATATATATATATATATATATATATATATATATATATATATATATATGTATATTTAAAAAAAATGGTTAAATTGCACTTTTCTCCCCCAATTTCTTTAAGATCTTAATTTCAATAAATTTTAATTTTTTAAAAGTTTCAAAAATTATAATTTCACCCTTAATAATTTTTACTTTTTGATTTTTAATTGTCAATTTAAATCTCAAGTTTAAATTTTTATGTTTCTAAATTTTCAATTTGACCCCCAACTTTTGATTTGAATTTTAATCAATAAAATTTTTACCCTAAAATTTTCTAATGCTCTATAATGCAACTATTTATGACGTACGTTCTACAATTTAGGTTTTACATTAGATATTGAGTCCTTTTGATGTGAGGCTATTTTAACAGCAACACATCTCGTAAACCGTTTGCCTTCTAGAGTCCGAGGTTACAAAAGTCCTATGGAAGTGCTCTCAGAGTCATATCCCAATCTCCAAACTACCAACCACTTGACACCAAAAATATTTGGTTGCATGTCATTCGTTCATGTTCACAGTCAAAACAGGGAAAAGTTGGATCCCAGAGCAATCAAGTGTTTTTTTGTAGGGTACTCCTCTACCCAAAAGGGTTATAAATGTTATCATCCACCATCAAAAACAATTCTCTCTTAGCAGATGTTATCCTTCATGAGAGTCAGTCATATTTCACCATCCCTTATCTTCAGGGGAAGAATTTAGTAATAGAAGATAAAGAGAATCTCATTATTCTTCTTTTCTTGTCAAGCCCTGCTACAAATCCTGAGTCTACTCCTGCCCGAGATAACAAGAGATTATTTGGTCAAGTATATTCAAGGGGAATAGCACCTCTGGTCCCTAAACTTATGTAGGCCTAAGAGTCAGAACCGAATTTTGGAAATTAGGTAACAGTTTCTAACCCCAATCCTTATTTTGATTCTCCTTCATTAAATGAGCCTGAACTCCATGAGCTTGAATCTCACTTGAGTTGTGACCCGGATCAAGATTCTCCTTCTTTAAATGAGCCTGAACCTTACTTGAGTAGTGACCTGGATCAAGATTGGCCCGTTGCCCTTAGGTAGGGAACTAGAGAATGCACCAAACATCCTCGTTACCCACTTTCTCATGTTGTCACATTTAGAAGATTCTTACCATCTCATAGGAGCTTCCTGATAAGCTTAAACAGTATTACCATTCCTACCACCTTATTTGAAGTATTATCTAATAAAAATATAAACAAGCTATGAATGTAGAAATAGAAGCTTTGGAAAAGAATAAAACTTGGAAGATAGTAGATTTACCTGCAGGAAAGAAATCGGTGGGGTGCAAGTGGGTCTATACAGTAAAACATAAAGCAAATGGTACTTTGGAGAAGTATAAAGTAAGATTAGTGGCCAAAGGGTATACTTAGACAAACAACGTGGATTACCAAGAAACATTTGCTCCAATTGCTAAAATGAATACATTCAGAGTCTTGTTGTCTATAACAACCAATTATGGTTGGGATTTGCAACAATTTGATGTAAAAAATGTATTCTTACATGGAGATCTTGAAGAAGAAATATACATGGAAATCCCACCTGGATATGGCAGGAGTTTAGGGAAGAATCGGGTTTGTATATTGAAGAAAGTTTTGTATAGGCTTAAGCAGTCTCCGAGGGCATGGTTTGGAAGGTTCAGAAGTGTAACGGTGTTGATAGGATATAAATAAAGCCATGGATATCATACCTTGTTTGTCAAACACTCAAGTTCAGGGGGAGTTACTGCACTTCTAGTATATGTTGACGACATCATTATAACAGGAAATGATGAGAAGGAAAGACAAGCACTTAAACTACAGTAAGCAAGTGAATTTGAGATCAAAGAACTAGGGAAGTTGAAGTACTTCCTTGGAATTGACATTGCAAATTCCAAATAAGGGATTTTCATCTTTCAACAGAAGTATATTATAGACTTTCTTAAAGAGACAGGAAAATTGGCGTGCAAACCGGTGAGCACACCAATAGAGGGTAATCATAAACTTAGAGAGGCTGGAGAAGATATTGCAGTAAATAGAACGATTTATCAACGTCTTGAAGGAAGACTCATTTATCTCTCTCACACTAGGCCTGATATAGCCTACGTTGTTAGTGCGATCAGTCAGTTTATGCACAATCCAAAGGAGATTCATTTACAAGCGATCGATAGAGGGTTGCAGTACCTAAAAGGAAGTTCTGGGAAGGAAATTTTGTTTAAAAGGGGTGATGGAATGATACTTGAAACTTATACAGACGCTAATTATGTTGGATCAGTAATTGATAAAAGATCGAGCTTAGGCTATTGCACTTTTCTTGGAGTAAACCTTGTAACTTCGAGAAGTAAGAAACAAAATGTAGAAGCAAGATCTAGTGTGGAAGTAGAATTTCGAGCAATGGCTCAAGGAATTTGTGAATTATTATGGTTGAAGATTATCTTGGAAGATCTAAAGATTTAGTGGGATGGACCGATGAGACTTTACTGTGACAACAAATCAGCAATCAGTATCGCGCATAACCCGGTACAACATAATCGAACAAAGCATATTGAGGTCGTTAGACACTTCATTAAGGAGAAATTGGAAAGTGGCTTGATTTGTACACCATATATTTCTACTGACTGTTAGCTAGCAAATGTGCTCACCAAAGAATTAAGTGGCCCCGTGTTTCAAGAGATTATATCCAAGCTAGGAATGGAAAACATTTATTCACCAGCTTGAGGGGAGTGTTGAATTGTACAGTTGTCATAGCCAAATTATTAGGAAACAAATCAGTATTATATATATTTAGTTAGGAAAATTATTATGATCCCTTAAATCAAGGGATTTGTAACGTTAGGATTAGTTTCCATTTCTAGTAGATTAGTTTCATATTTTTTTCCTAGAATAGTCTATACATTATTGTCTACCAATACTTCTGAATAATAAGAACAAGACTCTTCTCTTTTCTTTTACAATTGGGTATATCAAATCAAGCAAAATATTAATGGCTCTATGGTAAGATACAAGGCTGGATTTGTTGATAAGGATATTCATTAAGAAGAGGGTCTTAACTATTTTAAGACCTCTAGTCCTATGGCAAAACAACCTACCATCTGACTTATCCTTTTTTTTGCTTTACATCACAACTGTTGGCTCAGGCAATTGGATGTTTCCATTCTTTTCTTCATGGTAAATTAGATGAAGTTTATATGGCCCAGCCCCTAGGCGTCACCCATCATACATATCCTGATCATGTTTGTAAGCTTAATAAAGCCATATATTTGCTCAAACAGGCTCCTAGAGCCTGGTTCTCTACTTTGTCTTAGTTTCTCCATCAATATGGTATTAAATCTAGCTCTTTTTATAACTCTCTATGCATACATCATACTTCATCCCACACAATTATTTTTCTCATCTATGTTGATGATATCCTTCTTACTGGCTTTAATACCGATGCCATTAGCTTTCCCATTCATAACCTATACTCTCAAATTCAAATAAATGATATAGGACCTCTATCCTATTTTTTGGGTATTCATCTTCATCCAACTTCACAACGTACTTTTCTGAATCAATCCAAATATGCACTTGACATTCTTCACCAAGTCGATTTTCAAGAATGCAGACATTCTCCTATTCCTACGATCGGCAAATTCATTTTTCCCTCATCATCAGATGATCCCCCATTTTCTAATCCAACCCTATATAGAAGCCTCATTAATTGTTACCCTACAATATCTTACCATAACAAGGCCAGATATTGCATTCGTTGTCATTCTCTTTGTCAACACATGCATCTTCCCTTGATGTCTCACTATACTGCTCTCAAAAGTATTCTTTGATATGTTAACGACACTATAGATCATGAGCTTTACTTTAAACCACGTCCTCTTACCTTACAATCCTTTTGTGATGCAGATTGGGCAAGGAATATGGCAAACAAAAGGTCCACCACTAGTTTTTATGTGATTTTGAAGTCTAATATTATCTCTTGGTTAGCCTATTTACTTAGAGATATTCATGTTCTTTCACCTAGCCCACCTAAGTAATGGGGTGACAAGGCTTCAGCCGTATCCCTTGCAGTAACTCCCGTTTTTTATGCTAGGACAAAGCACATTGAAGTTGATTATCACTTCATTCGAGAAAAAAATTTACTTAAGCAACTTCGAATTCGTTATCTAAGGTCTCAAGACCAGCTTGCTAATTTGTTCACCAAAAGTCTATCTACATCTCAATTTTTATACTTCAAAGACAAGCTTATAGTTGCCCCACTTGCAAGCTTGAGGGGGTATGTTAACCATTAGCAAGTTACAACAAATACAACTCATCTTTTATAGAATATTCTACAACAAAATTCCACCTCAGCATCTCTAACTACCTCTTATGCTACCCTAGATTCCCTAGAGAAATACAGCCATAACAAACACACAACTGGCCTCAACCACCCTTGTGTATAAATAGAGGATTAGATTTTGTATCTGATGTAATATACATATATAAAATAACATATATCAGAAATTACTTTCTTCTCCCTTTATCAACCTTGTTCATTCATTTGTCTTCAGAAACTTTATAAAAAATTAAAAATATATATATTTTAAAATTACTCTTTTATTCTTTTTAAAATAATTTCACCATTTTTCCACCTATTAGTTTTTCATAAAAAAACACTAACCACAACCCATCCCACCCCCAGCCCTGTCGGCTACCCCCTTTCTCCTTGTTTAACCAGCACCTCCACTCCATGTCCCATGTCGATACCACCCTTTTTTTTCTCATCTATTTTTCTTCTTTTACTATTCTTCCTTCCTTCTCCTTCTTCTTTTCCCATTTCTCTCTCTCAAACCCCCCTCCCACCCCCAACTTACAGATTTATGCAAATCCAACAGGATGGTTGTGTCACACCCTACCCTAGACCCCACGCCTGAGGCTAAGCGTGACCTCGACTTGATATTATCCAACTAAAAACAAATATATCCTAGATAAAAAATCTATCACTAACTGACAATTGATATAGATTTTAAAAAATTTACCAATTCAAATTTCAGGAATTACACATATCCAACTATACCATAACAAACCAAAAAAAGTTTAAACCCCTTATTATCAATAACTGTTCTAACAACATCAAAAGTCACACCACCCTCTGACTCTATCTAACACCAATAGTGGACCCATCTCTAATTGGTGTACTAGAGACAAAATATTTTATCGGTGTATTATCTTTATAATATAAAAATAATTTATGGATCAAGTATAGATATCAAAATCAATTTCCAAAACAAAATATAACCACACATTGAGCAGTATCAAAATCTCACGGTTATCATCAAACCTAAACAACTGAATTTAAATTAACTTATCCACGTATTTTTTATATAATAAATTGCCACACACATATTTTCATATAAGTCATAGGATCATTTACCTCATGATCGGGTGTTATGAAGGTACTATAACCTGTATAACGGCGCAATCTAAGGTGCCAGTGTCAGGGTCATTCAATATCGCCAATGATAGGAGTCAACACGTGGCAAAAACCACCATATCATACTAATAATCACAACTATTGTAAAACCACCATATCATACTGATAATCATCATCATTATCATCAACAACAGAACAAAAATATATATCAACCACTTGCAGGACTTGCCCTCTTGTCAGGTCCAACACAGCCGCAAGACATGCCCCTTATCGGGTCATAACACAATGTCTTACAGGACATGTCCTCCTATTAAGACAACCAATATCCCATAGGACATGCCCTCTCATCGGGACCACAATATGGCTGTAGAATAATAATAAAACTAGTTTACATATTCAACATTTTACTTAATCCACATAATGTTATAAAATAGTCTATTTTAAAAAATCTTTTCTTTTCTACAATTTAGTATGAAATTATAATTTGATAATTCACATAGAATATAGTACACTCACTTTGACAATTGTACTACTATTACGCTACCGTTGAAATACATGCGTAGAATAATAAAAAAAACTAGTTTACACATTCAACATTTTACTTGATCCACATAATGTTATAAAACAATCTATTTTAAAAAATCTTTTCTTTTCTACAATTTAGTATGAAATTATAATTTGATAATTTACATAGAATATAGTACACTCACTTCGACAATTGCACCACTATTACGCTACCGTTGAAATACATGCGTAGTTGGCATTGCCTGAGAACCTAACAACTGACAAGACCTAAACTAAAAATGTATCTAGATAAATCTAATATAAAATGAAATGCGTGAAATGCATGACACTAAAATGCATGATTTCCCATTTCCCAATTTTCTTAATTCATTAAAATTTTACGCCTTATTTTCTTTAAACCAATATTAATTATACAAATAAAATATTATAGCTACATTTACAAAATTTATCAATTAATAATTTAATTACAAATTTTTTTTTAACCGACTATTAACAATATTACAAGTCAATAAAATACTAAAAATATTATTATAATCAAACTTATAATAATTTTTTTTATTTTAAATTAAATTCTTCACAAATTAAATATATCTATACATAAATATAAACTCACTATATTTTGCATATATATGTATATATATATACAAACACACATAACAAACCCACACGTATATAAACATAGATGGGAAAAGAGAGAAATTTACCAAAGTTAAAGAAGGTGGAAGACTGAAAGAAACCAAGAGAGATTGAGAATGATAAGAGAGAAAGAAAATACACACACACATATAGTGAGAGTGATTGTTTCTTTTTCCTTATCTTCCCACCTCTTCAATCCCTAAAAAATACACATTATTATTATTTTATTTTATTTTATCTTTTGGTTGTCATAATCCACTTAATCCATGTGTCTTTACTTTATCTTTTCTTTTATATTTTTTTTTCATCTTTATCACATCCTCCACTGTAGGGGTCGGCAATGGGCCAGGCCGGGCTTGCCCGACCCGAAAAACCTGAAGCTCGGCTGGGCCTGGGCCCGAGCCCAGCGGGCTTTGACTAGTCAACAAGTAGTGTCGGGCCAGACCGGCCTTATCACGAATTGAAGAAGCCCAAGCTCGCCCAATAAGCCCACACAACTTCAAACATACGGGCTTAGGCTCGGGTTTGAAGCCCGATTTTCAGGCTTTTTATATTTTTAGATTTCAAAATAGTTAAAATATTTTTTTTTACAAATTGTTAAGGGAAAAATGATTTGAACACTAGACCTCTTCTTAAAAAAATAACCTTACTAATCACTAGGTTACAAGTCTTGCTTATGCATAAGTATCTAGTAGAAAGAATAAATGAGTAATGTTCAATTGTCAAAATAATTTGAAGTTTTAAAACATTTGTTATCCTTTTTTTCAAAAATATTTCTCTTTAATTAAATTTATATAAATTAATTAAGACTTAATTTTTTTGACTTTATTAAAAAATATTTATGATTTTAAAATAAAATAGGTATTCTACTCAAAATTTCTAACTTAACTAAAGAAAATTGAGAATTGAATATAAAACTTGATGCACATATTGTAGTACTTGGGATATTAACTGTATTAGCTTCAATTGGATCTAATTGGATTAGCAATGACGATCTAACTTCAAATTCATAAAATTCTTGATCCTCATGGATCTCATCTAAAGAATGGGATAAATTGAAATTCATGTTAATCATTATCAAATATGAATAAATAAACAATTAAAAATAATAATCAATAATATAATAGTAGAAAATCAAATTAATGTTATCGAAAACGAAACCAATAATTAAAGATGGTGAAAGATATTTAGTATTAGGTGAATAATATATATATATATATATAAAGTCAAAAAAAAAAAGTCTTATATCAATTGAATCTAATTGAATTGACGATGAGTATCCAACTTCAAATTCATAAAGTTCTTGATCCTCATCTAAAGAATGAGACAAATTGAAATTCATGTTAGCCATTATCAAACATGAATAAATAAATAATTAAAATAATAATCAACAATATAATAGTAGGAAATCAAATTAATGTTACCAAAAATGGGGCAAATAATTGAAGGCAGTGAAGGATATTAGTAGGGATGTCACAAAAAATTGAACCGATGGGTAACCGAGAGAAACCGAACCGAATGGTCCAATTTTAAAACCGACTAAATGATTTGGTTGCGGTTTTGGTTTTGCGATAGAAACTGAAACCGAATCGCGAAACCGAACCACAAACCAAACTGCGAAATCGTGAAATCGATATTTTAAAAATATTTTAATAGATATATACCCTTATTTTTTAAATATATTTACATTTTAGCCTTAATATATATGTATGTATGTATTTATTTACACTTTAATCCTCTCTCACTACAACAAAAATTGTCTGTTAGTGCATTTTTATTAGAATACTATATGTAATGTGCCCTATAAAAATGTTTTTCACGATACAAAATTGAAAGTATCGCATAAAAGTAAATTTAATATTTTTAATATTGATTTTCTTATTATTTTATTAACAACTAATATATAATCAAATGTTTAAAGGGTAAAAAATAGTGTCCCGATAAAATAAAATTAGTAAAAAAAAATAATATTCTATATATAATATAAATGGACAAAAAATAGTGCTCTAAAAATAAAAATTATATTAGGGCACAATTTTGTGTCTTATTGTAATTGAATAATTTAATTATAGGTCACTTAATTGTGCCCTAATAAATATAATAAAATAAATTAAAAAAGAAAGGTTAAAATTAAAATTAAAGGTCAATTAATTGAGCCCTAATAGATATAATAAAATAAATTAAGATTTTATGTTTGATATTTTAGCTATACTTTTATTTATATATAAAAAATAACGGTCTACGAGTTTTTTTTTTTTTTTTTTTTTTATAAAATTGAAATTTTTTAAATGGTTTCACGGTTCGCAGTTTTGGTCTTGATTTTGTGTAAATTTAAATGGTTTGGTTTTAAAATCGAACCGACAGTTTTGATTTTGGTTTTGGTGTGATATCTTTTTAGTGATTTTGGTTTTGTATGAAATCGGACCAAAACCGAACCAATGACATCCCTAGATATTAGGTATTGGGTAAATAATATATATATATATATATATATAAAGTAAAAAAAAAAAATAAGCCTTATATTAAAAAAAATCTTATATCAGTTGGGTCTAATTGAATTGACGATGAGTATCCAACTTTAAATTCATGAAGTTCTTGATCCTCATCTAAAGAATGAAACAAATTAAAATTTATGTTAACCATTATCAAATATGAATAAATAAATAATTAAAAATAATAATCAACAATATAATAGTAGGAAATCAAATTAATGTTACCGAAAATGGAGCAAATAATTGAAGACGGTCAAAGATATTAGGTAATAGGTAATTAATATATCTATTATATAAAATAAGACGATTTTTTGGCTGATTAGGACAAAATTATGACTAAAACAAAAAAATATGATTAGGACAAAGGTAAGCTAACGAGGACGAACAACATGATGACTAGGACAAACATAAAAAAAATTAATTCAATTTTCCTTAATTAAAAATTAATTACTTGAGCTTAGTCTTCAAATTTTCAAAGCCGTCCAATTAGAGAGAATATTATCTAGGGAAACAACAAGTAACAATTATGGAAATAGACCAATTTTCTCTTCAATTTTCCTTAATTAAAAATTAATTATTTGAGTTTAGTCTTCAAACTTTGAAAGCCATCCAATTAGTGAGAATATTAGCCCCATTTTCTCCTTAATTTCCGATTATTATACCATTTACCCCTTTTCTCTCTATATAATATAAGAATGGACCCATTTTCTCACTCAATCAATTATCTTTCTCTCTCCAATTGTTCTCCTTAATTTCTGATTATCAGACCGTTTACCCCTTTCCTCTCTATATACTAGGGAAATTCTCACTTAAGCATATCTCTTTCTCTCTCCAATTGCAACACCCTTTTATCTCAAAAATCTATCCATAGAAATAGCTCACTCTCTATTGATCTCTCTCTAATTTACAATCTCCCACTCTTTCGTTGATGTAGGGCCGCCATCTCACTCAACTATCTATCTCATTCCAATCGAGCCCTAATATCTTCCAATCGGTTGGAATGGAAACCCTAATAACTTCCAATCGAGCTCTAATTCCCCAAATTTTGATTTCTAATTCCATAATCCCCTCCTTACTTCTCAAGCAAATCTCTTTCCTTGAATATCTCCATCTCCCCCGAATCTCTCTATATATAATCCTCACAATCGTCACAATTAACACAACTATACCTCCACCGTCGTCTTCCTCTACCATCGCACAAAGCAGAGTCCCCATTCAATCACTGAGCAAATCACTTTTGCCATCGCCCAATGGTGAGTCGTCGTCACTTACTGTTTCTGTTTTCCATTTCTGTTTTTGTTTGTAAATCTAGGGTTTGTGTTTATTGGTGTTTAGATCACTAATCTTTTGTTTTTGTTCTTCCATTTCTGTTTTAATGTTTTTGAATATTTTAATATATATTTTAATATATGTGAGTTTTTGTTTCTGTTTGCCAATCTTTTGCTTCTCTTTGTTCAACCATAAGTATAATCTGGAATTACAAACAAAATACTATTGCTGTATGCAATCTAATGGAATCCAATTAAATTCAATTCTGTCTGTTAGAATATTGTTTATAATTCCACTTTGTAATTATTGTTAAAGCTTTTAGAATTTTGGATTCCATCCATAGCTTTTAGACAATTAAATTCAACCATAATTATAAACTAGAATTATAAATAATATACTATTGGAGTATCCAATCTAATGCATTAAACTTCATTTAGACATCATATATTTGCACTTTAGAAAGCCTAAGAATAGAATTGAAACAAAAACAACAAATTGCAAATGAACACATTTTATAATCTATGGAAGCAGGAAGCAGGAAGCAAGACATTTAGCGTTGCCGGTTGATTTGGGGTCGCCAGCTCGATTTGGGGAATCGGTTGGAATGGAAACCCTTTGCCTCTGTCTCTCTTGGTTATGCCATTCCAATCGAGCCCTAATTCCCCAAATTTCGATCCCTAATTTCATAATCTCCTCCCTAATTCTCAAATCAATTTTCTTTCCCTAAATACCTTCTTCTCCCCCGAATCTCTGTTACTATAGTCCCCCAAATACCGAGAGTCGTTGTTTATACCTTCGCCATCGTCTTCCTCTGTCGTCGTACAAAGGTGAGTCGCCATCGGTTACTGTTTCATGTTGTCTGTTTCTGTTATCCATTTCTGTTTTACTATTTCATGTTTTCTGTTTCAGTTTGGCATTAATCTGATTTTTTTTTGAGTTACTATTAGTCAAAAAGAAGTACGTAAACTTGGTGCATCAAATATATCAACAGAATGATGAAGCTTGGTGCATCAAATATATCAACACAAAGATTTTTTTTAGTTACTATTAGTCAATTTGATTTATGCCAGGTTTTTTATTTTTTGGTGTTATTGATCCCAAAGAACTACATGGTTAAAATTCAAAAACGGATTTTTTTTGAGTCAATCTGATTTGTTTGAGTTACTATTAGTTAAAAAGAACTACATGATTGAATCAATCTGTTTTTTTTTTTTTTTTTTTGAGTTACTATTAGTCAAAGAGAACTACCTAAACTTATTATGCCAGGTTTTTATTTTTTGGTGTTATTGATGCCAAAGATAACTACATGGTTGAATCAATCTAATTTTTTTGAGTTACTGTTAGTCAGAGAACTATATGAATCTGATTTTCTGTTCCAGGTTTTTATTTTTTGGTGTTATTGATGCTTTTGTGCTTGGAATTTGGTAAATATTGATTATTACATGAACTATACATCATTAAGGATACCTGTCAAATCATGTTCAAGGCTCACATAAAATCAAATAAAACAAAAAGGATTAAGATGATGATGTTTTGTTTCAGTTTTTGTTCTGTTCTTGATTATGTTTCTTTGTTCCTGTTGTTGTTTTGTTCCTTTTTTTTGTTCTCTATTCATGAAATCATCATCCATCTTCATGAAATCATATTTAACGCTCACATAAAATCAAATCACAAAAAAAAAAAAAAAAAAAAAGTTTAGGATGAAGATGATGATCTTTTAATATATTGTTCATTATTAAGTGTTTCAATTACATAAGGATTACAAAATTTTCAAGAACCAAATTCCACATAACCAAACTCACTACCTTAATTTCTGTTTCTGTTATGTTTTTGATACTGTTTCTGTTCTGTTCCCTTTTCTGTTTTTGTTCTCTATTCCTGTTGTGTTCATTTCTAAATTCTATTTTGATTGTAATTTCTGTTTATGTTTATATTTGGGCTAACAGAAATTAGAAATGTTTTTAGTTTGTGTTTGTGTTTTTTTTGTTTTTTGTTTTTTTTTTTTGTTATATTTATATTTTTTTAGAAATTAGAAATGTCTATATTTGTATTTTTTAGAAATAAGAAATGTTTTTAGTTATATTTATACTTTTTGGATTTTTTTTTTTGAGAAATATACATGTTCCTGTTTCCTTTCCTGTTTTCGGTTTTGTTTCTGTTCCTGTTTATGTTCTATTCCACAACAATAATCTGTTTCTGTCCTGTTCCTATTTCTGTTTCTGTTTTGTTCCTATTTATGTTCGCTGTTCCTGTTGTGTTCATTTCTAAAAAAAAAAATCTATTTTAATTTCTGTTTATGTTTATATTTGAGCTAACAGAAATTATAATATTTTTAGTTTGTGTTTGTGTTTTTAGATGAAAGCACTATGGATGAAGAAGGATATCATATTTGTCATCGTTGCAATAATGGAAAGGTTTACAAAGTGAGGGGACAAGAAGTTAACAATAGATATATTGCTCCTTACAATGCAGACATTTCAAAGAAGTACAATTGTTAGATTAATGTTGAAGTTTGTGTTGGATTTCGATGTGTTAAATATATTAACAAGTATATCCACAAAGGAGTTGATCGAGCAACATTAACTTTGGAATGAGCAGATGAGATATTTTGACAACACATGTTAACAATTAAAATTCATTACTTTTGTTTTATGTTTGTGGTTGTGGGTATTTGTAGTGTATTCTATAATAAAATTTTGATGATGAGTCTATTGAAAACACATGTTAACAATTAAATTTCATTATTGGTTTGATGTTTGTGTTTATGGGTACTTGTTGTATATTCTGTAATGAAATTTTTGGTGTTGAGTTTGCTAAAAAAATTTTTTTGCTTAATCGCTTAAATATTAAGGTTATTTTTTCCATTCGTGCCTTTAGGCACGAGTTATACGCTAGTATATACATAATATAAAATAAATCTTATATGAGTTAGATCTAATTGAATTGAAGATGAGGATTCGACTTCAAATTCATGAAATTCTTGATCCTCATCTCAAGAATAAGACAAATTGATATTCATGTTAGCCATTATCAAATACGAATAAATAAATAATTAAAAATAATAATCAACAATATAATAGTAGGAAATCAAATTAACGTTACCGAAACGGAACAAATAATTACAGACGATGGAGGATATTAGGTATTAGGTGAATAATATATATATAAAGGAGTTCTTTACGTAATAATTAGTGAATAAAAAAAATCTTAAAAATGATGTTCGGAAACTTATTTACAAAGGTCTCATAAAACGTAAAAGGGATTTGCGTTTTAGTGAAAAATGCAGATCCCTTCTGCGTTTTTCTTCGAATAAAAAAATGAAAATTCAAATGGGAAAAACGGTTATACGGTGGGGAAAAACGTAATTCTCATTTGCGTTTCTCATTTTCAATGCGTTTCTTGGAGAAACGCAGTACAGATTTGCGTTTCTATATAAAATGCAAATTCGAATTGCATTTTTCCCTCTCAAACCCTAGGCCCACCCCTTTCCATTTCATTTCGGTTTGGAAGTTTTTGGTCGGCCACCGCTCCTTCCTCTTCTCCTTTCCATTGCAGTAGGCTTCGTCTCCATTAAGAGATAAAAAAAAAAATCTTTTTTTTTTTTTTTTTTGCTTTTGAAATGTATGTGTATATATGTGTGTTGTGTATATGTGTGTGTATACATGTGTGTTGTGTATATATGTGTATATATTTGTAAAAAAAAAAATTACATTTTAAACCATTTAGGTATTGACACTTCTCTATATGATTTCTCTCCGTTTGCACGTTTCATTTTAAACACTTTAAGTATCAACACATTTTTATTCGATCTTTCCATCAGAAATTACATCCAAAATAACAGAATATAGGGGTAAAATAGTCTTTTTACTTATTTTTTATTTTTTAATGATTTCTTTATTTTCTTTTTTCTTTATTTTCCCTTAATTTCTCTCTCTCTCTCTCTTCCTTCTTCCTCTCTCTCCCTCCCTCCCTCCCTCCCTCATTCATTTCATAGGGGGTGTTTCACCCCCTATTGAATGAGGTGAAAACACTCCCGTAACAAAGGTGCCACCCCCTGTTACGGAGGGTGGAATCACCCCCGTAACAGGCGGATAAAGGAAGGGAGAAGGAAATGGAGAGAGAGATGGGAAGGGAGGGAGAAGAAAGAGAGAGGAGAGAGAAGTCAAACCAAAGAAAAAAGAAAAAGAAAAAAAATATATTAAAAATTGATTATAAAATGAAAAAAATGTAAAATAACGATTTTACCCTCAAAATTCGATTAGTTTTGATAGAATTTCTGACGAAATGACTAAATAAAAATGTGTTGATACCTAGAGGGTTTAAAATGAAACGCGCAAACGGAGAGGGACCATATAGAAAAGTGTCAATACCTAGAGAGTTTAAAATATAATTTTCCCTTTGTAAAAATGTATGTAAAAATCGTGTGTATATGTGAGTATATATGTGTATATATTTGTAAAAATATATGTAAAAATTGAAATATATGTAAAAATCAAAATATAGTTTTTTTCGATTGTATGTTAAAATCTTCTCCTTTTGAAATGTATATAAAAATCAAAATATGAATTTTTTGTATATATGTGTGTATATATTTATTTATTTTTATTATTTTTTTATTTTTGGAAATGTAAATCTAGGTTTGTGTTTTTGCTTGTGTTTAAGGTATAAGATTTTTATTAATTAATTACATTAGATTTTTATTTTTATTTGTGTAGATCGGTTTTAGATCTCGTTATTATATTTCGGTTTTAGTTACAAATTTATTTTTTGATTTCAATTAGAAATTTTATTTTGGGAGTTTTCAATAAGTAAGTTGTTTTCAATTCAAAGTTGTGTGTTTAAGTAGTTGAATTTTGTAGTTGAATTCAATTTTTTTTTGAATGATAATGATAATAATATTGTCTTTGTTTTATTTTGATTTGTGATATTATAGTTGTTTGAAATGGAGACCGTTATATTATATTTGTATTGGGGTGGTAGGATATTGGAAGTAACTGAGTTTGGGGTGTTGTCTAATATGTTTGCGATTAAATCGTTGGATGTTTGTCGGGGGATTATGTTAAACAAATTGATTGCGATGATACGACCTTATATTATTGATGATAGAGATGATGGAACTTTAAAGTTAAAGTGTAGGTTGCTGATTGCTACAATTGGGCCAGGGAATTATAGACATATATTGTTTTCAATTGTTGACGATGCGGGATTAGACTATGTGATTCAATTACCTCGTAAGGTCCCCTAGCTGCTTGGTATTGAGGTGTATGTCAAAGTAGAGCGAGCTTTTGATCACGCTCCAATATTTTCTTCCCAACCTGGTCCTTTTACCCAATTTTTAAGTCAGAGTTTCAATCCTCATGTTACCACATTATCCGAATAATTTTCTTCGTATAACATTCCTATGTTTGATCCCCAAGTTGTTCAATCCAGTTACACTCACCGATCTCCCTACATTCCCGAATAATATCAACCCTATACAGTGATTGACTGTGACACAGGCACCAATTCTGCTGCTCCACATCACCATCATTCGCCAATTAGTCCACCGCACGACAACAATTGTGGTAGGTATGATGGGAACGTGGAGGATGGGCCAATTACAGTCGATAGTTTCCATCACAATGAACATACAAATTTAGAAGATGTTGTTGCGTTAGAGGAAAAAGGGAATGGTGGGGATGGAGATAACGATATGGATGTCGAGCCGAGTGGAGAAAGGAGTGAACAGTTGTCGTTGCATATGGTTCCTTTATTTTATAATGAGTTAGAATAGGGTGATGACGATGACATGGAAAAATATGAGCCAAAGTTGCGAAAGAAATTCTGGAACCTAGAAATGGATGAATTTTGTAGCGGCATGGTATTTAAGGACAAAACATATGTTTAGAATATCATGAAATATTACCATATTATGAAAAATAAAGAGTTTTGTGTGGTGGAGATGCATCCTAAAGTTTGGTCGCTTAAATGCAAGCATGGTTGAAGGTGGAGGATGCGAGCGACTCTGAAAAAAAATCACGGAATGTTCTAGATTACGCAGTACAATGGGTCACACACGTGTTTCTACAATCATATGATCTTAGATCACGAAAACTTAGATTCGGGTGTCATTTCTAACATGATACTTGGACAGGTCGAAGAGGATCCGGAAGTGAAGATGGGAGTTATCATTGCCTCTATGAAGGAGTCTCAGGGATTCACCATCTCCTACCAAAAGGCTTGGTTGGCTAGATCTAAATCCATTGAGACCTTGTTCAGTGACTAGGACAAATCGTATCGGAAGTTTCCCGAGTTCATGTCTGCGTTGCAGCACTTTAATCCTGGGACGATTGTCGAATGGAGTACCATTATGACCGATTAACCTGGATATTCAACGTTCGACATGGTCTTTTGGGTATTCCAACCTTCTGAGGTTGGATGGAGATATTGTCAGCCTATCCTCAAGATTAACAGGACCCATCTATACGGTAAGTACGAGGGGAAGATCTTGATCGCCATTACGAAGACATTGTTCAATAAGTGTTATCCTTTGGAGTTCGCGGTCGTACCGACAAAGGACCACCGCTATTGATTTTGGTTCATTTCGATGCTGAAGTGTCATATTGTTAAAGACCGTCCGGAGGTTACGTTGATATCTGACAGACACATGGGCATTATGAGTGCGGTAAGAACTTTACGGCTTAATCAACCGAACGAGCCCGCTCGGTATCACCGATTTTGTCTGCAGAACCTTTGCAGCAATTTTAAAAACATGTTTAAAAATCAACAACTAAAAGATCTTGCTTGGAACGCAGGTGCTGCAATACAAATTCGAAAGTACAATACCATCATAGAAGAGATCAAAAAAATAAAAGCGGGGGCGTATATGTGGTTGGATAACGTAACCAAAGAGAAATTGATTAGGTCACACGATGATGGTAAACATTGGGGCGTGTTGACGACCAAATATGTCGAAGTATTCAATAATTGTTTGAAATGTGCAAGAAATATCCCAATTACAGCAGTCATTTCAATAACTTTCTATAGGTTGTTCAAATACTTTGATCTTGGTGAACAAAAAGCTTTAAAGAACATGGCCATGGGTTTGGGGTACGTAAAACATGTCGTTGAGAAAATTCAGAAATCTCAAGCCAAGTCCAAAACATACGACGTCTAAATATTCAATCGGTAAGATTTTTTAACTTGCAATTTATTAATTACTATTTTTTTTAATATTTATAATACAAATGATTTAACTTACCATCTAATTTGATGTATAAATATATTCAATAATGGGGAGAATGCACGTTACCACGTGAAAACGAAAAAGACTTTGGCTGGTAGTATTGTTACACACAAAGTTACTTTAGGTGATAACCCTGATTGTACTTGTGAAAAATATAAGGTTTTCAGATATCCATACTCACACGTGCTTGCGGTGATCGAGTATTACGGCATAGACACGTTTAGCTACATCACTCCCGAGTACACAATAGCGAACTTGTTGAAAGTTTAAGAATCATCGTTTGAACCGATCGTTCACGAGGACTATTGGTCGGTGGTTAATTTTTCGATCCTTATTCCTAACAAGAATAGACTTCAAGTTGTGAAGCGCGGGCGACCAAAATTCACTCGCATTCGTAACAAGATGGATGTGTCGCAGCGGACAATGACAAATCGGTGTGGATTGTGTTCTCAAACTGACCATGATGGGCGGACATATCCATCCCAACCCCAATGAGTATTCTCAATTAATTAGTATAATTAGTTTATTTCATTGTAATGGAGACAACAATTTTATTTTTAATTTAGTTTATGGTTGTAACAACATTCGTATTGTGTTGAATTCTATTGTCATTTAGTTAATAAACATATTATTCATTTCTTATAGTACTAGTTCATGAAATTTTAATTTCGAATTAATATTTTTCACAGTAGTTTCATATTTAAATTTTGCACAATTTGTAGATATGCCAATTGTTTTTCCAAATTATTGCAGCCTGGTCCCGTAGATCAATTGTTGCTTTATTTGCAAAGAGACCACAGATCTGTGGGTGTTTGGGAATAACGCGGAGTACAGGTTGTACTAAAAAAATATTTAATCAGTGTATTAAATTATTTATTTTTTGTATTTTTTATTTTTTAAATTAATTGTCTTTTAATTTATATTTCAGCATTCTTCTTGGCTTGACTGTTCCGGAGTAGAACGGTTTCCAGGTCAATGGACGGAACATGTACTAGGTCGCATGGTACAGTTGATACAAGTTGTACGGCTGTATAGGGCTTTTTGGTTAAGGAAGATGCAGCTAGATCACGCATTGATTACCACCCTAGTCGAGAGATGGCATCAGGAGACATATACGTTTCATCTTTGGACTGACGAGATGATAATGACACTGCAAGACGTAGCAGTGTTATTCGGGATGCCCGTGAACGGACGACCAGTTACCAGGCCTGAGGACATATTACCAGTCTCACGTTGGCAGGAACTTTGCCAAGACCTCCTCGGCCACACACACCCAGAGGAAAAAATCAAGTGCAGCTGCCTGAAACTGAAATGGCTACAGTCTACTTTCGATCGTGTACCTGATGATGCCGACGAGCGCATTATGCAATCCTACGCCCGGGCGTACTGTCTGATATTGATCGGCACAGTGTTGATACCGGATAAATCAAATAATTTGGTCAAATTAGACTACTTACCACTGTTGCGCGATTTGTTTGGGTCGCATCCATACAGTTAGGGCAATGCCACGCTAGCAGTGCTGTATCGAGAGCTATATAAGGCATATTGTAAGGAGATAAAAAAGATGTTTGGTCCCATCTTCTTATTACAGTGTTGGTCATGGGAAAGGCTCCCGAGACTACGCCATGTTTCTCTCTCTACGATTGGCGATTGGATGGGTGACCTACAGATAGGGGACTTGAGGTTCCAAGGCGCCCCTTGCGGGTCTCGGTAAGTTATTATATAATTAATTTCTATGCACTTCAAATATTTCATTTCATTTAGTAATAATTAATTTTTGTTTTCGCGTACAGTTAGAAAATATCTTTTAATCTGGATAGTGAGTCGATGCACGTATTGACTGTGTATCGTGATCAGTTAGATCATCTACAGGATGACGAGGTCAGTTATAGATTTACGTAAGATGTTACTGATATTTATTTATTTATTTTTATATTTATTATTTAATTAATTTATTTGCATGTTGTTTGCAAGGTGATTTGAATGTCGTATCTGGCCGATCTCTTAGAGCAATTACCAGCATACTATAGAGATGGCATCTATGCCACTAATTTGCTATGAAATTGTAGAGTACCATTATCCTCATCGTACGCTATAAAATTTATATTTCTATACGTTTTTCAATGACATAAGGGAATCTTATATAGACCCCGGACTTCAAATTACATAAACTTCTATTGAATAAAAGATAAGCCCTTCCAGCTTTTAGTCACTTTTCATTGACGTTTTCGCGTTTTTCAGCTTTTTAACAGTCTTTTTCATGAGATTTCCAGGCTTCGTCAATCTTTTTCAGCCCTTTTCAAGTTGTAATTGACATTTCAACTTCCGTCAGTCTTTTTTAGCTTGATTCAACTTTTACTAGATTTTTCTCAGCCTTTTTCAGCTTTTGTCAATGACATTTCAACTTTCGCCAGTCTTTTTCAACTTGATTTAGCCTTTACCAGCTTTTTTTTCCAGCCTTTTTCAGCTTTAGTCATTGACATTTCAATTTTCATCAGTCTTTTCTAGTTTTTTTTAGCCTTTCCCAGCCTTTGTTATCAATACAACCATTATCAGATTTGATTTGACAAATCAGTGGGTGTTTTTCAGTGTTGTTAGTATTAATCAATCATTCAACTTTAGTACAACGGATTTGACCATTCAGGCAATCGTTTATCATTAAATGCAGACACACACATACACACACACACACACACACACACACACACACACACACACACACATATATATATATATATACACACACACACACACCACAATATCAATCTTCAAACAGATTTCGATCGATTACAAATGTACACGATATTAGATCCATATCGTTCAATGGGACGCCACTGGGTTTTGGAGGACGGATTTTCATACTCTTTAGATCCAATAGTTCGTTACTCTCCGCATTGGGTTGCAAGGATGCGGGAGGAATACACTTTTCGTGTGAACCAAGCAAATACAATTATCGATGGATGTAGACAATACAATATACTAATAGTGCGTCAATTAGCCAAAACAATGCCAATAGACACACCATATGATCTTCAAATGGCGTTGCATCGCTATTGCAAAGAAAATAACCGAATGTAAATTCAAATTCTTCGACATGAGCTTCAAATGATGGCACGTGAGCGTCTACAAGAAGGTTTGGTTGACGAAGCTCGTATTTACATGCGATTCTTAAGGGAACCTGAATATTAGTCAAATATTGAAATGTCTGATGATGAAAGTAATTTTTAATATTTTCGCATTAGTCAATTGCAGTTTAACCATGTATTTCTTTTCAAGTCTAATGTATCGTATTTACGTTAAATTATAATAATGCTACTTCTACCAAGCAACATATGTTTTCTCTTCATGTCAATTCCAAAAATACACATACGATACCAAATGATTACAATATTACGACAATACATAGAAAGAACCACATAGTCCATTACAAACACAACTACTATAAAATACGAGTTTGGAACCAAGTATTGTTAAACAGACGGATTAGCAAACCTTCGTGCTCGGATATCTTCAAGGGCAATCAGATATTCCATTAATAGACCATCAGGAAATTCTACAAACTCATTAAATTCAAATAAATAGTCTCAACCCTTTAAAACCATCCTAACTGCCAAGTTGTTCATCGTTTTCGGTAAGTACTTCACCATGCTACTTATCTCATTTATGAGTCGTTAAAACCTACTAATGTTTATCACATCCTCAACCAAAGCCTTATAGTCACAGTAAATTACGCAGTTTGTAAACATTGTTTGATTCAACATTAAAAGACCTTGTCGAATACTTTGTATGCCAGTATCTTTTTGACGTTCAGGTAAAGTGTCACCGTATACCGACTCTGTCCCTGCAAAACCACTATACCAGTTGTCTGTTCTCGTTCTAATTAGCCCCCTAATGCAGTGACATACTCACCAGTTATGTAGCCACTGACATTCACCAAATACTTCCCTACAAAACAACCAATTGTCAAAAACAAAGATTGATTTCATCCAATTGTAAAAAAAAAAAAAAAAAAACCAAATCATTATATATCCAAAAACATTCACCATGATCTTCTTCGTAAATTCTATTCATCGTCTTTGGGAATAAAACGAAATAAAAATTGATTTCAACAATATATGTTGCTTATTAGAAATTGAGGTTGTTCCTATTTAGATAAAAAATTAAGGCGTTAAATCAGCAAAACATTCGAGCGAAGATAAACCACGCCGCCCACTACTATGGTACGACGCCAGAGAGAAGTTGTGTTACCCACAAGACATGTGCGATCTACGAAATGTTATTACAGATATCACTGGTGTTCAACGACAACTAGATCTCTCTGGCGCATGGTTGAATTCCATCACAACGAAATGAACTTTCCTAGTACACGGTGATCATTTTAAACAAACTATTTGATGGGTCAATCGTCGTTACCACAAGAGTTACAACTACACCAAATAGGGAAAGGATAGTGAAGAGGCAAAGAATTTACAATAGTCAATGCTAATGGCAAAAAAAAACCCTTTATGAGGTAAGATCTCATATGTACCACCTCAAGATTCCAAAATTACGATCTTTCAAAATTTTGAAAAACGAACCGGATAACATCGGCAAAATTTGTCACGCTTTAAAACGAGAAATAAAACAAATAGAAAAATAGATTCATGTCAAATAGAGGCTTCACCAGATTCGGAAGGCCAATGCCCCAAATGCAAATGAGCAGACACTAAAGTACTTTACCGATCCCAAATACACCGATGACCTAGAACTATCCGATTATGAAGATGGAGAGATTCACTACGAATGGTTTGATAAAACTAAATAGTTATCGATGCTACAAAAGTTCAATAATAGGTAGTATTTTTTTAATTTATGTAATGTTTAATTTTTAGTCCTTTTATGATTACTACTTGTACTTCTTATTGCTTTTAATTTTAAATTGATGTCTATCTCATTTAGAACAACAATTTTTTGAAGCCCCGTTGTCTATTTCTTTTTCTTCTCCATCCAAATCCAATATCATTTCTAGGTCACTTTTTGATAGTCTAGAAAGTTTCATCAGATGTGAGTCGAAATCTAAGTTATCGATGTTCGCTAATGTAGACTGCGGGGAATTTCCATTCCAATTAGTATTTGAAAATTTTATTTGATTATAAAATAACAATAAAAAATTATTTTATAATCAAATAATAAACACAAATTTAAGAAAAATAATTATTTTTATTGAAATGAATATTAGCTAGATTAACGAGAGAAAAAATGATAAAGCTAAATCGGTCAATTTGAGTTAAAAGACATTTATACCCTTAAATATTTCAATAAAGTTTACGTTAGCACTATTCTAAAACTTAAAGGATAATAATGCTATTTTATTTTATTTTTATTTCTAATGGCAACACATGGCAAGGCTTCGGTTGAGATTTTTTTTTTCTTTCAAAGAAACCGCAAAACATATTTGCGTTTCTAAAAAATGCACGGCAAGGCTATTGAGTCTTTTTTTTGTCCTTTTAAAGAAAACGCTAATGTGTTTTGCGCTTCTTGTAGAAACGCAAAATGCAATTGCGTTTTAAAAAAAAAAAAAAAAAAAAGGAATTTTTTTTAAAAGAATCGTATAAATGTTTTGTTTTTTTTTTAAATGTGTTTTCAATTTATTTTTTTTTCGTTTTAGAAACGCAAATTCAAGATGTGCTTTTCGAAAAACGCATTTCTAACCTGCGTTTTATAATTGTTTCGTAAATAAGTTTAAATATATTAGTTTCCAAAAATTAATTATTTAAAAAACAATTATATGGTAAAGAACTCATATATAAAGTCACAAAAATTAAGTCTTATATTAGTAAAGTCAAAAAATATAATTTTAAAGTTTAAAATAAATTTAATTAAAGAGAAATATTTTTAAAAAAGGATAAATGTTTTAAAACTTAAAATTCTTTTGACAATTGAGAATTACTCTTTAAATCTTTCCGCTAGATACTTATGCATAACCATGACTTGTAGCCTAGTGGTTGGTAAAAAAAAATCTAAAAATAGATCTTGTTTTCAAATCTCTTTCCCCTCAACCATTTATAAAAAAACTATTTTAACTATTTTGAAATCAAAACATTCAAATATATATATATATATATATATATATACACTTACGGGCCTTGAAAGCCGAGCTTCGGGCTTGGGCCTTGGGTAGCCCGAAAATCGGGCTTTGGGCCGGGCTTCAATAAAATATTTAAAACTCGAGTCCAACCGGAAGCTCTATGGGCTCGAGCTCGGGCTCGAGCAACCCTAATTCTGGGCTCAGACCGGGCCAAGCCCGATGGGCTTCGGACTTTTTGGAGATACTTCACCGCATAAGAGTGAATTGATATTTTACTTTAATTACACATATAACTCAAGACAATTAATTACACATATAATCCCAAATTTTATAAATATTTACTCAAATCCTAAAACTCTTAAAAATAAATTTTTAAAATTGTATAATAACCCCTAAATTTTTTTAAATCAAATTGAAATTGAAATTAACATATTAATCCCGAGATTTTTACAACTAAATTTTAAATATCGTGATAACCCCTCAAATTTTTAAAGTAAAATTTAAATAACACAATATTCCCAAATGTTTATAAATGTTATAAAATGCAACCAAAATATGCACTTGCAAAATTGGAGCTCACTGGAAGAGGAAATAAAGAAGAATGAAGGAAGAAATTGTAAAAAAAAAAAAAATGATGTATGTGTTAATAATTTGAAGGGGAAAATAGTAATTAGATTAAATAAATTTTATTTATCTTTTTAATTGTGTAAGACTAGAATAAGGGGGTGTATATTAAGAAGTACTTGTCGAAAAATTCTATTAACCAAAAAATAAATTGAAAAAAAATAATCAAAGACATTATTTTGTACATACTTTTTACAAATAATAATTATTTTACTAAAAAAATAATTTTATTTGAAAATAAAAAATTAAAGTACACTCAGTAGTGTAGAGATAACATCTTAATGTTATCTCATAAATAATCTACTCCAAAATATTCATAGAATATTGGGAAAAAATGAGTGGGAAGATCCAAATTCTTCATTCTCTAAGGCTTTCTTATAATACAAAAAATGTGTTATCCTTTGTAAGTCCACTTTAAAATGAAATAACTTTTTAAGAACCCGCACCAAATGAAACATTATTCATAAGTTTTATATTGAAAGAAAAAATGGCAACAACTCCTCTTAAAAAATAATTACAAAATCACCCGAAATACACAAAACCCTAAATACCTAGGGGCTAATGACTTTTTTGGTCCCTCACAGATGCAGTCGGTGTTAAATTAGTCCCTCGTATTTGGAAATAGACATATTGGATCGTTGATATTTCAATTTTGTTTCCAATTGGCCAATTTACAAATCATTAGGTCAATGCTAACGGTCAACATTATAGTAAAGATATTTTGGTCGTTTCGTGTCCAAAATCAATTTTCTCTATTAAGCCTATATTAAATAATAATACTTTGCACCCCCTATATTTCAGTTGACCTAAAACTAATTAAAAGAGTTAATTTTAAAAAGGGTTAATTACTCTTTGTCCCCTGTGGTTAGGCCTTATTTCACTTTGCCCCTTGTGTTATTTTCGTCAGCACTTTATCCCCTATGGTGGTAGACTAAAGTGCAACACTAATAGTTTTCATCCAAGTTAATGGTTTTTGTCGCTCACAAGCGGCTTTCAAGATTGGGGCTCTATTTTGAGTGATTTTTTTCTAATTTCAGAAGATTATGTGGATGAAAGTTATAGGAAATACTTGTATTTGGCCACCTACAACAACTTGATCAATCTGGTTCCTAAAATGCATGATTAGGTTCAAACTAGAGAGGAAAAATCACGCAAAACGGAACCCAATCTCAGAAGCCGCGCATAAGCCACAAAAACCATTAACGTGGATGGAAATTGTTAATGTTTCACTTTAGTCCACTACCGTAGGGGCAAAGTGCTGACGAAAATAACACATAGGACAAAGTACAACAAGGTCTAACCATATGAGACAAAGAGTAATTAACCCTTTAAAAAATAACTAAAACTTTTAGGGTAAAAAGTGTTTTTTTACATTCCATTCTACACCTTCGTCTTCTCCACTTGTACCCTGATAATCAACAACCACCACTACCACTACTGTTCATCTACTGCCCCCTCCAATCTCCAATACTACGATCCATCCACAGCCCCAATCACTCTCCAAGACCACTATTTCTTTAAATCCTCAACCCTATTTTTTTTTTTTAAATAGTAGAATTAACATTTGAGGAGGATATATATATATATATATATATATATATATATATATATATATATACTCTTCAATTCATTTGTTCTTCCCCATTGGCAAACCTTGATTTCCATAAAAATTAAGAATTAAATCCTAAAATTAATAACTCAATTAAAAAAAAAAAAGATTTTATGTTCATTTATACAGAGAGAGACCACACACAAGAAAGAGATAGAGAGAGAGCACACACAAAGAGAGATAGAGAGATTCAATACACACAGAGGCACAAAAAGATCCATCACACACACACACACAACTGCAAATAGGGGTGTTGACCCAAAGATCTACCCAAGAAAGGGTGAATTTGGTAGTTATAAAAATTCAAACAATAAATTTAAATTCAAGATATCAATTTTACTAATTAATTATTATCTTATTAAGTAGTGGATATATGTTTAGCTAAGTGCACACCCAAATAAATAGAAAAATAATAATGCAACACACAAAAATTTATCCTAATTCGGCAAACTAATCTTACCTACATTCAATCCCTCGAGCTCCATAGGGATTTCGTAATCCACTACCCCTTGATTCTTTTACTAGATAAGAACCAAACGCTTACAACCCTGATTCTTTTCACAAGTTCAGAATCAACCTATCACTCTTCTCACACTATCACACTTAACCTTTTCACAAGCTTAGGAAGAACTTTTACAATCACCATAATTTTATTACATGAAGAATTAAAACATAATCTTTTCAAAGACTAAAGATTAACCTAATCTTTTTCTCAGGCTAAAGATCAAACTCTAATCCTTTTTCAGGCTAAAGATTAAACCCCAATCTTTTTCTTAAACTAAAGATTAAAACCTAGCCATCCTAATTGGATACCAACCCAAACATGTTTAATCCATTCAAAATCACAATTACAAAAGATTTATCAGTTTCTTCCCACAAGGAACTTCTATCACCTCAATACAATTATACTCAATTAATGTCCCAAAATACTAAGTGATAGATTCTATGTGATGCACAAATCTGATTTAAACAACTTAAAGCACAAATATCAAATAATCAGATTTCTTAAATAAAAATCGTGTTTGAAAGACTTTTACGAAATTAGATTTGAAAACAATTCTTCACAAACAATTTATCCAAGAAATTAACCAAATAATCTAAGAAAGCAAAACAAATAGCTTGGAAAGATCTCATTGGAATTTGTCGAGAATGATTACAATAACTCAAGAACATAACACAAACCGATGACCAAAAATACTTAGCGCTTCGATCAAGAACTCTTAATAATCTCTCATATGAATTTCAGCGAAAACAATCTCTCTTATAATTGCCAAAAAAACTTATGCTCTTCATTACTTTTTCTTAATTCTGCAAGTCTCTATTAATAAGCCTATAACAACTAGTTTTTAAAAGTTATGACTTAAAATGATACTTTAAGATCCCATATATCATACACCTTCAAAATAAGTACTTTTAGAAAAGCTTAATTTGGTCCTTAAAATTTTTTCAAATTAAAATCCTTAAAGAATATGAAGTATTTTATCAATTCAACTAAGAGAATAAATAAAGATGTGGACCAAATAAATAGGAAACAATTAATATATGATATATTTGAGAAATACATTTAATTTCCTTGAAAACCTCACTTGAAATCGTAAAAAATAAGATGAATTGACCCAAAAACTAAATCAGTCAAAAAATTAACCAAGTATGTCGATTGACCGGACTAGCCTGTCGATCGACCACTTGCTTCAACGATCTATTTTATGACCCTTGAGCAGTATCCAGTCAATGGACCAACCATCTGGTCGATTAACCAATTGGACCAGTAAGTTATCTCATTTTCTCATTTTTAACTACTAGATTCTTAATTCAACTGACCCAACTTATCGGTTGACTGATCCAACTCGTAGGTCATCCATTTCATTTCCTTAACTCATTGTTTTGGTTAGTTGATCGACCCCTTTTGCCGGTTGACCAAATTGACCCAAAAATCCATCATTTAAAGTGTTAAAATCAAATTTTCAATTAGATCCTTAACTAAAAACATTTTAATGACTTAATACTTCAAAAAAAAAAAACATATTAGGACCATAAACTTATCGCTACACACATAAGATTTATTCATTTTCAAGTGTCATGCTTGATCCTAATTCGGGTTGCGTTAAGAGTATAAAAGTAATGAATTGTTTTCACCTAAATGTCTTCAATATCTTCAATACTCTTCAGATCTTCATTGCCTTCATTTTGCACCCTTTATGAATTCTTCAACGATTCTTCTTTTCAACCAAATCTTTTTCACATTTCAACCTATGGAACTTAAATCTGAAACCACTCAATAAAAATATTAGTTCCATAAAATATCAATATTTAATTGTCTATCAAAATATTAGACTCAACAAGGGGGATCTTCAAAGAGAGAAAAAAAGAGTTGTTTATAAGCCAGTTCAATGTGGAACAGTACAAGCATATATTCATTGCCTTAAACACTTGCATGTTGCTCTCTTCTACCTAGTTGTTTTATGGCAACATCAATATTTTTAAGTGGATATTCTCAACCATTGACCATAGTCTTGTAAACACACCCAAAACCGCCCTCGCCGATCTTGGTGGAACAACCAAAATTCCTAGTTGCAGCCTTCAGGTTTGAAAATAAAAACACTGGAAGATTACTCGGAACATGTGACAAACTCGAAAATTGGGTTCTTCTCAAGGATTTAGTGCTAAGTTTCGATATATTCAGTTAATTGAGTTCGGACATAGATCATCTAATCTCAATATCCGTAAATCCAGAATTAGAATTTTGAACCGAAATCGATTTTGTTGTGTTAAGTTCATCTTTATTTTCTCCATTGGAGAGCTAGAAACACTCAATAGCCACAAGTCCCACTCTCCGAAGTATTGGTTCACCTTCATCGTCATTAGGATTAGGGAGAGGCTGGGGAATTAAACAGATGACTGGGGTTAGATGCCTAGGACACAAACCAATGAACAAGTGAGTGGGGAAAGGAGGTTTGGAAGAAAGGAATTAAATATATTTTTTACCTTTAAATTTAAAATAATTCATAAATAGGTCCCATTAGATTAGTTAGAGTAAATGAAAAAATTATCCTTGTGAACATGAAATGACCAAAATGCCCTTACTATGATGTTAACTGTTAACATTGACCTAATAGATTTGTAAATTGGGCCAATTGGAAATGAAATTAAAATGTCAAGGACCCAATGTGTTATTTCTGATTACGGGGACCAATTAACATCCCCTAATCACTGTTTCGCTCGTTGTCACCGTTGTCGTCGCCTCTATGTTCCTCTGTTTTCATTGAGTGCTTCCATTGCATCCACCGCATTTGCTTCTTCCTCTTCTTTCGCCGCCACTGTCTTCGATTTTTTCTACTACCATCTTTGATTTTCATCGCTATTTGTACCCAAACGATCGGTCTCCGTGGACCATAGGCTGATAACAATCAAGACTTAATTATATTGCATGAGGGAATCAAAACATAATCCACAACAGAAAATGGTAGGCTATATATCGACTCAGATCAATAGCTCAACTCGACTTAGTCACCTTCCAGCTCACATCAACAACTCAACTCAGCTCAGTCACCTTCCAACTTAAATCAATAGCTCAGCTCAGCTTAGTCACCTTCCAACTTAAATCAATAGCTCAGTTCAGCTTAGTCACCTTCCAGCTCAAATCAATAGCTCAACTCAGCTCAGTCACCTTTCTAGCTCATATCAACAACTTAGATCAGCTCAGTATCCATAGCATGCAATGTGCATGTGTATTTGTTGATGGAATTCCAGAAAGTTCAACAGTGATCTCACCTTCGAGCTCAGATCAATTTGTTAAAATATGTTAGGCTTAGATTATATATCTGATTTGTAATAGAAAATTCCTCTACAATGCTCTTTGTATTTTTCCTACTTATACATGCTATGTATTTTTTTTTTTCTTTTCATACAAGATTATTTTAGCTAGAGTATCCTAAAGCAATTATATTCACATATTCAAGAATCTTTCTTGTTGTCATGATTTTTACATTAAATTGATCTAGATTATGATAAATATGATTTCAACAGTAATTTGAACCGAGTATGCATAATTAATTTATTTAGTAAAGTTATCTTTCTCAATTACATCAAGTTCTGATTATTGATCGTTTCTTAGATTGTTATCGAGATTGCCTACGCCTAGTATGCTTCCCGGGATTCTTAAGATATTCTAACTTCTTGAGATTATTGAGTGGTTTCAAATTTAAGTTCCATAGGTTGAAATGAGAAAATGAATGGGTCGAAAAGAATAATCGTTGAAGAATCAATGGAATTAAAGACGGGTGCAAGATGAAGGCAATAAAGATATTAAGAGTATTGAAGACATTAAAGACAATTAGGGAATAGATAGAGCAGTAATCGATGCTATTAAGAGCTCTTTTTGGTTTCTATCCTAGCAGCTAGTATGGAACTTCAAAAATTCAACAGTGATCTCACCTTCCAGCTCAGATCAATTTGTTAAAATATGTTAGGCTTATATTGTATATCTATTTTGTAACAGAAAATTCCTCTACAATGCTCTTTATGTTTTTCCTACGTTTCTTATTCACTATAAATACCTCTCTTGTCATGCATTGTAAATGAGATTATATGTTCAATAGATTTAACCTAATATTCTCTTCTCGTTGTCTTGTTCTTCTTGTTTCATCTTCTTCTCATTTTTTGTATGGTATCAGAGCTTTTTTACTTACGTCATTAAGCTTTACAAGATCCATGGTACTTCAAGCTGCAAAATCCAACAGAAAACTATTAAACTAATTTCATCACTATGCTCATCCAGTTCAAATGGCAAATCTACCAGGAGAATTAACTTTCTTAGTCTCAAATTTTGATCTCACTAGTCAATGTGAAGCTTGATCCAACAAAATATATGATATGAGACTCTCAAGTAAAGAATGCCCTGATACCAGCAACCTGCTCGAGTATGGAAATGGATCCAAACCATGCCTAGAAACTCACATCAATGATAGAGAAAGAAAAATGACAAACAATCTAGCATATGACAAATGGAAAACTATAGACAATCACCTCAAAACATATATAATGTCCACAATCTCAGCCTCAGTCCTTCCTCTAGTTCATAATATTCCACATACTACAGAAGTTTTCTTAATTTTAGAAAATAGGTTCAATTACATGTCCATTACTCATGCTCATCAACTTACCCTTAAATTGCACTCTGTTATCAAGGGTAATAAGAGAATGTTAGAATACATCACCCAAATCAAAAATATTGCAAACGACATTACATCTATAAAAGCTACTGCATTGGATGATGTAGACCTCGGTTATTGTACCCTAAAAGGTTCTCCAAGGAAATTTGACTCTATCAAGACCTACATTAGATACAAGAAAAAAAAAAACCTAACAATTGAACTAGTCAACATTATGCTTTTGGCTGAGGAAGACCATGTTTAACCCACAATTGGAGTTGTTGAAGAATAATTTTCTGATTTTTATTCATATAATGCCAACAACAATAGAGGTGCAAGCATAGACACAGGAGGCATAGGAAGAAGTTATCAAGGCAAAGGAGGAGATAGAACCAACAGAGGCTCTTACTATGGTTCCCAAAACAGAAGAACCTATAGTAGACAAGCTAATAGAAATCCAAGTTTAGGAAAACAAAAAATCTATTGTCAGATATGTGGAAAGCCTAATCATAGTGATCTTGACTGTTGGTATAGGTAAGATGACAACTATATCAACAGGAAGGATCATAACTAAACTCTAGCTCAAGCCAACAATACTACAATCATGGAAAACTCTGGAGATACATGGATTCTGGACTCAGGAACAAACAACCACATCACAAATGATTTGGCTCAACTCAATCTCAACCATCCATATCAAGGAATTGAGTAGGTGCTAGTTAGCAATGGTAAAGGATTAGCAATCCAAAATACTGGTTCTGGTAAATTCCTAACACCCAAACATAAGTTCATCCTTCACAATATTCTTCATATGCCATCAGTTTCTTCCAATCTAATCTTTGTTCACAAATTCACCACTGACAATAATTGTGCCATCTTGTTTTATTCTAAGGGATTCCAAATTCTTGACAATATCACCAAGTATCTTTTGTTTTTGGGGTCCTCTAAGCAAGGACTCTATCCTATTCAAGTGCTCTCTTCATCAAACCATCCATCTATCTCTCCAGTTATTGAATTCTAGTACTACAGCCTAGAACCACCTCTTTGGCACTTACGACTTGGACACCCCTCCACTGAATTCTACAATGTCTTAGCTAGATCTTTGAATTTTCCTCTTATGTCCAAAAATTGTCTTAGCTCAACTCAGCTCAGTCACCTTCCAGCTCTGATCAACAATTCTTTTCAACTCAATCATCTTCCAGCTTGATGTGAACCCCACCACTAATTAGTGAGACCTGAAACAAAGTTAGGGTTTCTTTGCGAAGGATCGAACTAAATTCAGATTTGAAACGAAGAACACAAGAAAATACAGAAAGTTAATAGATTACCTTGACCCGGTGTTTATGAATGAAACGCGAACCAAAGGTATAAGAGAATACTTGACCCAATGATTATAAGAAAATCACGAAACAAAGAGATTGAACACTATAATAAAACTTGATAAGTTCAGAAAAATTCTTTGAAGAATTCAAGAGAAAACCCTCTCAAAATATATTAATCAATATCAAAATTATGTTAAATTTACAGGTCTACAATACCCCTTAAATAGGCAGCCAAGAGAACAAGAAAGAAACCCTAATATGTCTTCACAGGGCTACATAAAGAAAAAAGGAAACCCTAATATCTAATACTAAATAAAAAATAAGGAAACTTTCTAATTTGCCTTACATTCTTAGTTGAAAAATGAAAATATTACTTGGAAATCGAGCCTTACAAATCAGTCTAAAAATAATTAAAAGACTTAAAATAATAAAATAAATAAAATAAAATTTGTGGGTTAAGTTCTACGCCTGTTCAAGTTCACGCTTTAAGCCCATTTGCTTGCCTTGATGAGGTGGACTAGGCCTTGATTGACCAATAGGCCTAATTTGGGCTTGACCATTATGGGCTTAGCTCAAATCTCTTGAATTAGCCCATTAAGTGCTTCTTTGGATCTTTTAACCCTTGTCCTAGTTATTGGGTCAACTAGAACATGCAACGGATCTCTTGATGCAATTGATATATTCTCATCATTCTCTTTCTCTTGAAAAAGATTTATCCTCAAATCTTCATCTATACCAAACGGAGAAGAGTCAGTCACATTAAAAGTAGCCCTTACATTAAACTCACCTGGAATGTCTAATTTGTAGGTGTTTTCATTGATTCGTTCCATCACTTGAAAAGGGACATCTCCCATTGGAAGTAACTTAGAACGCATTTGTTGGGGAAATCGTTCATTTCTCACATGCAACCAATCCCAATTACCAGGCTCAAACACAACCTTCTTCCGCCCCTTATTAGCTTAGTTGGCATATTGTTCAGTCCTTCTCTCAATATTTTGTCGGGCCTTTTCATGGATCTGCTTAACAAAATCAGCCTTCTTCTTCCCATCTAAGTTCAAACGCTCATGCATAGGTAAAGAAGTTAAATCTAAATGAGTCAATGAATTAAAACCATAAACAATTTCAAACGGTGAAAATTTAGTTGCAAAATGCACACTCCTATTATATGCAAACTCTACATGTGAAAACAATCTTCCCATGTTTTCAAACTCATTTGTATTATAGCACGCAATAAAGTAGATTGAGTCTTATTAACTACTTCAGTTTGACCATCAATTTGTGGGTGACAATTAGTAGAAAATAAAAGTTTAGTTTCGAGCTTACCCCCACAAAGTCTTCCAAAAATAGCTTAAGAACTTAGCATCTCTGTTCGAAACAATAGTCCTAGACATGCCATGCAACCTAACTATTTCTTTGAAGAACAAATCAGCAATATGTGATGCATCATCGGTTTTATGACATGGTATAAAAATTAGCCATCTTAGAAAACCTATCTACAACCACATATATAGAATCTAGACCTCTTTTTGACCTAGGTAAACCTAACACAAAATCCCTAGAAATAACAATCCAAGGTTCACTAGGTATAGGCAAATGAGTATACAAACCATGAGGTTTAACCTTAGACTTAGCTTGCTTACAAACAATACACTTCTCACAAATTTTCTCTACTTCACATTTTATATGAGGCCAGAAGAAATGTTCATGCAAAACATCTAAAGTCTTAGATATGCCAAACTGCCCTATTAAACCACCCCCGTGAGCCTCTCTAACTAGCAAGTCACGCAATGAATATTTAGGCACACATAATTTATTTTCTCTAAACAAAAACCCTTTATGTCTAAAGAACTTGCCAAACGCTTCCTTCTCACATGCATTGAACACATTACCAAAATTAGAATCATCAATATACAATTCCTTAATGTATTAAAAACCAAGTAATTTTGCATCTTAGGTAGAAAGTAAGGCGTACCTTCGAGATAATGCATATATTACAACGTTTTTCTTACCTTGCTTGTACTTGATCACATAAGAAAACATTTCAATAAACTCCATCCACTTGGCATGTCGCTTGTTCAGTTTCTGTTGACCCTTCAAATGTTTCAAAGATTCATAATCCGTGTGAATCACAAATTATTTTGGCCAAAGATAGTGTTATCAAGTCTCCAATACCCTAATCAACGCATACATCTCTTTGTCGTATGTAGGGTAATTCATGGTTTCCCCACTTAGTTTTTCACTAAAGTAGGTAATGGGACGCCCTTCTTGCAGTAGAACAGCTCCAATACCTATTCGTGAAGTATCACATTCATCTCAAAAGTTTTTGTGAAGTTAGGTAAAGCAAGTAAAGGTGCATTAGTCAATTTTTCCTTAATCAAATTAAATACCTTTTCTTACTCATCACCCCACTTAAAATCACATTATTTTTTATAAGCTCAGTTAAAGGTGCGGCTAGGCTACTAAAATCTTTCACAAACCTCCTATGAAAGCTAGCTAGCTGATGGAAACTTCTCACATGTCCGACACTTGTAGGTTTCAGCCAATCCTTGATTGCCTTAACCTTTTCTTCATCCACCTCAATTCCCTTAGCACTAAGAACAAAACCAAGAAATACAAATTTATCCATGCAAAATGAATACTTTTTGAGGTTAGCAAACAATTTTTCTTTTCTCAAAACATCTAAAACAAGTTTTAAATGTTCAACATACTCATTTAAGTTTTTGCTATAAATCAAAATGTCATCAAAGTATATAACCACAAATTTCTCAAAAAAAAACACGCAAAACATGGTTCATTAATCTCATTAACGTACTAGGTGCATTGATTAACCCAAAAGGCATAACCAACCACTCATATAAACCATATTTTGTTTTGAATACGATTTTTCACTCATCACCTTCCCTCATCCTAATCTTATGATATCCACTTTTAAGATCAATTTATCAAGTATATTATTTAAGGATGTCGATACTTTACCGTGATATTGTTGATAGCGCGATAATCTACACACATTCTCCACGTACCATCTTTCTTATGTACGAGCAATATGAGAACCACACAAGGACTCATGATTTCACGTACATACCCCTTCTCCATAAGCTCATTAATCTTCCTTTGAAGCTCTTTTATTTTCTCGGGATTGCTTCTATATACGGGTATATTTTGAATGGATGCTTCAGATACGAAATCAATTTAATGCTCGATTCCTCTTATTGGTGGCAAACCATTAGGCACCTCTTCGAGAAACACATCATCAAAATCCTGTAAAAGATAAATTACAACACTAGGAAGAGAAGAGTTAAGATCGTTAGTGGTAAAACAAGTCTCTTTGTACAAAAGTACAATCAAAGGTTGGTTTAAAAATAAAGCTTTTTTTATCTCACTGACTCTCGCGCAAAAACTCACTTGTTTCCTCTCTTCTTTTCCTTCACCTTTTGAATTTTGTTCTCTCTCACTATTTTTTTTTCTCTTACTCTCATTTTTCTTGTCACTCTCTCTTTTTAACCTCACTTGATCATCATATACTTTCCTTGGTGTTAAGGGTACAAGAGTAATTGACTTTTTGTAAAGTACAAAGGAGTATCTATTAGTATAACCATCATGAGTTACTTGCCGATCAAATTTCCATGGTCTTCCAAAAAGAATATGCCCTACATGCATTGGCACCACATCATACAAGACCTCGTCTTTGAACTTTTCAATTGAAATGATACGAGCACCTATTTATTCACTTTAATTTCTCCACAATCTGTAAGACCCTAATTTTTCTTATACAATTTGAGTCGCATTGGAGCACATTCGAAAATAACAGGGTGGATAGCGCTATTAATTATGTGATTTAAAATTTTAAGGGACGAATTGTAATTTTCAAAACATTAAAATTTGAATTGAGTTAATTAAACCCTTAACTAAAATAAAGGAGAGGATTGTGTAAATTATATATATTATATATAGAGAGGGAGAGAGATGATGAAAATCGGAGGAAGAAAAAATGGCCACTTGGCCGGCTATATATATATATATATATATATATATATATATATATATATATATATATATATATATATAACTTCATATACACACCTGGGAGGAGAAGAAAAAAAAACAGAAAGAAAAGAGGGTTCGTTCGGTAGGTGGGTGGCGGCCGTTCAACGTCGTCAGAGTATGCGTTTTGTGTGGGTTTCGTTGTGCACATGTGATCGGAGTATACGTGTATGTGTTGTTCATCTGTCCGACGGTGTAGTCGTCACTCCGATGAGCGTGTGGGTATGCTCTGTTTCTGAATTGTTCTTGTGTTATATGTGTTGTGATGGTGTGTACGTGTGTGTTTCTGTTTCCGTTGGTGCTACCATGTGTGTGAGTGGATTGTGTGTTTGTGTTTCTGGGTATGTGTGTATGGTAAGTTTTGTCAGTGAATTGGTCCAACAGAGGTGGCGATGGTGCGTGGTCTAATCGTCATCGTCGTTGCCGAGTTGTCTGTGTGTGACGCTGTCTGCGTGTGTGTGTTGAAGGTGTCTGCTGTGTGTGGGGGTGAACCTTACAGTGTGCATGTGGGTGTGTTCTGTGTGTGTTGTGTGCGGATGGATTCTTGTGGGTGGTAGTCGCCGGAGTTGGTGAGAAGAGAGAAAGAGAGAGTGACGGTTGAGTCCAAAACAAAGTAAAACAAAGAAGGCGGGTTCTCGCCTAGGCGAAGAGAAGCACGCCTCGACGGAAGAAGGTCAGTGTGCAAAAAAAGAATGAAAATGAGTGTGTTCGCCTAGGCGGGGGAACTATGGCCTAGGCGGTGGAGCGTCAGTGAGTAAAACAGAGAAGAGGAGGAGCATTTTCGCCGCGGCGGTGAGTGCAGGAGCAACGAATTAACATTTTTAAGGAAATCGACAACCGTTTCTGGTTCGGGTAACGTTTCTTGATAAATTTTATCATTGCTAAATTAAATTACTAGTATTTGAAATGTCGAAATGGTGATAATAAATATTGAGACCGTTCACAAGAATAAATTCGATATAATAACGATAACGGAGCAATACTCATTGAATAGTAATATTTCATAATAAAAGGCGGGGAATAGAAAATTACAAAAATTAGGGCCTGCATTGTATGATTAGGTTATTTTTACATAAAATATTAATTTAGGCCCTGTCACTATTAGGTTCGCAGGCACCAGAGTACCGGGAGAGGATAGTTGGTAAAAGCCTTCAGAGCGAATAACCAGGTGAGTGTACTGTCTTCTAGTAAATTACAAAACCTATTTTCATATATATGATGGAAAGATGCGTTTACTTAAAACTAGACGATTTTCTAACTTATATGGATCAAGCAGTTCTAAGTGTTTTTGGAAATGTGGATTACATTGGTTACTAAAGAGGGTAGAAAAATGATATTTAGATTAAATAGATTTTGAAAATAGAGGTTGATGTTCTTGATTTGTAATTTGACGATGATGTTATTGATTTGATTATGTCATTGATTTGACGATGCTATTGATTTTATCTGCTTCGACAGAGCGTTGATTATCTGCTTCGGCAGAGCGTTGATTATCTATTGACTTGTAGTTTAACGATGATGTTATTGATTTGACGATGTTGTTGATTGGACGACACCATAGTATTTATCTACTTCGGTAGAGCGTTGATTATCTGTTTCGGCAGAGCGTTGTTATGTCTCGCTAGGAAGGCATATCCTACGGGTGGTACGGTACCATTGCAACTCTTGATCGTGAGGCTAAAACGATCCTATGGCTAGCCGAAAAGTGGTGTGGTATTTTGTCGTATATGGTATTTTGTCGTATATGGTGATTGGGATGAGTAAATTATATATATTATTTTCTATTGGATTGGTGTATTTACTTATGTTAGTATATCTATTGTTCTGATTACATTACTCTATATGGTTAGCTGTATATTCTGGTTGATTTGCACTGCTTAGTTGGGTGATATATATATATATAGACGTTAATTCTGTAGTGACAGGAAAAAAGAGTTTTCCTTATATGATGAGATATTTATATTACAAGATTTTTATATTATTGTTTGTTCTGTAATAGTTATATGTTTTATGCTTGATCCATCTGAAATGCTTTTACTAAGAAAGCAGTACACTCGCAGGTGTAGCAGTTAGGAGTCGGTCCCCTACTGGCACTAGGTAGAGTCCTGCGATAGAGTCATGTGGGAGTTTTTGAGATGAGTTGTTTGAGGCAAACCTGTAGGAGATTCAGGGTTATCATATCTTTGTTGTTATTATATTTAGAGACGGGTGTGTCCCCCATGTAAGAGTATCTATATGGCCTGTATATGAGATTGCATTTTTACGTATGCATAGTGTCGTTTTCTAGTTGATTAGATATCCAGGTGAGGTGGTGTCGACGTCATGCCGGCCCTAGGGTGACAGGTGTTTAGGGTGGGGTGTGACAATTTTTGGTATCAGAGCCTAGGTTATAGGTTTTGTAGACTTGGCAATTATTGTGTCAGTAGAGGACCATGAGATAGGAAGACGTGTCACTCGTCTAGTTAGTAGGTGAGTTCGGCACGTGAGAGATAGTTATGTCATTACATTAGTTAGTGCATTGGCATCTTGCGTGGTTGGTTGTCTTGTTGGCAATTAGTAGATGCGACAAAGTTTTGATATTGCCAGTTGGTGGTTCGGGTGGTGTTGTATTGTTGGTAGTGGTAATGGAGGGACCACGATTGTGGGGATGTTAGTGGTTTCAACTAGTAAACTATAATTGATAAAACAATCATATGCGTATTACTTGACGTTGGTATCCACTATAGGTAGCACCTAATATTAAAATAATAGATAGTGTAGTAGAACACACTTAAGTTGAATTCTGAAATGACATCCAAGATGAGTATAAAATTGCCTTCTAGGAAATACTAAGAGAATCTTATAATGATATCAACGGAAGAGTTCGTATTATTTGGAAATAGGGATGTGAGAAAACTGTGGCAATGCGAGAAAAGATTTAATGTGGTAGTATGGCCCAGGTGGACGGGTAGGCAGAGCAAAAGTTTGTAGAACTAGTAGAGAATGATGTGTAGAAGGTAGCCGAGACTTATGAGTCTATGATGATAGTAAGTACACATAAATATCGTCCGTGACGTAAGGGTAATATGGAATTGTCGGTGGATTGTTTCAAAAAGAAGTTACCTTCCGAATTTTAGAAGAATCAAAGTTTGTATTTTTAGGAAATGTAATTATTACCCCTGTCAATTGGATTTTTTATCTAGGAGGTCAGAAAGTTGTTAAAGAAGGATATTAGGGATACCTCGCGCAATTGCTGAGCACCAGTCAAAACAACGTTCAGTTAGCGAATACTTCGGTAGTTAAGGATTTCCCGATGTTTTCCCAGAAGAATTGTCAGGGTTGCCAGTAAACACTATCAAGTTACTTCCAGGAACTGTTCTTATATAAATTCCACCCTATCAAATGGCACCTACCGAGTTGAAGAAATTGGGCGATCTGTTAACCCGCGATTATATTAGACCTGGTGTTTCTCTCCAAGAAGAACCGGTGTTATTCGTAAAGAAATAGAGAAGTACATTGAGGATGAGTGTTGGTAACCGACAATGGAATAAAGAGACGGTTAGTAAAATTAATGATTTGTTCGATCAACTGCGGAAGACCAAGGTGTTTTCCCAAATAGATTTTCAATTAGGATATTACCAGTTGCAGGTCAGAGACAGTGACGTGGCGAAAACGGCGATCCGGTCAAGAGTAGAGAAGAGCATGTAGAACACCTCCAGATTGCATTGCTGACGTTGTGGGATAAACAATTGTATGCCAAATTTAATAAAGGTGAGTTTTTGTTGGATCGAGTGGAAGTTTTGGGACATGTGATCTTGGGAGATAGCATTCGAGTGAATCCAAAGAAAGTTGAAGCAGTGCTTTAATGGAAAAGACCAAAAAGTGTGACCAAAAGTCAAAACGTTTAGAGTTTTCAGTGACTGTGATTGCCTTGTAGTTTTAGAGACACTACTGGAATGACGAGACTTGTGGGATATGCACCGATTACCAGAGTTTGAAATAATTACTTATTCAAAAAGAAGCCAAATCTGAGGCAGAGGTGTTGAATAAAATTGATCAAAGATTACAATTGTATTATCCATTATTATTATTCAGGAAAGGCTAATGTTGTAGCGAATGCTTGAGTCGGAAATCGATAAGTTTGGTTGCACGCATTCAGGTTCATATTAATTTATGTGTTGAGTTGAGACCCTTGTGAGTTAGTGGGCGGTTGGTCAGATGGAAATGCTATTGGAGTTTTTAATTTCGAAATCGACATTGATCGACATGTTGTAGAAGCGCAGAAGTCGGATGTCCAGTTGAGAAAGATTAGAGATAAAGTGGAAAATAGTTGCAGAGCTGACTATCGTGTCAGAAAGAAGGATGAAGTCTTGGTGACTAAAAATAGATTGTGTGTTCCTAATGATGCCCATTTGACGAAAGATACCTTAAAAGAAGTGCATAGTTCAATATACGCAATGCCCCTGGTAGTATCAAAATGTATCGAGATTGCGTGAGCATTATTGGTAGATTAGAATGGAATGGGAAATCGCAGAATTTGTTGCCAGGTGTTTTGTTTGTTAACAAGTTAAGGTCGAGCATCAACATCCAGATGGGTTATTGCAGCTTTTACCTATTTTAGAATGGGAAATGGGAGCGTAGCATGATGAATTTTGTTTCGGGATTACCTCACATTCGAAAGGGACATAATTCCATTGAAGTAATTGTAGCTAGGCTTACTAAGTCTACTTATTTCCTGGTCATAAGATGATGTATTCCCTTAATAAATGCGCCCAATTGTTCATTGACAAGATTGTTAGGTTGCGTGGTGCACTGGTTTCCATAGTATTGGATAGAGATTTGAGATTTATTTTGAAGATCGGGTCGAGTTTTCAAACTGCTTTGGGTGCCAAGATGAAATGCGGTACCTCTTTTTATTTGTAGACTAATGGTCAATTGGGAAGTGCGATTCAGATATCGAAGGATATGTTGAGGAGTCGTGTTTTGGAATGTTCTGATAGCGAGGATGATTATATAGTGCTGATGGAATTTGTTTATAATGACAGATACCTTTTTGGCTATCAAGGTGGCACTGTATAAAGTACTGTATGAAAAGGATACAGGACTCCAGTCAATTAGACTGAACTGGAATAGGAGAACGAAAATTTTTGAGATTTGGATACAGCCCGGTATAGCTACATTTTTATTGGGAAATGGATTTTTGATTAAAAAAAAAAACACACACTTAACTAGATGCATTGATTCACTACTACCATTAGGCGGAGTCTGCATGTGGGGGGTCATTGAGATTTCATGGGAAAAGGATAATTTGAATTATCCTTGAGTTGATATGTATTCTTGATATAATATTTTATATTCAGTGACTATTGAATTTTGTGATATATCGAATTTTTGTAGTTGGGATGTATCTATGTACTCTTATCCATATTTATATGTGGTTAGGTGTTTAAAGTATTTTAGGTAGATTGAAACGTAATTGACGCGCGTGGCCTTGTCAGAGACTTAATTAAATGTTGGAGGCATGAAGGGAATTCTTATAGATGACCCGTTTGACGTATTTTGATACGTATTGATGTGGTTTGGTGATAATTATGTGTTTGAGGGATATTTCTATGATTTTTACTCGATTTGAAACGTATCTATATGGTTTTGTCGTATTATGAAAAATTTATTAGTTGACGTTGAATTTTGGTAATAGGTATTAACCGTTTATGAGATTATTGAAGTTTTGATGTAGATATTGAGGTTGATGATCAGTTGTGAGTATTGTGGATTTAAATGTTGAATGGAGATATGGTTGCAAACTTGTTGCCTGGAATTTTTGGACAAAATGGATAAATATGGGTTATGGGGAATTACTGAGGTCGTGGACTTACTGGAAATGAGATTCTTTGGCAGCTGGTTGTCTGTGTTAGGTGTTACCGACCAAAGTGCACCCTATTTGTTGGTTATTGGATATAATGTATGCCACTGCCAATGAAAATGTGGCGATGTGTGGAAATGATTTTACGGATTTGATGATTACAAATTAAGGGTGACTAACATGACCATGCGATGCGAATCTGAAATATTATTGGTTTGACTGAAATTTTAATTCCTATTGTTTTGACGAAAATTTCGGGACGAAATTTCTTTTAGAGGGGAAGAGTTGTAAGATCCTGATTTTTCTTATACAATTTGAGTCGCATTGGAGCACATTTGAAAATAATGAGATGGATAGCGCTATTAATTATGTGATTTAAAATTTTAGGGGGCGAATTATAATTTTCAAAACATTAAAATTTGAATTGAGTTAATTAAAATTTTAACTAAAATAAAGGGAAGGATTGTGTAAATTATATATATTATATATAGAGAGAGAAAGAGACGGTGAAAATCGGAGGAAGAAAAAATGGCCACTTGGCCGGCTATTTGATCACACACACATATCAATATATATAAATATATACATATATATATAACTTCATATACACGCCTAGGAGGAGGAGAAAAAAAACAGAGAGAGAAGAGGGTTCGTTCGGTAGGTGGGTGGCGATCGTTCAACGTTGTCGGAATGTGCATTTTGTGTGGGTTTCGTTGTGCACATGTGACCGGAGTATACATGTATGTGTTTTCCATCCGTCCAACAGTGTGGTCGTCACTCCAGTAAGTGTGTGGGTATGCTCTGTTTCTGAATTGTTCTTGTGTTGTGTGTGTTGTGTACGTGTGTACGTGTGTGTTTCCGTTGGTGTTGTCATGTGTATGAGTGGATTGTGTGTGTGTGTGTAGTTGGGTATGTGTGTATGGTATGTTTGGTCAGTGAATTGGTCCAACAGAGGTGGCGGTGGTGCGTGGTCTGATCGTCACCGTCGTTGCCGAGTTATCTTTGTGTGACGCTGTCTCTGTGTGTGTGTTGAAGGTGCCTGCTGTGTGTGTGGGTGAAGCTTACGGTATGCATGTGGGTGTGTTTTGTGTGTGTTGTGTGCGGATGGATGCTTGTGGGTGGTAGTCACCGGAGTTGATGAGGAGAGAGAGAGTGACGGCTGAGTCCAAAACAGAGTAAAACAAGGAAGGCGGGTTCTCACCTAGGCGGAGAGAAGCTCGTCTCGGCGGAGGAGGGTCAGTGTGCAAAAACAGAATGAAAATGAGTTTGTTCGCCTAGGCGGAGGAACTACGGCCTAGGCAGTGGAGCGTCAGGGAGTAAAACAGAGAAGATGAGGAGCGTTTTCACCGCGACGGTGGAACTTTCGCTGAAGCAGTGACTGCAAGAGCAACGAATTAACATTTTTCTTAATAAATTTTATCATTGTTAAATTAAATTACTAGCATCCGAAATGTCGAAATGGTGATAATAAATATTGAGACCGTTCACAAGAATAAATTCGATATAATAACGGTAACGAAGCAATACTCGTTAAATAGTAATATTTCATAATAAAAGGCAGGGAATAGGAAATTACGGAAATTAGGACCTGCATTGTATGGTTAGGTTATTTTTATATAAAATATTAATTTAGACCCTGTCACTATTAGTTTCGCAGGCACCGGAGTACCGGGAGATGATAGTTGGTAAAAGTCTTTGGAGCGGATAACTAGGTGAGTGTAATGTCTTCTAATAAATTACAAAACATATTTTCATATATATGATGAAAAGATGTGTTTACTTAAAAATGGACGATTTTCTAACTTATATGGATCAAGCAGTTCTGAGTATTTTTGAAAATGTGGATTACGTTGGTTACTAAAGAGAGTAGAAAAATGATATTTGGATTAAATCGATTTTGGAAATAGAGGTTGATGTTCTTGATTTGTAATTTGACGATGATGTTATTCATTTGATAATGTTATTGATTTGACGATACTATTGATTTTATCTACTTCGGTAGAGCGTTGATTATCTGTTTCGGTAGAGCGTTGATTATTTATTGACTTGTAGTTTGACGATGATGTTATTGATTTAACGATATTGTTGATTGGACGATGTCATAGTATTTATCTGCTTCAGCAGAGCGTTGATTATCTGTTTCGATAGAGCGTTGATTATCTGCTTTGGCAGAGCGTTGTTATGTCCCACTAGAAAGGCATATCCTATGGGTGGTACGGTACTATTGCAGCTCCCGATCGTGAAGTTAAAACGATCCTATGGTTAGCTGGAGAGTGGTGTGGTGTTTTGTCGTATATGGTGTTTTGTCGTATATGATGATTGGGATGAGTAAATTATATATATTATTTTCTACTGGATTGGCGTATTTACTTGTGTTAGTATATCTATTGTTCTGATTTTATTACTCTATATGGTTAGCTGTATATTCTGGTTGATTTACACTCCTTAGTTGGGTAATATATATATATATAGACGTTAATTCTGTGGTGACAAGAAAAAAGAGTTTTCCTTATATGATGTGATATTTGTATTACGAGATTTTTATATTATTGTTTGTTCTGTGGTAGTTACATGTTTTATACTTGATCCATCTTAAATGTTTTTACTAAGAAGGCAGTACACTCGCAGGTGCAGCAGTTAGGAGTCGGTCCCCTACTGGCACTAAGTAGAGTCCTGCGATGGAGTCATGTGGGAGTTTTTGAGATGAGCTATTTGAGGCAAACTTGTACGAGATTCAAGGTTATTATATCTTTATTGTTATTATATTTGGGGACGGGTGTGTCCCCCATGTGAGAGTATCTATATGGCCTGTATATGAGATTGCATTTTTATGTATGCATAGTGTCGTTTTCTAGTTGATTAGATGTCCAGGTGAGGTGGTGTCAACGTCATGCCAGCCCCAGGGTGACGGGTGTCCGGGGTGGGGTGTGACACAATCATTCAACCATTGTAACTCGTATAGTCTAGGATGTTTTAAAGTTGACAAATTCAACTTCTCCATCAAACTAGTGCTAGCCATATTAGTACAACTCTCCCCATCAATAATCATGCTACATACCTTATCATTGACATGGCATCTAGTATGAAAGATATTCTCACATGGTATCGTCTCATCTTCTTTAACTTGTGCACTAAGAGCTCTTCTTGCAACCAGAAACTTTCCATCAACCGAGCATTCAACATCGCGTGCATCATTCGAAGGTGGTATCGAATCATCATCTGTCTCATCTTCGGTCTCAATACCTCCATCTTTTCTCATAATCATCACTCTCTTGTTTGAACATTGAGATGCAATATGACATGTTCCCAAACACTTAAAACATTTAATTTCTCTATTTCTAGAAGGTTGGGAATTAGTTTTACCTTGGTTCGGTGTACCTCCAGTTTTGTGAATTTTGGAAGGTTCAGCCTTGGGCTGAAAATTAGGTTTCTCATATCTCTTGTTCCAATTTGGTTTCCAAGAAGAAGAAGAACCCGATTGTTGCCCAACTCATGGGGAACCTTTCGCTTCAATTGTTGCTCCACTTTGATGGTCATGTGCACCATTTCATTCAACTCAACATAATACTGCAACTCCACCATATTTGCAATGTCACGATTTAGCCCGATTAGAAACCTAGTCATAGTTGTTTCTCGGTCCTCTTCCACATTAGCTCGAATCATGGCTATCTCCATCTCTTTGTAATAGTCTTCCACACACTTCGAATCTTATGTAAAACTTTACAGTTTCTGGAACAAGTCTCTATAGTAGTGACTTGGAATGAATCGCCTACTCATAGTAGCTTTCATTTCTTCCTATGTCGCGATAGGTCTTTCCCCATTCCTTCTCTTACTCAAGGTAAGTTGATCCCACCATACAATAGCATAATCAGTTAATTCTATGGCAGCCAACTTCACCTTCTTTAGCTCGGAGTAGTTGTGACAATCAAATACCAACTCCATTCTCTTCTCCCACTCCAAATAAGCTTCAGGATCGTTTTTGTCTTGGAAAGATAGAATGTTCACCTTGATGCTTCCCAAGTTATTATCAATCCTCTCCCCATACTGATCTTCTCTATTCCCATATCCACGTCCGAATCTACCTAAGCTCACATTAGAGACGCGATCATCTTCATCTAGGTCATCCTCATCATCATCTTCATATTCATACCAAGGTAGATTCCTCTCACGTTATTGTACATTAGGAGCTTTATGTCACGACCCGTCCCGACCACCCAACATCCCGGGCTGGCATGACGACATCATGACCTCACAAAAAGCAACCAACCAACCATCTATTACACGACAATATGCATATATATCAATAAACCATCATCTATATAGAACTATACATATTTCTGTTATGGGAACACACCCGTTCCCCAAATATAATAACAGCAAAAAATAATACCATGAACCCCTCACAAGTTTGCCTCAGAAAACTCATCTCAACCCTCCACACGACTCTATCGTAGGACTCTACCTAGCGCCAATAGGGGACCGACTCCTAGCTGCTTCACCTGTGAGTATACTGCCTTCTTAGTAAAAATATTTTTAATAATAAAACTCATTCTACAATATCTATATAGATCAAGCGTAAGTTTATAAATACCACATAACTCGTAAAATCCCCAATATAAAAGCAGGAAAAATAAAGCGACATAATTAAGTTCCATTCAAATCCAACTAATATAAAAATCATACTAATCACCATGATAATAAATATCAAATCAGCCAATATACGTAAAACACCACATCTCAAGCACACATCTCAAATACACTTTTTAAGCACACAACTCAAACACACACCTCAAACACACACACTGGCCAGCCCTAGTGATCGTTTTAACCTCACGATATGAAGTTTGCAACGGTACCGTACCACCCGTAGGATTTGCCTTCCTAACAGACACCCATTACTCCGCCGAAGCGGATAATCACTGCGCAGTATAAACGTCTAACATCACTCTGCCGAAGTAGATAAATATCACTCTGCTGAAGCGGATAACATCACTCCGCTGAAGCAAATAAATACTATGGCATCATCAAATCAATAACGTCATCATCAAATCACAAATCAATAACATCGTCTAATCTCAAACATCACCCTCTATTTCCAAAACCGATTTTTAATCCAAAATCATATTTTTCACTTTCTTTAAAACCACCAAATTTCAGCGAAAAAACCATTTTCAACTTCCTTTCGAAACCAACACAATTCATTGAAAATCCATTTTCTCAATTCACCCAGAAACCTGCTTGATCCATATTATTTTGAAATCATTTAATTTAACTACAACCATTTTTCATCATATATATATATATATATATATATATATATATATATATATATATATATATATATATATATATAAATAAATAGTTTGGCAAGAAGACAGTACACTCACCTCGTAATCCGCTCCCAAAAGCTTTTACCGACTATACTCTAACGTTACTCCGGTACCTGCGAACCTATTAGTGACAGGGTCTAAATTAATATTTTAGGTAAAAATGACCCAATCATGCAAATGCAGACTCTATGTTCCATATTTTCCCATTCCCCACATTTTATTATGTAAAATTATTATTTGGTAAATTTTCATTTCGTTAAAAGTTACTGCATTTCCAAATTTATTATTTCCGCTATGAAATTTTCGATGCATTAATTTAATTTTATAAACTAAAATAAATTCAATGAAAAACGTTACCCGTTCCGAATCGTTCACGGGTCGCGAGATGGATTTTGGATTCTATTAGGGTCCTTTTTGTAATTTTCTTCTTTTCTTCTCCTCTTCTTCTTTCTTTCTTTTTCCCCATTTCTGTTCTGTTTTAGTTTTCACCGGTCGACCACGCACCACACGTCGGCAATCACCCTCACACACCAAGCAACAGCTCCGTCGGACCAGAACGGAGACCCACACACCCACCGACCGAACAAAACCAACGAACACACATACACCAACCTGAAAACCAAATGGCATACCCATCCACAAAATCGACGGCCGGACACACCCCGCCACGGCGACCGACAACCGACAATAACCACAATCACACCATTGGATCAAATACACACACACACACGCACACAGCAACACACATGCCCACATTGTCCCAGCTGGAGAACGACAGCCCACGCACAAACGCAGTACACACACACATGGACACACCCCCAGTCGGCCCATGACCGTCGGCCAACTACCCATACACACACGAAGTCGACGAACACACACACGTCTGAACCACACACCCATACACACCGAAACATATACACCCACTGACGACGCTGGACAGCACACATACATCCACATACACTGCCGGAAAAATAGAGCACACACAACCCAACACACACATGCACACAGCTATACACCCATTCTCCGAACGACGGTCGCCTGAACAGCGCTCACTTCGCTGGTGACACACATACACCACCGGCTGGACGGACGGACACACACACGCACAACCAGAGCCCACTGTCGACCTCTCTCTCTCTCTCCTCTGTTTCTTGTTCTTGGTTTACAGCCAACACACACACACACTCCACTTACCCAACCGGAGAGACGGCGACGACACCCCCACCGGACCAACAACAACGCCTACCGACAACACAACAACGGTGATCGAACAATACACACACAGCACCTCCGCCGGAGCAACGGCTGCGATCCAAAACTCACCACCGTCGAACGCTCTCTCTATATATTTCCTGATTTCTTCTGGTCTCTTCCTTTTCAGTTGTGGAAATGCAGAGCATATATTTATATGCATGGATTTAGTAGGTTATCTTGATCCCTTGGCTTGACACGTTGATCCCCCTTTCCCTATTTTTCGGTGTACTTGGTTTTGTACTTCCACGGTTTGTGTAGGTGTGTTTATGTATATATATATTATTTTTTCTCAAATTACTTTAATCTCCCCCCCCCCCAAAAAAAAATCTCTTTAAGTGATCATTTAAACCCATTTCAACATTTGATATTTCTCAAATTTTTAAATTCGCCCCTTAAATTTTTAAATTGAGTAGTAAATGACATATTCTACCCCATTATTTTTTAAATGCTCTAAAATGCAACTAAAATTATATGTATACAAAAAATTCGGGTCTTACACTTTAGGTGGTTGTCCTTTTTATGAACTAGACTCAACTTTGCCTGGTCGTTCATGTACTTCATCAAACCGCAAGTTCAACCATTCAAACTTTTTCTCCAAGGCCTTGTAGAAAAGTTTGATTTCCATGACATCCATCATTTCCAGTACTTCATTAGATGAGTCTTTGTTTGTTTCTTGAGACATGTTTAATAACCTGCAAAACAAAGTTGGCAAACCTCACAAACACTCCCTCACATTTTTCCCTCAAGATTAATGGTACCCAAGCTCATGTTCCACTCAAATTCAGCTTTCACCATCTTATGAGCTCACACTCTCTTGCTTTTTTTTCCACTCTTTAGTTCACTCTTTTAGTTCTTTATTGAACTTAACCAACCTCAATCAAAAAAATTCATGTAGCAATTCAAACTCAACAAATCGATTCACTAATAATGATATTTTAGGAACGAAAACAAAGTGAACAAGAAGAACACAAAGAAAAGTTTATGGACTAAAACAAAAGGAAATAATTCTCAATTTTTTGGGGGGCTGCTGAATTTTCCTTTTTTTTTTTCTTTTTTGTTTCTCTTTCTCTTTTTTTTTTTTTTTTTTTTGAAATAATGAAATTCAGCAACCTTTAAAAACTAGATTTTACCAAAACAAAGGTGCACCACGTTTTTGATAAAGATCTGACCAGTTTGAATAGATTGAAAAAAAATCCACGGTACTTTAAGCAAAGTCGGACCAAATTTGACGATATAATTCGGTCAAAAAAAAATTAGGAATGAATAGATATTAATGAACGAAAAAAAAAAAAAAAAAAGATGAAATCTGATTTAGATCTTACTCTGATACCAAATGATGCGAACCCCACCGAGAATTAGTGAAACCCGAAACCAAGTTAGGGTTTCTTTGCGAAGGATCAAACTAAATTCACATTTAAAACGAAGAATACAAGAAAATACTGAAAGTTGATAGATTACCTTGACCCGTCGTTTATGAATGAAACGCGCACCAAATGTATAAGAGAATTCTTAACCTAATGATTATAAGAGAATGACAAAGTAAAGAGATTGAATGCCACAAGAAAATTTGATAAGTTCAGAAAAGTTCTTTGAAGAATTTAAGAGAAAACCCTCTCAAAATATATTAATCAATATCAAAATTGTGTCAAATTCGCAGGTCTACAAACCCCTTAAATAGGAGGGCAAGAGAACAAGAAAAAGCCCTAATATGTCTTGAAAAATTCACAGGCCTACATGAAGGAAAAAGGAAACCCTAAAATCTAATACTAAATTAAGAATAAGGAAGCTTCCTAATTTGCATTACATTCCTAATTGTAAAAGAAAAAGATCACTTAGCAATCAAGCCTTACAAATCAGCCTAAAAATAATTAAAAGACTTAAAATAATAAAATAAATAAAATAAAATTCTTGGGTTGAGTCCTAGACCTGTTCAGGTTCACGCTTTAAGCCCATGCACTTACCTTAATGAGGTGAAATAGACCTTGATTGTCCAATTAGCCTAGTTTGGACTTGACTATTGTAGACTCGGCTCAAAACTCTTGAATAAGCCCATTAAGCGTTTCTTTGAATCTTTTAGCCCTTACCCTTATTATTAGGCCAACTGGAACATGCAATGGATCGCTTGGTGGAGCTAATATATTCTCATCACAGCTCAGATCAACAGCTCAGCTCAGTGTCCATAGCATGAAATGTGCATGTGTGTATGTTGATGGATTTCCAGAAAGTTCAACAGTGATCTCACCTTCTAGCCCAGATCAATTTGTTAAAATCTGTTAGGTTTAGATTTTTATATATGTTTTGTAACAGAAAATTCATCTACAATGCTATTTGTATTTTTTTCTACATTTGGTATTCACTATAAATACCTCTCTTGTCATGCATTGTAAATGGGATTATATGATCAATAAAATTAACTTGATCTTCTCTTCCAATTGTCATGTATTTCATCTTCTTTCTTCATCTTCTTTTTTCATCTTCAGCTTCATCTTCTTCTCTTTCTCAATAGAGGCGGCCTGTGGCCGCTAGACCCCCCTCACACCAGATCTCGATTTAAAGCCTATAGAGACAGTAAAATTTAGCCACCACCGATCGACTTCGATTATTCATGGCCACCACTTCTTTCTACTTAGATCTGACCAGAAACCGTCAGCTCTCACTATTGAAGAATGGATCCTTATAAAGGTATATTCAAAATCATCATCTTTGTTTGTAGGTTCTTGTGTTTTTCAATTTTTTTAATTTTTTTTTATTCCATAATTTTTGTTGTAGAAATTAATGATCTGTTAATTTCCTCACTTCCCTATGTTTGATTGCATTGATTATCCTGTCATGGAAGTGATGGAACCTTCTTCAGAATTAAGGCTACGCCTATTCCATACTATTGCACTCATATCATCACTTCCTTGTGTTTTTGAAATTTTTACCATGAATATCATCCATTGAAAGGTGCAAAGAACTAATTGAGCATATTCCCTGATTATCTTGAACTTAATTTCGTCCAAGTAAAAGATCATTTGCGTTGATATCGAAGAACATTAAAATGTAAAAATCTTGCTTGTTTAATTTTTATTTTTTTATAAAATTCATTGGAATTGCTATATTGAGTAAATCCGTGGAAGTGTTAATACTGATTTTTATATATTTTATTGATTTTTATTATTAAATGAGATTTGATTAATTTTTTTATTTTTTATTTTAGTTTCATTTATTTCATTTGATTGTCAGTAAATTTTCATTGATTTTTAAATTTTTAGTGGAATTGTTTGATTTTACTGAAATTTTCAATATTAAGTAGAATTACAAAATTTTAGTAGAATGATATTTGTTGACTTTTTGTAATTAATTTTTTTTATAAATAACTTTTAATTAAATAATCTTAGCATTTTTTATAAAATATTTTTTAGTTGAATACTTGAATTTTTTTTTGAAAAACTAATTGATTAGGGGTGTTTCCGTCGAGCACCTCGGATCACTCATGGCTCCCCACATGGCGAGGTGGGACTAGGGCAGCGACCCCCGTCCAAGTTGACAGTACCACCCAGCGCCCCTGTCCTATCCTGACCACCGAACATTATTCGATCGTTTGCCTGTCCTTGTTTGGTCTAGCCACTGCCTAGCGGACATCAGTCAAACTCTCCAGATCACCAAGTAAGCTCCTGCACCTTCGTGGGTTGGGCTTCACCTCTTGATTATTTCAATCATCCCATGGGCCCCTTTTGGGGGCCCGAAATGTAAGACCCAGTTGCTTAAATCATGTCATGCACCTCTTCATTGGTCACACGTCGGATTATGTTAATTGACCGCGCTCAAGACCCTAATTTCTTTGAACTAATCTGGCTCCTCTCCTATCAATAGCAGGTGGTAAGTGCTCTAGGTATAATGAGGAATTTCACTTAATCAATACCATACTCTTTTTCCACCAAACTCTTACTCTCACACTAGATGGATTTCGTTAGGCGCACCCCAACAAGTCTTTGTGCAGATACAAGCTTGGACCCCAAGGATTTGGCCATTGACCGTTCACTTGGAAGAGATCATTGTATACAAGACCGCCACCTCAACAAAGAAAGCCTCCACCTAAACCCTGATTGGACCAACTATAGGTGTTAACTAGTTTTCGACACCAACACTAATATTAGTTAACAAAAAATATATTCAATAGAATTTTTATCAAGATATATTTGAATTTTAAATTTTCAATGGAATGTATCAAAAAATAATATCCTATGAAATATAAGTAAGGGTATTTTTGAAATTTAGATTTTATATGAATTTTTTAAATTTTTTTGTAAGTGGAATGTCTAGTTTTTGACATTTTAAAATTTTCATCGGATATTATTAAAAAAAATTAATAGAACATGCATGAGGATATTTATGACATTTTAATAAAATATATATGTTTAAAAAAAATAAGTGAAAGTTTTGCTATAAATAAATAAAATTTCAGTGAAATTTTAAAAAATTAAGTAACATTTATGTATATAAAAGAGAGACAATTTTGTAATGAAAATTGCTTTTGCACTTTAGACATAATTCTGAGAGACAATTTTGCAATAAAAATTGTTCTTGCATTCTAGACATAATTTAGGTTTTAGCGATCCTTAGAAATGTGTTTATTTGAGTTTTGTGAATCCTAAAAACAAACCATATATAAACGATAGAAACAAAAAGCTATATTTTGCACTTTAAAGAATAGTACTTCAAAATAAATAAATAACAAACTTTTCTAAATTAAAAAATAAATCAATTGTAAAATTCAAATCCGAATTCATCCAGCTCTATGGATCTCTTATAATATAAAAAATAGAAATAGAGAAAATTGTATCTTGATCTTTAAAAACAGACTTAAAATAATTATTTTACTTCTTTTCTTTAAAGTACTTTGAAATAAATAAATAGCTATCTCTAATTTATGTAAATTTCTCTAAAATAAAAAATAAAAATAAAAAATAACTTGCAATGAAAGGAATATATATCATAATTGAAGCGTACAAACTGCACAAATCTATTTGTTGTGCAGCTGTTCTTCTACCAGCACCAGGTGACCTAAATTTTATACATTCAAGATCATAAATTGCATTTTTTTTTAATCATGTCAATAAACTATTACAAATTAAATTCAAGCCAGCTAATGACTCAACCACCCCCAGGCAAACAAAATAAATACCAAAACTGCCTGAAAAGATAACCAAAAAAATCCTCAGTTAATTAGAACCAATTTGAAACGTTGAAATCCCGTAGCTTGCTCAGGTGTTTTTCCATGCTCTGCCTACTTTCGTCCCACTCTTCGTTCTCTATAACTGTCGTAGGATCATTCCTTTCCTCCTGGGAAACAAAGAACAAAAATAATATATAAATATATATAGATATACAAACAGCAGGTGCAAAATAAAAAATATATATATATAGTATTTTTTAGTTTTTTAAGGGGGTTGTTAAAATGCTTACCGAAGGAATAATTTTGAAGGAGTTACCGTTGTCTCGAACAACAAGCAAGTCATTCTTTCTATCTCGGTTTCGTCCTTCTGGAACCGACACCTAATCTCATAAAAAATGCCAAAAAATAATTGTTTTACCTGAATATTAAAGATGACAAAAATCTATAGGGAATTATAGTAACATTTAAAAAAAATAAAAAATAAAAATGAGGTAACATTCTAAAACTTGAGGAGGCCATGATCACCCTCCAAGACCGCCCCTAAAAAATCAGAGGCCCCAAGAAAATTTTGAAAACGAGACCTCAATATTTAAATAATTTTTTAAAATACTCATAATTCTTTTATAAAATTAAAATATCAAAAGAAAAAATAGTTGATATAGTCATTGAACCAAAATTAATATTTTTTTAATTGACGTAATGTTAATAAAGAAAATCAAATAAAAAACTATAGCGGTTAATTTGAAGGGGATCCCAAAATTTGGGGCCCTAAGCGACCGCCATAAATTGGCCCTGCCACCCTCAACTTATACACAACTCCGCCCCAAACGCTACCCAACAAGAAAGACGAAGAAAAATATAGTGCACTATGTGAATCACAAAGCCTTCACCATGAATGTGTGTGTAATTTTGGATGCTCTAGAGAAATGCATCGTACTATTTTCAGGTTGAACTACCTAAACCATCACCCTGAAAATCATAAAGCAATTATTGCATCACATAATAGGGTTTCTTTTGTCACTAATCCCAAATTTTGCAATTCACTATACATTCAATCCACTCGTTACAATAATTTTTTAGAAATCCAATAATTCTGTCAAAAATCCAAAGTCACTACACGCCATAAAAGTTATTGCAAATTTTTACATGGAAAAAATTACAGTAACACGTGAACTGCATGGACTAAAATTTTAAGTTCTTGGATTGTTCACCAAACCCCCTAAACATAATTCATTTAGACAAATAAAACCATAAGAACTGAAACTAGTATGGATGGAGTAAACAGTTTAATAACGGTCATTAGAATTCCTTACCACAACTTTTGCCCTGGTAATTGATTTTGTCTTTGAATCAATGACATAAATCTCCTCAAGATCTAGCACAAAGTCAGGATCACCTAACCTTCGGTTCCTGTAGTGCTTTTTTAAGAATACCTGCACTGGAATTTAGTTATCTTCACTGCTTCCAAAAGTTGATATTCAATTATAAAAGGTAATATTTTTTTTTTCTTTTTTTTTTTTAATTGTCAATACTTAATCAAAAGTTCAGCACAAGAATTAAAAATTTAATTAAAATTCTGGATGAACTCTGTGTAATGCTACCACATAGATGTCAAACGTCCAACCTACTATAGTTGTTATTCAAATGACTGTCTATAGTAACTAGTAGGAGAAGATGTTGTTCAACTTCTTCTA